>CM052886.1:65056470-65092055 GCA_028534135.1 Potos flavus
GGGGGGGTCGTGGGGGGTGTGGGAGGGAAATGAAACAAGAGGGGATCAGAAAGGAGACGAACCATAAGAGACTCCTAAACTCACGAATCAAACTGAGGGTGGCTGGGGGGTAGGGGTGGGTAGGGATAGGGTGGCTGGGTTATGGACATTGGGGAGGGTATGTGCTATGGTAAGTGCTGTGAAATGTGTAAGCCTGATGATTCACAGACATGTACCCTGGGGCAAATAATACATTATGTGTTAATAAAAAAAAATGATCATAGTAAAAGGATGAAATGTTTCCATTAATCCATCTGGATAATTAATATTTGATTCAAATATATGAAAATGCACAGAATCAAGAATCAAGAAGATAAACATATCCTCTGTTCTTCGCTTTTTATATTGAATTGGACTCTAAGTCACCTGCCCTCTAACTTCCCAATATGTAAAGAAGAAATTCTTAGCACTCCTCTCCACCCCAACTGCTTGTATTTCCCTCTACCGATAGCCCTGTGCTCTGTCACCTCCTACCCAGCCTTCCATCCATAAAATCCTTGTGGATGATCTTTCCAGAATACTAGTCTGTTCCTGAGTAGGAGTAGACATGTTGAGAAATCAAGAGACTCCAGTGCACGCAACACGCCTGGGCAAAAACTCTGGGGTTGTTTGAACACCTAGCCAGTGTGTGTACCCAGTGAATACAGAGATTGGAAACCCTGGCCTCAGGATGCTATAGGGCAGTTGTTTGTGGGGTAGAAGAGGGACCCTGCTGGGGTGCTGAAAGATGAGGGAAGATAAGAAAGGCAAGCCACAATTTTGAGGGCCCCGGCTAGAAGTTTTCATTTGATATCTAGAGTAAAACTGAGAAGCTACTCAAGGATTCTGAGCAACATGGTCACAAGAATAGGAAATTAGATCTATTTTCTCTCCCCAATTTTCCTAATATGACAATGAGAGCTATTGTGAACTTATAGACAATTTGGATAAAAGCAGGCATCTGAATTTTCCCTGGGGCTGTCAGCTCACTTCATTTAATATTTAGCCAAATTAGTGATGTCTTGTCTAAGAAGTGTGTATAACGCCGCTTTTTTATTACTGTTTTTAAATTATTTAAATAAACTATATTATTTAAATAAATTCACCTCTTACAACCAAATGAATTAAAGGCTGCTTTGAGGCTGAACAGTCAGGCCATCACCATCACTTCCAGTTTCCATCCTTTGTGGCAGCAAGAAAGGAGCCATTTCTCCTGCTGCCCGGATCGCCAGGGCCACGCCCATAGGAATGTTCTTTACCCTTCTCCATCTTGCTATGCTTCTGATACACAGAGAAGGTATCTAAGACTCAGAAACGAGTACCACAAAAGAAATGTCCTAGGAAAAAACCACAAAGATTCAAGTACAATTTCCCCTTTTGCATGTAATAGAAATTTAAATATATACATATATATTTTTTTTACATCTATTAATACCAATGATATTCATCTCTGCTCCAGTTACTATAACTTTACAAAAGTAAGAATTCCAAGTCAGGAAATGTAATGACAAGAAGGAGGAGGGTTGTGATTTTTTAAGAGAAAAGAAGCAAGTATACCTCCCTTTCCTAAACACCAGCAATCTTCTGCCTTCTCCCCATTACAAGCACGAAAAATCTTCATGGACTGTACAGTAGACTGTACAGCATTGACTCTGTACATCCTATTTGTCTGCCTATCTCATGACCTTGATATGAAACAATTCTTTAAATGAATATATTTTAGAATAGAAACAATATTCCTAAAATATTACGACTGAGAGGGAAAATCTACAAATCAACACTAGAAGAAAATGTTGGGTTTTTTGTTTTTTTTTTTTGGTTTTGTTTGTTTGTTTGTTTGTTTTGAAAATCCTTGTTTTTAATGGTACTCCCACTATAAGCCCTGCCCCTGATCCTTGACCTCATTTTCAGGACTTTGTTTAGGCTTGGGGCAAGAGGGGGCAAGATTAAGGTGTTTCACTTGCACCCCAAAAGTTTGTGGATGGCTGTTTGAATACATACAGATTGGCAAAGAATAGGCTTTATGAGCAGGAGAAGAAATTGAGCTGTAGAAGTGGCAGCTCCCTCCTAACGAGGCCAAAACAGAATTAAGTACTGTTGTCCTATATGTACCTGTGGGTGACTTGTCTAAAACCAGGATCTATTTCCTCTTCCTTTTCTGGGTTAAAGCCAGCTCTTTTCCAGTGTTTCCTTCACACCAAACTTTTAGCAGAATTGCTGCTAACCAATAGCAGAAAACTCCCAGTAATGTACTTCTGGAGGCCCCCCGGTCTCTAGGAAGAGGTATCACTAAGAGTTAACCTGAGGCAGGGGAAGAGGCAGCTAGCCACCTATCATTATTCAAGAGTTCTAAAAGCAGCATCCTGGGCCAAACACGAAGACACACACATGCTTGCCAAAGGCCTGAAATGCTGTCCCCACCACCACACTACCTTACTGTCACCATCTTGCCTTAAGATGGTGAATTTTCTGGGGCCTGCAGCCAGAGCACAGCACTCCATAAAGTGGAGAGGGTAAGAGAAGGTGAGTGAGAAAGGTATTTGCTATGTACCTTCTGAGCTTTGAGAACTAAGGCAAACCTCCTGAGTCCCAGATTCCTCAAGTGTGGATGAAGAGAGTAGTATAGGTGATGTGTAAGGCTCTTTGCATTCTCGTGTTTCATGGTTCCACATGATCTCATCAGGTGAGCCTCTGGCAGATGACGAGGCAGCCGGGTCCCATGGACAGTGTGCTGGTAGAGGAGTTGAGAGCCCACCCAGGACCTGGTCTTGGCTCTGCCACTCACAATTTAAGCATCTTAGTCAATTCGCTTAACTTGTCTTCACCATGGTGCAATCATGAGGATTGAATGAGATAACATGTATCCATCAGTCCACTATTGGTACATAACAGATGACACCAAAGCTTAGTGGCTTAAATAACAATTGTAATTCTTTCCATGATTCTGCAGGTTGGCTGGATGGTTCTTCCAATCGGGGCTCATAGAGCTGGTTTCTAAAAACTGCTGGTGTCTTGGCTGGGGCTAGGTGGTCCAGGATGGCTTTACTCACATGTCTAGTAGATGGCAGGATACTTATCTAGGGGCTCAGCTGAGGCTCTTCATCTCTGCTCCGCGTGTCTCTCATTCTCCTGGAGGCCAACTTGGGCTTCTTCACTGGGTGATCTCAGAGTTCCAAAAAGCAGTGGAGTCTCAGTTCACATGTGCTTTTTAAGCCTCTGTTTGCATCATGTTCAGAAATGTCCCATTGATTAATGCAAGTTACACGGTTAAGAACTCAAAGAAAGACTCTGACAAGAAGAGCATCAAAGAATTTGTGTCTACTTTTGCAACCAACCAAAATGCATAGGAAACAGCTTTGAAAGTTATAAGATATATCACAATTGTAAAGGAATATTGTTAACACTTGTTACACTTGCAAACATTTGGTTTGGGGTTTTTTTCCAACTTTAAAAATACTTCTGTTGCTGCATTAGCCACTGAGAGTCTTCGTAACCTGCCAAATGCCTTGGCTCTGAATGGCTTATCCGACTAATCCATTGTCACTAATCTCACCAGCTGGGCCTTAAAATATGAGGGAGAAGTAAGGAAAGATTTGAGAGAGTGAGGGTACCTGGGAAATGTGAGAGCATCAAGATTCAGGGCGAGATAAGCTTCTGAACTGGCCAAGGAGGCATCAAAGACCACTGGCTTCCCAGGCTCCCCGGGCTGGTCCTGGGAGTGGAGGTGATGGCGCTTGAGGATCTGCACAGAACTCAATAGCTATGCCCCAGAGATCTGCAGAAAGGGAATTAGATCCTAACCCAAGCAGGCCAGGGCATGAGGCATGCTGCGACAGAAGTGGGTATGAAAGAAGGAAACTGGGAATAAGAAGTGAGTGGACTGGAAACTCTAACCTCAGTTATAGAAGGGGCTCCTATGATGGCATTCATCTGTTAGGTATTGTCAGAGCGAGTTAATTGATCAATCCATACAGCCAGATGGAGACGGTGAGCTGTGAAAGCAAACCCTGGTGCCAAAGTTCTAAGGTATTGATAGCTGAATCCCAATCAATGGCAGAGGGCATTGAGAGGAAGATCTGGCTTTCTCTCCTTCTCTCCTGAGATGCCTTGCAAAAGCCAGGACAAACCCAGAGCTGCAGAGAAGCTGGTTGGAACTTAGAGAAGTCTCAGTTTCAGGGATATAAGATGTGGGTCAGAAAAAGAGTTGAAGCCTCATACAATAGCCAGGGCCAGCAGGGCAAAGACTGGGGAAAGCTAAGATTTCAACTGATGGCAGGGGACACTCAGGACTCACTCTAGGTACACTGGGTCTATGCCAGCACAAATAATTCTAGATCCACCTTCTGCAGCTGAATTACTACTGGGCTTCTTGCCCTCCTGAGGATTAACTCAGTTACCACATGGGTATGAGTCTGCAAAGGAGTCATTAGTTACCCCAGCTAGTGGGAGCTGATGGACCTTCTGCCCATGCTGCAGATCCGCTTTCTGTTACAAATGAGACAGCAGTGGTTCTGAGAACTCTCTATGGAGACAGGCCTTGGTGAAAAGTCTAGTTTTGCCATTTACCATCTATGTGACATGGACATGCTTCTTCACTTCTGCATTAATCAACTCCTATAAAATATAGATCATTATTGTACCTACCTTGAAGGATGTTGAAAGGGTTAATAAGTCGAGTTAATGGACACAGAAGATATAGAAATACTAGTACCTGGCAAAGGATAATCACTAGATAGTTACAATTATAAGTGTTTCTTTCCTTTGCTAAAATAGACCACCTACAACTGCGTTTATGAAAGAGTAAAATCAGATTTCCTACATTCAGAACTCTTAACTACTTTGTCTTTTAAAATTGTGTGACCTTCCAATCTTAGTTAATATTAAGCAAATTTGGTCAGAGACTCTGAAGAGGGGATTATTCCATTCTTGCTAAGGATTTTTCTCTGTATTTGGCACTTCTAGTTCAGTCTATCACTGCAAAAGGAAAAGAAAAACTTATAAGTATGAAGTAACAAACATATTTAGAGGCACCTTCTGGTGCCTCCTTCTGGAATGTGATTAGTCAAGGGCAAAGCATTTCTGAACCAGGGGAACATAACAGCCATTAAAATATAGTGTACAACTGTTGGTAAGAATTCAAATGGTGCAGCCTCTGTGAAAAACAGCATGGAAGTTTCTTAAAATATTAAAAATGGAAATACCATATGATTGAGCAATGCCACTTCTATGTATTTATCCAAAAGATTTGAAATCAAGATTTTGAAGAGTTATTTGCAGTTCTATTTTCATTGTATCATTACTCACAATAGCCAAGATGTAAAAACAACCTAAGTATCCACTGATGGACAAATGGATAAAGAAAATGTGGTACACACATACAATGGAATATTATTCTGCTTTTAAAAAGAAGGAAATTCTGCAAATGTGACAACATGGACAAAGCCAGAGGACATTATGCTAAGTGAAATAAGCCAGACACAGAAAGACAAATACAGCATGATGTCACTTACTTTAGGTTTCTAAAATAGTTAAACTCATAAAATCAAAGAATAGAATGGTGGTTGCCAGGGACTGAGGTGAGGGGTGGGAAATGAGGAGGTACCAATCAACAGCCATAAAATTTCAGTTAAGCAAAAAGAATAAGCTCTAGAGATATGCAGTACAACACTGAAATTATAGTCAATACATTTATACATTTAAAGATGTGAGAGGGTTAAAAAATAAATTATACAAACATGGCAAATTATATAATGTAATTCAATTATTAAGGGGCAAAGAGTGACATAATCTCATAAGTTTTTTGCCACCCAGCTGTTTTCTGAAGATTGTACATCCTTCAGCTATGTTTGCCCCTAGAGAAAAATATATCCTGAGCAGCTTGTATACAAGTGACCAAATAAAATATCTAAGCTTCCCATCAAAAGAGCATATCTGCTGTGAATCTGCCCTAACCCCCACATCAGAAAGTCTGTCTTTTCTAAGTTTCCTTACAGCCTAAGAGTCCTACCTTCAAAGAATTTCTGAGTAGCCAAGTGCTCTCGAAATCGGATTTTCCAGTGGTCAGTTTAGGCAAATGGGTGAAGTAAACATGCGTGAAATGAAAAGAGGAAGGGATACACAACTTAGATTTTAGATACCAATCTGGATGTGCTTGACAGTTTAGTTGTTCATTTCTGCTCTCTGCCCCACAGAAGCTGGAGAATGACAGAGGTGTCAGGGAGGGCAAGAATGAGAAGATACAGTCTCTTCCCTGGAGAAATACATGAACTCAGAGAATAATACAAGATAGGATAACACCTCAGAGCAATGTACTACTTTAAAGCATGTAAAGAATTTGCCTGTACATTGTATCATTTAACCCTCAAGATCTGTGGCTTTTTGACTTAATATCTACATTTGACAAATGAGGAACTTGAGACTTATGAGAAATAATTGACTTGCTCAAGATCATAATGCTAGCTAATAGTTGATGTTTGGACTCCTGACAGGTCTGTGAGATTTCTTTCTGATTCTTTGTCCCATGGCTCTCTCACTAAACCATATTTACATTCAGTGTGTCATCTAGGTTTAGAGAAACCAAGGGTCTACTCATAAGTCCAGTTGGGCTGGAATGGATGCTTCATGGTGTGGATCCCAGGGAAAGAAATTTGTGGAAATAAAGTGCTGCCACATGGAGGCCAGTCACGTATGGTCCCAGAACCCCGATTCCCCAGATACAGTTAGTTTTAGGAGCCTGAAGATGAGCCAAAAAGATCTGAGGACCACTGTAACATAGAAACTTAAAGAGTAGCCATTCATATTCCCCAAACTGGAGTGGGTAATATTTCAGGATGAACCACAAAATATCCTTTTGATTCTGAATTTCTCTGTGCCCTCCTCCTTCATCGAAATCTATGTGGTACCTCAGAACAGCTCTATGAGACTTACTTCAAATATGCATTACAGAAAAGTTCACCCACTTCACATTCTCTTGTGTGCTTTTCTTTAGCTTAAAAAAGCACCAAAGAGATGAGTGAAGTCTACTTACTCCCTGTTTATAAGACATGAACTCCCTGTTTATAAGATATATAAAAGATAGCTATTCAAAATTATAATATAACACTCAAATTACATGCTTTGTTAATTATATGGTGGCCAACTGCATCCCTGTTGACTTTCTCAACTATAGACCAAAGTAGGCTGGTTTTCCTCAGATGCTTGTTAGGACATCCATGCCTACTAGTGCCATCTGCTACTATCTCCATAGGACCACTACCTGCCCTGGGTAGTTTCCTGTGTTCTTCAGCAAGGACCAACAAGTCAAAGACACAGGTGCTTATGTCTCTGTTCTCTTATTCTTCAATGACCCACGCCTTTTCAAAAAAAAGTGCGTCAGACCATGTGTCCCAATTCTCTCAATCAAGATGATCAACCACATACTTTTCAAGTGTCTCAAACCACCTCCTTCTGAAAAATTATAAAGTGAACTAGAACCATGTGGGTATGAATGCAGAATGGGATTTCTGTAGATTATTTTGCTCACTTCCCCAGTTTTATAAATGAAGAAAGTAAGGCCAATTAAGTATTTACAGCAGTGTAAATGATAAGAGACAAGTGATGAAGAGTCATTCTTTGTGCAGAAAAGTATTATGATTAAAATTATGCTTTAGAAAAACCAATCTTGCCATTTGTAATGACGTGGATGGAGCTAGAAAGTGTTATGCTAAGTGAAATAAGTCAGAGAAAGACAAATACCATATGATTTCACTCATATGAGGGATTTAAAGCACAAAACAAATGAACATGGCTGGCCGAGAGGGGGCAGTGGAGAGAGGCAAACCATAAAACAGACTCTTAGTTATAGGGAACAAACTCAGGGTTGCCAGATGAGAGGTGGGTGAGAGATGGGTTACACAGGTGATGAGGATTAAGGAGGGCACTTGTGATGAGCACTGGGCGTTGTGTGTAAGTGATGAATCACTAAATTCTGTACCTGAAACTAATATTATACTATATGTTAACTAACTTGAATTTAAGTAAAAACTTGAAACAAAAAAAAGAAAAAAGTTAATAAGGCAATAAAACATCAATTGACTAGAAAAGACCAGAAGGGAGAGAAATAGCTAAAAGGCAATTACAATAATCCAAGAGTGAGAGAGTGAAGGTATGTGAATCAAGGGTAAGGTAATGGGAAGGAAGTAGGAATGTACAGGAAGATGTGAATCCATGACATATATCAAAGACTACCTTTTATCTTTGTGGAAGGGAGGTTGCTGATGGCATGAAGTAGATTCAGTAGATATTTGCGAAGTGTTTCATACGTGTCATTCCACTAGATGCTAGGGATATTACTAAAAACAAAAGAAAAAAAAGCCCTGGCCTCACGGTGTTCATTAAAAAAATTGAGAAGAGCTGATTGAGTGATAGAAGAGGGAAAACAATAAATACTTTTTTGAATGTTGGGAGTCAGGCCCAGTGTTCAGTCTGAAAATAAGAGAATCGAAGAAACCTAGAGGTTAAAGAAACTAAAAGATCCCTGTTTGCCACACTCACCAATCCTAGCCCTATTTTCTTGGCCCAAATGTCTTTTCCAACTCTTTTTGGCCAACTATGACACAAAAGTAGGAAGCCATTTCTTTCTGCCTTTGAAATCTTTGCTCATTCCTCTATGGTTGCCCTTTTAATTGTCCCTCAGCGTGTATCTCTCAAAGGTCCACTTATGCCTTGCAGCTCAAATAGAGTGGTATCTGGAAAATGTCTTTCCTCTGCCTGGCCACACCCCCTCCCTAGGTATCACCACACCCTTGACCACTTTTGCTGACTTCTTTAGACTGTCTTTAGTTCTGCTATTTCTACCAGATGTGAAAGAGGTTTTTAAAAAGAGTTGGATGATAGAATTGTTTGATTTCTAATGTTTTTCCACTACTAATTGATCACCAAACCAGATACTAACATGTCTAAGAATTAACCTATCATTATCTTTCCCCCAACTCTAGAAAATAGATTTTCTATTCATTTTAATGCTACAAGCCCCTAACACATTCAGACTGCTGATGCCCTAGCTTTCTTTTTTCTTTTTCCTTAAGAAGAAAAGTTTTTTGTCCAAATGAGAAGCAAACGTGTGGAAAGTTAGGTTGTTTCTCCAGATGGCATAACTGGTCTTTAGGTAGCTAGTGAAGTGTCGGGCTTGGCTACTGCACACTGAGAAGGAATATGCAAGCACATTTTTAGTACCTTTAATGCAACTACTGTACTCTTGACACCAAGGGCTAGATGTATCTACCAAACTAGGGAAACAGCAAGCATGGAAACTCTATCCCTAAAATATTGGATCCAGAACAAAATTCCTAATCATATTTTCAGGGGCATTAGAATAAGAGAACCCAACTCTTTGAAAATACAGCCCGAAGGGGTGTAGCATAAATAGAGTACTTCCTTCCTTGATTTCTTTTGCCCAGCACTAAATCTATTGGTTCCCCAAATCTATCCCAAAAATAAAAATAAAAATAAATGTTGATTGCTTCTTAATTATGAAATAAAGTTTACTTTTGAGAATATGATGCTTCCAACCCAAAATGAAAGTCTATGATTCTACCTGGAATAAATGAAAATTCAATTGAAAAGCTTTGCTACATGGTAATATTTCCCAGACTGATGAACAGAAAAGGAAACTAATATTTATAAAATACTCTATGTTTAGGAGCTGCACTAGGAATTTTCTACGGAAGCAGAATTCAAGTAGGATGAATTAGACATTTGACAAGCTAATGCATTTTTAGAAACTTGAGAAAGAATATCATTTAACATACTGCTTTTTTTCATGAGTTATTGATTATAAAGCTAAAAAGAAAGTGATTTGAAGTGGGTTGCAATATGTGAGATTGCTTGAGATGAGATAGCAGTTGATTTTCAATGCACTGAGGACTTATCTTCATCAGAATCGGAAATCCCGATTAGAAACCAAGATTGAATATAAGATTGCATTTACAGAGCTGTAGCCTGTTTTCTCATCCAAACATTTATATTGCTAACTATTAATTTTCAGCTTATGTCTGTGTAAGAAGTGGTAAGGGAAAGATTAGTCCCATTTTATATAAAAAGAAGCAGAGATAAAAAGAAGCTAAATGATTTTTATTTAACCCTCCATCAGTAGCTGATACCATGTTAACCCTAACTCACAGGCACAAGAATTTATGCTCTGGATGTTACCATTTTTCAACCATGAAAATGAATTCTTATTAGACTACCTGTATGTCTTTAGCTCTCAATTACTAAGGATTAACTTGCTAAATACACCCACTACTCGCAACCCCTCCTTTTTTACTTCTACCCACAATGTAATCTTTAGAGAAATTTGAGACTTTGACCTTTTGAAGTAATAGCACATTATCCAGCCACAATGGAATGAGTGAGCACTAATGGAAGGAAGTCACACAATACCATCCAGAAAGCAGTCCACTCAAGTAACATAAATCATTCCCGAAATAGTTGTCCTTGCAACTATTAAAGAAGAAAATCTAAGAGAAGAGGAAAAGAGAATCAAGGAAAGCAAAATCCATTGTTTTTCAATTTAAATCGGTTCTTTTGAACTTTTGTTAGTGTTCTCCTCATTGAGAATAACTGCTTATCTAGTCCTCCTGCATTTATTCAAAGGGCCTGGTGATTTCAATATGAATATCATATAAGTAAGATTGGAAAAATAATGCATCAAATCTACATAAATGCCGCTAGGGAGCAATACAATCTTTGGGGGCGGCACCAGCATCTACAGGCAGTGGGAGAGTTGGAAGGGCACAGGGTTGAGAATCAGAAGACCAACACTCCGGCCTTGGTTCCACCCTCCTCTCATTACCTAGGGCCTCGGCAGTCACATGACTTTTCAGAGGCCTGATGTCCTGTCTCATCAGTAACATGAATATATATTTCCTAATTTCTTCACAAGGTCACTGCCGGTGTTTAATGACCGACAAATGGACAAGCGACGTATCTACATCATATCAACTTAGCTAGACTGGAACTACATTTTCCAGAATTCTCTTCCCCGCATAGTTCTGGGTTAGTCTGGGCTGCAAGAGGCATTAGGCGAGACTTGAAATGTGGAGATGAAACAGCAGCCATCTTCACTTTGTACACCTGGAAGCTTAGCGCAGGAATGAGAGACGGCTGCATCTCACACTCAGTGCTGCTTATCTGTAGGCTCCTCTGGGTGGTGCAGGCCTCAGGGAGGCCACCAGCTGCCACACCACCGCTGGCTCCTTCTTCAGCTTCTCTGACTCCTGGCCTGGAGCTTGTTAAGCCCCATGACAGAGCCCCAACTTCACCTGCAAGACACCCTGCCATCTAGGTGGAAAGACAGACAGATCCTGACGAGTTCCAGTTCATCTTTGTAGGTTACAGCTCATCTGTTCCTTGCTTCCCCCACTTCACATTTATCTGCCCTTCCCAAATGCCCGTTTGACTGCTGCTGTCTCCGGGATGTAGCTTTAGATATAGAAGAAATAGCCTCCAAGGACTATTTAGCTCCTGTAATTGCATAAGATCAAAAATCTATAATATATCCCTTACTATATAAATAGAAGTAGATATAGATAGATATATACATATAGATAGATATAGATAGATGTGTGTGTGTATCATTGATCCTGCTTCTCTAATGGAAGCCTGACTGATACAGCATACTATTCTTAAAAACATGGGCTGTTTATCTCAATATTCCCAGCATAGCAAGTGTCCAACAAAGTATTAAACTCAAAGTATTTATTTGGCAAACTTTCAAGATTAAACAAAAATAAGTATTTTTTTAATGCAATGATCACCAAAACAAAATATCAAGGAGCTAACAAATGCTGTTTCTTGAGTAAGATGAATTGCTGCCTAGAAATATTTTCTGACATAATCAGACCAATTTATACATAAGAATTCACTATGTCTGGTCCCTTGACATAAACTTACAACTAAACCTTATAATTTTAAATTTGAAACATTTTCATGCACCATTATTTTTAATGGCATAAACAGGAAGCTGTTTGTACCCAGCTAGTGGTGATTATTTCAGACTATAAATAAATATTTATTTTTATGGCTGAATAATATTCCAGTGTGTATGTATGTGTGTGTGTATATACATATATATGTATATATGTATATGTGTATATATATATATATATATACACCACATTTTCTTTATCCATTCATCAGTCAATGGACATTTGGGCTCTTTCCATGATAATGCTGCTGTAAAAATCAGGGTGCATGTATCCCTTGAATCAGTATTTTTGTATCCTTTGGGTAAATACCTAGTAGGACCATTACTGAATTGTAGTGTAGTTCTATTTTTAACGTTTTGAGGAAATTCTGTCCTGGTTCCATAGGGTCAGACATGGTGGTGCATGCAGGGGTTTGTGCTAGTCTTCTGGAGAAGGGGCCTGCTGGGCTGGTCCTTGGGCACACTTACCCAAAAAAAGCAATCTCAGCAGAGCACAGAGGGACAGGGCTTGGTGTAAGCAAGTTAGGCAGCCAGTGTTGGTGCTGTGTTATTTACTGAAGTTGTATTATGCTGAGGGGTAGGGGAGGGAAATGGTGCTAGCCTGTTCCTTTGTCCCCTGAGAGGCGTCCCCCTGCTTGCTGCTCTCAAGGAAGCACCCCAGAAGAGTGAATAATTTCCCCCTTGTGCATCCCAGGCATTTTCCAGATCGCTGCTTTCAAGCTGTCTGTCTTCAGGTTGTTGCCTGCCTGGAGCAGCGCAGTGCACTTTGGGCTCTGTCCCAGCCAAGTCTGCTGACTTTTAAAACTCCAAAGTTTAGGGACATGCTGTGGCAGGGCCCTGGTCTTCTGTGGGAGGGATGGATCAGGTCTGACCAAGAAGGACAGGCATGCCAGAGCACAGGGGCATGGGATTTGGAGCAAAGCAGGCTTAACAGCCAGTGTCCAGATTAGCTGTCCTCGGCAAGTGTCTCTGCACCTATGCTGAGTGACGGGGGAGGAAAATGGCACCCACTGGCTCTTTTGTCCCCAGAGAGGTGATTCTGGGAATGCCACCTCTCACAGATGTGCTCTAAGAAGTGTGAACAGTCTCTCCCCCGTGCATCTTAGGTGATCCTCAAATCACCTAGTGTGCCCCAGGGTTGTTTGCCTACCCTCTCTCCAGGAGTAGGGGAGCACCCTCAGGTCTCTATCTCAATCAAGCCCACCAACCTCTAAAACTCAAGTTTTTGAGTCCCGCTGGTTGCAAAAACTCATGAAAATCAGCCCCTCTCATTTTCCCAGCCAATAGCTTTGGAGAAGTGTTCTCCTTGTGTGTATCCCTGTATGCTCCACTCTCTCTCACTTTTCTCCATGACCATGGCCCCCTCCCCTCTGCAGGATCTGGGATCTGTTTCTCCCCCAGACCAGGTCTCTGCCCTTTCTACCTTCCTCGACGTGACCTCTTCTCTCCCCCTAGTTGTATAGTTTGTTCTATCAGTTCTCAGGTCGATTTCTTGAGTCTTCAGAATGATTTGATAATTATCTAGCTGTGTTCGAGGGACGAGCAAGCCTAGAGCCCTCTCACTATGCCACCATCTTAGCTCCCCCAACCGAGACATGCATTTCTTTTGGGATATTTCTAGAGGTAGAATGTGTCATGGGGTATGCAAATGTTTAGTTTTAGTAGAAACAAACAGCTCTCCAAAATGGTTGTATGGTCTCAGCAAGAGTATTTAAGAGTTCATGTTCTTAGCAAGAGTATTTAAGTATTAAGAGTATTTAAGAGTTTATGCTCTCAGTAAGAGTATATAAGAGTTCCATTTGCTTGGTATCCTCATTGACAATTATAATTTTTAGTCTTTAATTTTAGCCTTTTGGAAGGTTGAACGATGGTATCCCATTTCCTTGATAACTAATAAAAATGAACACATTTCCACATGTTTGCTAACTGTTTGGATATATTCTTTGTGGAATCTCAGATAATCATCTTCAAATTGCCTTTGTTTAAAATCAGTTGACCATTTACAGGTCATATTCTGGACTCTGTTATGTACTGTTGACTTATAAATACATTTTTTTAGTCATCCCACACTATTTTGATTATTGTAGCTAAGTCTCGAAATAAGATAATGAGAGTCTTCTGTTTCTATGTCCTTTTCTCAAATCATTTTGAATATTCTACCTCTTGTGGAAGGAAAGTGCCCATTAAAGAAAGATGGTGGAAAAGGAAGCACAGGCTTGTTAATACATATTGAAATGCAGCTGTGGTCCCTCAGTACAGTTGTTTGTTGTCTATATTTAAAGTACATTGTATTTGCAGAGATCTCTTGATTTATTATACCCAGCGATGTGACTACTAAAGTGATCATTTCAGGTCTGTCCTTAGTTTCTATTTTGAGAAGCAAAATTTAGCATGCATATCTGGTCCCAGGCTCAAAATGTAATTCCTACTGGACTGCTAAAATAAGGTTTACACCTGCCCATTTAAAAAATTAAATGATTTTTTTAAGTGCTGTTTTTCTGTAATGTCCAGGAAGGTCTTGGCAAAACTCAGAATCACAGATGTTTTTTCACTATGGCAATGTTAATTAATCTGTGAGGGTTAGGTTTTCTGTGGTTGCCACTCATTCTATCCAAACCCTCCTTAAGGCCAGAGTCAGTATTTTGCAATATTACCCTCTTCCCTCCCATCCTAATAATCCAATTCCCAAAGTGTTAGCAATGTCAGGGGATACAGAGTTACTTAACACATCTCAGCAAAACTTTCAAATTCTCCTCCTTAGATCTCTAATCTCATTTCTGAGAAAGTCCTTCCCCCACTGCCAGAATCCTCATGTCTTCCCTCTGCCTTCCCCCACAGCTCCCTTTGAGCCCACCCCTATTTTCATACGCAATCCTCCACTTGGATTCTCCACTCAACACAACAAAACTTTCTGTGGCTGACTGGCCTCATCCCCTTGCGCTAAGAAAAGCAGTTCTGGAATTATCAGTGTTGATGGGGTGGAAGCAGTAAGAAAAGTTTCTTGCTCTTCTATCACCAAACAATTTATCAGAGATGCCACTGAAAAAAGCAGACCTTTTAGAGGGAGAGGGAGAGAAGTGGGGTAGGGAGCAGGGAGAGATCCTGCTTGTAAGAAAATGAAGAGCAACACCTGCCATAGAAAAAAAGGTAACCGCCTTCTCTGGCCTTTCTTTTTCTACTTTGCCTATCAATAGATCCTTGCCCCTTGGATTATTACATGAAAAAGTGTACCATCTCCTGGCCAAAAGCAACCAACCAAGAAGCTTGAGTTAAATATACCACTCTCCTACCATAAATGCATCACTGAGCTAGGGACAGGATGGTGAAGTAGAATTTTCTTTCCTTCTAAAAACTGTCAACTTTCTGGACACTCCCACATATGTGATTCCTAGACAACAGATACGACAGGGAAGAATCAGACACCTAACATGTGATTTGAAGATCAGAGCGATGGAAATCCAGAGAAGGGAGTGGTCAGAATTTACTGGGACAGTCAGGAAAGGTTTCAAAATCTGTCCATGCAGAAGTGGTGACATCATGAACAAGACTGAAGATATTTTTGCTGAGTATAGAATTTGGGGTTTTCAGGATTTTGTTCTTATTTTGTTTTTGTTCAGTATTTTAAAGATATTAATTCATTGTCTTCTGACTTGCAGTTTCTTTTTTTTTTTTTTTTGACTTGCAGTTTCTGAAGGAAGTCTGCTGTAATTGTTTTCATTGTTCCTCTGTATATAATGTATCTTTTTTTTTTTTTAATTTCTGGCTATTTTCAATTCTCTTTATCTTCGGTTGTTCCATATTTGAAGTTGATGTTTCCACGTGAATTTTTTTCAGACTATGTTTCTCTTATATTCTTGGTTCTGTGATTTGATGTCTTTCATTATTCTGGAAAATTATCAACCATTATATCTTTGTATATTATTGTGCCCATTCTCTCTCTTTTCTTCTTTGGAGAGTCTAATTACACCTCTGTTAGATCGTTTGATATTACCCCCACACTCTTAGATGCTCTGCTTTTATTTATTTCACTTTTTTTCTTTGAATTTCAGTTTGAGTAATTTCTTTAAATTTACTAATTCTCATCTCAGTTGTATGAAGCTACTGATAGACCTGCTGAAGGCATTATTCATCATATTTTTTTATTTGTAGCCTTCCCATTTGACTCTTTCTTATACTTTCCACCTCTTTGTGAAAATTCCCAATCTGCTATAGCATGTTTCTACCTTGTCCATATTTGAGTATTTACTATATTAACCATACTTATTTTAAAATCTCTGATAATTGTAATATCTGGGTCATCTCTGAAACTAGATTTGTTCATTTTTTGTCTCTTTATAATGCTCTTCTCTCTTTTTCCTCGCTCTCTCTTTATGTATTTTGTAATTTTGTGATTTTAAAATAGGGTATGTCTAATAGTATAGATGGAGGGAAATATTTATGCCTGAATACTTGAGTCAGTTTAGTCAAAGGCTGCATTTGTTTTATACTGTTACTACAGTTACCTTCAGTATACCACCAGCTTCAAATTCCTCTGGCATTAGCTTTCATTTTTATTAATAGAATTAGGTCACTTGCCATTTCTAAGCCAATTACTGGCAAGGGGAATGGAATTACTGGTTTAGACTAGCAAATGGAAATCATTTTTTGAGTCTCTGGATGTGATCATCTCCCTAGAAGCATTTAGTTATAGTTTCTAAAGAAAATTAGGGTCTGTTTATAAAAAGGGGGGGGAGGGGAATAACTATTGGGCAGACGATCAACTTTTAGGTTAATGCTCAGACTAAAGCTTGGTGAGTTTTGTAATTCACCTTAGCCCTATATTTACAATTTCACCTTGGGCCTTGAGAACTTGCCACTCCAATGATAAAAAGAAATGGAGAGAGCTAAACCAACGCTAACAAGACGTTTTCTAGAATCGAGGTCCAATTATATTTCTTACTTTCTTACCATATGCCACCCTCTCATACTGTGGTCCAGCTGTGTCCCTGAGTCTATGTTGATGTCAGAGATTCCCCTACACTGTATTGAACTGGGTGATGGTATTTATGCTTTCTCTAGAACAGAGAATATTCTATTCTCTATTAATAGAGAATATCTCTAGAATAGAGAATATATTCTATTCTCTAGAGAATAGAGAATAGAGAACATTCTATTCTCTATTAATAGAGAATATCTCTAGAATAGAGAATAGCCCTCAAACTCTAGTAAGGCACCTATGCATTCTCTTCTCTTCCTGGCAGCTTCTCAAAAATAAAAATAACTAATGCTCATATTAATTCTTTACCAGAAACTCTCTTGCATACAACACTCCCCCAAACCTCACATCAGTAATTGAGATAGCTCAGACTCAACCACCCATATTATTTATACTACAACTTCCTGCCTCTATTTTGCTGCACTTTTACTATCAAGGTGATGCCATCCCGTTCCATTTTGATCCTGCCCTCTAAGATTTCTCCAACATGCACCCAGTAACTACCTGTTGTCCATGGTTATCCTTTTAAAGAATTTTCCTTAAAGTACCCTCCAAGTTATTCCCTCCTTCATCTTGAAGTTCTTATTTTCTAAGTGCCCTGACTTTCAGCTAATTGTAATGGGGGAAATTCTTTTTACCAACTCACCCAAGGTGTAAATTATTGACAACAAACCAGTAAGAGGATCAAATATGAATCAGGCATCAAAAAGTATCTTCATAAAAAAATTGTGAAAGTCTGAATTAGGTATTATTCCACTACAAAGTTTCTAAGATGACATCAAATCCTACTGTACACAGGTAAAAGGCAGTCACCGTCTTCTTCATGTTTTAAAGTCTAAAAAAATTTTTAATTGATAGTAATAAAGGAAAGAATGTGTTGTTATAAAAGCTGTCTTGATTTATATCAAGCTTACATTAGCTTAAAATGGAAGATTTGAAAGAAAATCCAATGAGGTTTAGATTTTTGTTGATTTACTTCCATTGTTGTGTCTTGCAATTGTCCGAATGCTCTGTGGCTTTGGGATAGTATCAGAGGAAAACTGAAGCTATATCTCTGTCAAGTGGCATTATACAGTCCATAAAACACTCACAGTTGCTTACATTTCTTCTAATATTTTGTGGTAGATCATGGAGAAATTGGCTCTTACACAATTTTCCTTCAGCCTGGATCTAGATGAAACTCTGCTATCTATCTATGAAGGTGAGTTCAGCTTTCAATCATTATTTGCACATTGTTCCCATCAAAGAAAACTTTTAATTTTATGAGCCCCTTTTAAAAACTTCAAAGGCTATCAATGTCTTTGAAATGGTAGAAATAAAAAAGAAAAAAAAAAAGAAGCTCTTTGCTAGGAAACAAGAAATATCTCACTGCACAAATGTTTGTGTTCCAAATGCTTGGCAACTTGTCACTTTTTATATCACCATGTCTTGCAGGTTTTTGCCTAAGTCTTTATTGCATGAATGACTCAATTCTGAACCATCTTCTTCTCACAACCTTCTAAGCAACCATGTAGGTCCAAGACAATATTCTCTCATACGACGATGTTCTCCAGGTGGTCTTGATTCCATTCTTGAGCCTCTAGGCTCACCCAGCGCAGCAGTCAGAGAGCTCTTTAAAAATCTTTGTTATATGTTATATCAGACTGTTTCTGATTTAAAACTCTTCAATGGCTTCCATTACCCTCAGAATAAAATACAAACTTCTCTCAAAGCTATAAATGATCTGGCCCCTGCCTATTCATCTGGCATCAGCTCCATGTTCCACCATGTTCCAAGTACCCTGGCCTTCTCTATGTTCCTTGAGCACATCAATCTGATTCTTACTTCAGAGAGATTGCACCCAGAATTCTATTTATCTTAACTTTCACATAGTTAGATGGGGTTGAGGGGGGAGGTTGTTTTTTGTCATTTGGAATCTCAGCTTAAATACTACCTTCCTTGGCCATCCAATCCAATTTAAAATAAAGTTGCCAACCATATGTACTGGTTAATCTTTTTAATTCTCTATATAGAATTTATCACCACCATCTGATATTTTCTTTTCTTTATTCATTTGTTTTTTATTTGTGCATCTCTACACTTAAGAATGTAAGCTCCATGAGAAGAGGGATCTGGTCTATCTTGTCATTGTTATATCCTGAGTCCATGGGCCAGTGTTTCTTACACATTGTAAGAGCTCAATAAATATTTGTGGAATGACTGAATTGATAAATGAATGAATGTGTCAGTTGTGCATTGAAATGTTCCTAGGTATCTGACCTCATCACGTCTCTCCAATCCCTTGGCCTCTAACTACTCTTTTGGCCCAAAGCATTCCTCACCTGTCCTTTTTCTCAGGGAAATTCTATTTACCCTCCAGTTGAACAAATGAGCAAATGAAGTTAATTTATCCCAGTTGGTAGTACTTAGTGGGTTTTGGTGGTGGAAGGGAAGAGCATAAAAATAATCTTTTGAATCATAGCCCTGAAGTCTATAAAATCAATTGTTATGAGCATGAAATGGAAGTTTGTCAGTAAGTATCTGGCACCTGATGGAAAGATACTCCATAAATATTACCTCACTTCTCTCTTTCCTGCTCCATTGGACCAGGGCTGGCCCAAGAGAGCACAGCATATGTCTTAATACCTCCTCCAAATTTGTGTTGTGACAGCTCACACATAATTTCCATGGAAATTTGATTTGAAGGTAGTATAAAAATTGGAAGAACTAATTCCACTTCCATTTCATTAGCTTTCTCACGTGTGTTTGATGAGGATATTTAATCTCTGTGTGGCAATTTATAAGAAGGCAGTTATGTCAAGGTCATGAGGATAAATAAAATATAATAGCTAGAACCATACTTCTCCCTTTTCTGGCTTTAGCTCACACTGCTCTCTTCATTGGAAAAACCCTTTTCCTCCAACTTTATCCAGTGAAACATCATCCATCCTTCAAAACTAAAGTCCTCTCCTTCCATATTATCTTCAACAGCCCTACCCCCAGCACAGGAGTATATGTATGTACATCCCTGCATGCGCACGCGCGCGCACACACACACACACATACACACACACACACAATCCATGGAGTTTTCCCCTCAGCAATTTATCTTCTTTGACACTCCAGTGTCAGTGACATAACTCTTTCCCATCAGATTATGAGTTTTTAAGGATAGTATATACTTATTCTTTTGCCCTCAATGCATGTGTGCATTGAACACAGTAACAACAAAAAATGAACTGACTTTGGTATCCATCTCTGGAAAACTGGTGATTTACAAATACAGTTTATCTTTCATGCCCTCAAAAGTGTGTAGAGAGATTTTCATACCAAAATGACGTAAGGTAGTTATCCTGAACAACAAGAAAATTGGTAATAATCAAGAATTTGCTCACCACTTCATTGAGGCAACTCTTATATATAGATTTGAGAGGGAGCAGCAGGTTGACTACCTCTGAGAATTACCTCAAGGACTAGTCCGAGAAGCAATACTCCCTACCTCTTCCGTTGGGATCATCCAGACTTGTCAGAAGTGTCAACACTTTAAAAGCCCACCCAAATATTTCTTCTGGCAAAACAATAATTCTAAGATACTGTGGGAGGACAGTCTTTGGGCTCCACATTTTGGGCACTGTCAAAAAAATGATATTTTGAGCAATACTATTTTTTCAGCAAAAGCCTAACTCTATAGTCTTCTGGAATCTACTAATTGAGAACAATCCCAAATAGTAGCAATATGTGTTTCTGCAAAAAGGCTAGATATTTAACATATTGAAGAGCAAGTGGTAAATTAGAGCTGGGTACTGCATTGCACCAAAAAATTGGATGAGCCCCAGATATCTGGACAAGTCATTACGTGAAAAGGGAAACAACCAACAGAGAGCATGTACGTAAAGAATGAAGCCAAATTCTGGCTAAGCCTGTCACAATAAGTATAGATGTTGGTTTTTAAAGTGTCATTTACTTATAAGTTAAAAGCTAAGGTTGATGTTTGGATGATGATCTGAATTCTGAAACATATGGATGGCCCTTCAAAACCCTTAAAAATTTCCACTCTTTGAAAGAGTTATTTTGGACAAAAAAAGCAACCTAGTAAAGTACACAGAACTGATTACTATTTTCTAACTTAATTTTTATCTCCAATATCTTGAAGAAAACCACTGTCTTGGGGTGCCTGGGTGGCTCAGTGGGTTAAAGCCTCTGCCTTTGGCTCAGGTCATGATCTCAGGGTCCTGGAATCGAGCCCCGCATCAGGCTCTCTGCTCAGCGGGGAGCCTGTTCCCCCTCTCCTTCTCCCTGCCTCTCTGGCTACTTGTGATCTCTCTCTCTCTGTCAAATAAATAAATAAAATCTTTAAAAAAAGAAAAAGAAAAAGAAAACCACTGTCTCAGTGCCTTATAAGAAAGATAATCTAGAGTGTAACATGAACACATATAGGGGTTTCAGGATGATGCAAAATATTCTCTTGCCATTTCTATCAGAACGTATTCACAGAATCAGCCCCTCATGGGCACCTGGAATTCCCTCCCCTCTGACCTTGCTTCCCCTCTGCTTTTTCATAACTCAAACTTTCTTTCAGAGTTTCTACTCCATATTGCACTTAACTTTTATAGACCAGGAGACTTATTTCCTGGTATGATCCTGGCTTGGGAGATATATTCCTGGTTTTACCCTGGAAAAGAATGTGGATCTTCATGTTCTTCAAAGCAGAATAACAACAAGACAAGCCAACCTCTCTGTGGCTAGTGTTTATTACCTTTCTTAGAGAAATTCAGATGTGTGAACAACTATCACATTGACAACCATCAGGAATAAGATTAGATTGATGGAAGAAGCAGACACACGGCCTTGAGTAAATCATACAAAAATGCATTTACAAAAGGTCAGGGAAGGAAATCAGTGCATAGTTCTGGAAGCTAATATCTGAGAGAGTGAGTGCCACATCAGACCTTGTAGAAGCTCAACTGCCTTCCTTCAAGGCCAAAAATATATACAGCAAAACATGAACACATAAGGCTGGAAGAGTTCTGTGTGTAGTCTGGTCTGGATATGTGCAAAAGACCACCCCACCTGAGCCAGGTACAGTCTTGGGGTTGTACGACGGGCCACATGAACACAGAGCTTCAGGCATGCACATGGTCCTCACTGATCCTCTGCAGCCTCTCCAGGCCCATACAGCCTGAGTCATATACTTCCCTGAAGTTAGAGCTTCAGACCCCAAACAAAGGTTTGTTGCTCAAATGCCTATAGATGCCAAGGTCACCATCACTTTAGGAGCCACCAGGCAAATCCTGCAATGTGTTTTGCAAAAAGAGTCTCCTTCCACCAATAAGGGTGAGAATAGGGAAGAATGAAGGAGAGGAAGAAGAGACTCCACACTGTGTGGAGAGTATTTACTATTTTCTTATCAGTCTCTGTAATTTTTGACCAACATATGCCTGAATATTAAAACTAGTTTTTTAAAAAAATGTAATAGTGGCACCTGGGTGGCTTAGTTGGTTAAGCATCTGCCTTCAGCTCGGATCATGATCCCAGGGTCCTGGGATCCAGCCCCGCATCGGGCTTCCTGCTCAGCGGGAAGCCTTCTTCTCCCTCTTCCACTCCCCTGCTTGTGTTCTCTCTCTCGCTGTGTCTCTCTCTGTGAAATAAATAAAATCTTTAAAAAAATAAAATAAAATAAAGAATAAAAAAATGAAATAAAGTGTGGTGCCATGGGACTCCTATAAGGATCAACGTTATGGTCCCACCTACCTCTCCTAGATATGATGTAACAGAACTAAACGAGAAAAATTAGCTAACCTAACTGGTTACCTGCTCTTCTAAAAAAAACAAAAAGACATTATTAACCTCTGAATGCTAAACACTTTTATCAGCAGCCTCAGTGAGAGGCACTTTGGGAATGAATGAGGTCGATGACTTCACGTTTGAGAAGGACTGCTGTCTTGGTCCAGAGCTATGGCCAATCATTACAGGATGTATGAGAGGAGCAGGACCTATTCCTAGGCACTGCCTCCTCTTTTCCTCATCTTCCACCTTCCTACTACTTAATACACTTAAATACACCAGCCGCTACTGATTTTATCTTTTTTTGCTTTCTTTTAATTTATTTGAAAAATAAGGTTAATACAACTACAGAACCTTGGGTCACCACTCTTATTTCTTCCACACTGTTCTCATTATCCCTCTCCAAAAGCAAAAATGTTTCCCTTAAAAACAACATTTCATTTTGATAAAGATCCTGGATACGTGTGAAGAGTCCTTATTCACTTGAATCCCAGGATTATAGGATTTACTCTGTGTGACTGTTTTGTACAATACCTCAAGTCACATACTAACTTAATCTTTACAGGATCAACTAAAGGCTCAGAAGAAATCTGTATTTTAATAATCTTCCTCTAAGGTTGTATGCACAGCAGATGCACATAAACATAAATACATGTTCCCATATTTGGAGAGCAGATACCCTCTGATCTACACAAAATAATGTGACAAACCCTATTTGAGGAATCCTGGCTCCTCTGAGTCTTGGTTTAACTGATTAAGGTTTTGTTTCGATAAAGTTTTAGAGCATTGGCTTTCAAGGGCCTTAAGAAAAGAAATCTGACAACTTTGGAATGCTGTTTGGCACAGTCTACAAGTATTTTTCCCATTTTGGGAACCTCTCTACTCTTTTCTTCATATAGAAGAAGCCCATGTATGTTTATGCTGTCAGACAACTTGAGAAATTTCCCCCTACTACTTCAAATCTGGAAATTAGAATTTATCATAATATAAGAATTTTTCTCTTTGTTTAAAAATAAAAAGAAATACCAATAATTTTGTTAAGTTTCCCACCTTCGGAAAATTTTCACTGGGGAAGAAAAGACCGCCCCCTACACTCATCCCCACTTTACTACACCTAAAACCCCACTCTTGCTGGACTGAACAGAAAGACAGAGACATATTGGTGAAGATTGAAGACAGAAATTGGTAATTCGTGCCAGAAGGAAAAGCAAGGCCCTACAGAATCCTAAGAAATCAGTCTTGGATTACCTATAAGATCGACATACAGATGAACATGAGTTAAAAAGAGAGAGAGACAAAGTTCTCTGAGTGCAGTTCTTCTAGGCTAATGTTATTAGGAAACGTTTATCCTTTAATCATGGCAAGCAACTGCAAAGAATGCAAGGAGAAGAGCTAACCCTGTGAAGACAGGGACAGCTTCTGGACTGAGGCTTATCATGGTGAACTATATTCTTCACTGTGCCAGGAACATGCAGAGAACTGTTAGCAGGGAGTTGCTAAAGTACTTAGGACAAGCATAGCGACTGTGAGACACAGCGGCAGTCCCTTCTGGGTGAAAGCCCCTTTCTTCCCCTGAGGAAGGGAGGCATTGTTCCCAGGGGTGGTACCAGGGGGGTGGATCTCTTTTTCCATAGGCATTTACTAAACAACAGCACGCTGCAGACTGGCGTAGGGTGCAGGTACTGTATTGATCCTCTGAGCAGTGCTTAGAAAAATCAAATGCCCTGCTTTAAAGGGCCACAAAAGCATCCTGCTTCAAATACTACGGTTAGAAACAAGGGGGAAATCCACTTAGCCCTAAGTGATGAAAGTTCAATTATTGACTGAATCAAATGAGATTATTTTTTAAATGATGGTTTAGATCAGCTTGCAAATACTTTTTTAAAAATGCTGCTCCATAAAAATATTATTTTACTTAACTAATTTTTTAGATCCACACATCTTTTAAAAAAATAGCTGCCTTCTACTATTTCTGATACCATGTCATAAAAAGGACTATCTCTGCACTATGACCAAAAAACCTACCGATTTTTACTGCAGTTCTAGTATTTACCACTTACTATCCCTTTAAAAAAAAAAAAAGTTCCTTAAATTCTCTGTAATTTCAGTTCTTCATTTCTAAACTGAATATTTATAGAACCCCCCTTAATATTTCTTGTAGTGTCGGTTTGGTGGTCACATACTCTTTTAAACCTTGCTGGTCTTGGAAGCTCTTTCTCTCTCCATCCATTATGAAATAATATATTTGTGACCTTATTGTGAAGATTCAAAAGTTAGTAAGACTTAAATACTTTTAAAAGTTAAACGTATAACATATGTATAAAATATTAATTTACATACATAGTATATAAACATGAAGAACATGAGAAAACCATGAAATTAGACTAGAAGTGATAAAGATAATGAAAAATAATAAATCTGGGTTTTTTGAGTGAATATACCAGAACTTAGACATCCAAATATGTGCTGCCTTTTTCACAGTGGACACCTTGAGAGACACTTATTTAAATGATGCTACTGCTCAAAACATATTTGGATTTTTTTCTTGGAACTGCTATCAGAAACCAACTTATAAGCAATAAGAAAATCAAATGTAGGGGTGCCTGGGTGGCTCAGTTGTTAAGCGTCTGCCTTTGGCTCAGGTCATGATCCTGGGGTCCTGGGATCGAGCCCCCAAGTCGGTCTCCCCGCTCAGCGGGGAGCCTGCTTCCCCCTCTCTCTCTGCCTGCCTCTCTGCCTACTTGTGATCTCTGTCTCTCTCTGTCAAATAAATAAATAAAATCTTTTTTAAAAAAAAAAAGAAAGAAAATCAAATGTAATTAGTTTGTCATTAAATCTTGTTTAGCACCAAAACCAGTATTTCTAGTTTGACCCACAACACATTCATCAGACTTAGTTCTATTTGGAGCATGTCACTTAAAAAATTAGTCACACTCAAAAAATTTAACTGGCCATGATTTTCAAAGTAAATGTTGCAGACTCCAAAAACAATTCTAAAATAATGGTTCTAGAAATTCTTTTTAAACAAGGCATTATCATTGGAATGATCGTATAGCTTCCAAGATAATTATCTAGGTAGGAACAGCACTATTTGTATGACTAAGTTCTGACTATGTTTTTGAAAATCAGTTCTAGTTCTTAGTAATTCTGCTTCAAACATCTCAAGTTCCCTCAGGGACTCCAGTTCCTGTAATGGGAATCTATCTCCATTGCTCATTCTTTAGCTTTATTTCTAGAAAATGCCGGACCTATTTCTTGATGAAAACACGGGCAACAACCCAATGGGAGATTTTAGAGATCTTCCTTCAAGTGAGCATATTCTGAGTGCCATCATTATCTTTTGCTCATTTATCATGACTTCTATAAGTTTCTGATGAAAACTGCCCAGTCAGACTACATTTATCATGTGCAACCACAGCTTCTGTCCTCACTGGAAAAATGTCCTAGAGCCTGAAGTCATGTCGTGTCAGAATGCTATTCCACAATAAAAAGGAACCACCATTGTTATGTGCAATAAATTGGGTGGATCTGAAGGGCATTATCCTGAGTGAAAAAAGCTAATCTCAAAAGGTCACTACAGTATGATTCCATTTATATTACGTCCTTACACTGACAAAATTAAAGAGTAGGAGAACAGATTAGTGGGTACCAAGAATTAGGGATGTTGGAGGAAAAAAGGTTGGTTGGGTGTGACTTTAAAAGGATAGCACAAGGGAGAACTTTATGGTGATGGAATCATTCTGTATCTTAACCGGGGTGTTGGTTTTACAAACGAACCTATGTGATAAGATGATAAAGAGCTATACCACACACTGTACCAATGTCAGTGTCCTGCTTGCAATATTGTACTATGGTCATGTAATATGTAAATGCTAAGGAAAGCTAGTTAAAGCTATACCTCCGCACAATTTTGCAAATTCCTACAAAGGTATAATTACTTTAAAATTAAAAATTAAAGAAAAATACTAAATGTTGCTGATAATAGGGTTGAATTAAAAGTTTCGAACACTTTGGAAACTCGGTAACTAGTAAACTAAACTCCTACCTGTCCTATAATCTAGCAATTCCTGTGTTAGAGAAGTGAATGCTTATGTCCACCAAAAAGATAGATGTTCAGAGTAGGTTTGTCATAAAAGTCATAAACTGAGACAATCCATCAACTGGAGAATAAATAAGTAAAATGTGGTAGATTCGTACAGTGGAATATGGCACAGTAATAAAAACATCAAATGACTAATATATTCACCAACTTGGATAAATCTCACAGACGTGGCTCTGAAAGAAGCCAGATACAAAGGAATACATTCTGAATGCGGAAAAGTCCAAATAATGATTACCTCTGGGACCATGGTATTAACCAGCAAGTGGCATGAGGAAACTTCCTGGAAATGTTCTATCTTAATCTGCGTAGTAGTTACACAGTGAATACATATATAAAAATTCAGTCAGCTGTACACTTCCATTTATGTGCCTCACTTTAGGCAGCTCATACCTCATACATAAAAAATAGGGAGAAATGCTGAATGCTGAACTCACTGGTGGTGTCAATCATGATACATCCAACAAGACAAGATTCTTAACCTAGGTAAGCATCAGGGGCTCCTCCTCTCGCCCACTATGTGTGGCACTGATAAGAAGAAGCAGATCAAACTGAGAAGAGATAAAAGAAGATATTCTAATATTGGGACCAATAAATCCTGTGAAATTTGCAAGCCAAGCTTTAACAGGATCTGGACTACATTCCATAAAATAGTGACACTATGTCACATCATTCACAAAAGCGCCTAATACATTCCCTTTGAATGGCCCCTGAACCCCCACTAGCTACTGGCATTAGGAACATAATGTAGATCTGCCAGACGAAAAAAATAAAATATTTAGGGGAGAAGCAAATCAAAGTAGCATAGTTCTTATTAATTCAAAGTGGTGCTCATTCCACAAAAATTATGTTCTTATTACTTCAAAGTGGTGCTGATTCCACAAAAATTATCTGCATTTAATTTAAAATGTCGAAATAAGATTTTTTTCAAAAAACAAAATTTTGACACTCCTCTTGTCAAGATGCCTCAGGTTGGACGATAGAACAGGCTGAGGTTTGACCTTAGCGTTCACATTATATTTTAATTATGCTGCTATTTTTATTTGTGGTTCTTAATATGCTTCTGTCACCATCACAGAACACTGGGGAATCCCCCTTGCATCTAACATAACACCGATTAATTCCCTTACTCAGTAACCCAGAACTGCAGGGCCTCATGTTTCAAGCTGAGAATCATGAGACTTTTGCAGGGGGAATGATTTTTATTGGTTTCATTAAAACCCTTTTATTACGTTGCTGAAAAAAGCAACAAGATTATGGCAACAGAGAGGAAACAGTTCATAAACTTGCATAAAGGTTATCTGTTCTTTGCTTATGTAACCAGAGCAGTTAGGATAAAAAATCCAGGTGGGTTTCGTATAACCCAAAGAGCATTTCTGTGACTCTAGCCCTCTCAGATTGCCCTGGGGGTCCCTAGATGGTGTCTTCCCTGTCGTACATGAAGCAGTTTCTTAGGCCTCCATGTCAGGGACACCGTTTAACTCTTTTCCAGACTGTATTCCTGCAGGCCCCTTGCTGAAGCCAGTGAGAGTTGGCTGGCATGGCCCGTACAGTTGCAACAAGTGTATGTTCTCCATTATTTCTCTGCTATTCCGTTTGCACATCAACCTGACTGTGTTACGGGGTGTGCTTCACCATGGTTCAGTTACACCTTTGATCTTTGTGCCACTTTCCATGGGATTTGAAACAATGAGACCGAGTGCCTTAAAAATATCAGCATTTTAAGCAAAATAGACCTGTAAATACAAAGAACAAACTGATAGTTGCCAGAGGGGAAGGGATGGGGAGATGGGCAAAATGGATGAAGGGAAGTGGGAGATACAGTCTTCCAGTTGTGGAATGAATATGTCACGGGAATAAAAGACATAGCATAAGAAATGGTAGTCAATGATATTGTAACAGTGTCGTATGATGACAGATAGTAACTACACTTGTGGTGAGTGTAGCACAATGTATAAAATCATCCAGTCACTACAACATACACCTGAAATTAATGTAATACTGTGTGTCAATTAAATTTGGCAAAAAAAGTTAAATATGTTATATGTATCAGCATTTTAGGGCAATGGAAATACTCTCTATAATACTATAATAATGGATACATTTCATCATACATTTGTCCAAATCCATAGAATGTACGACACTAAAAATGAATCTTAATGTGAACTGTGGACTTTGGGTTAATATGATGTATTACCATGGATTCATCAATTGTAACAAACGTGCCACTTTGGTAGGGGATATTGATAATGGGGAGATTATGCTTGTGAGGGGGCAGGGAGTACATAGGAAATCTTTGTATGTTCTGCTCAATTTTTCTGTAAACCTCAAACTGATCTAAAAATAATCTTCATTTTTAAAATCTAGAGAATTTAGTGAAACATGTGGGTTTTTTAGTATTAACTAGTTTTTACTGTTGCTTTTATAAAACCTTCTCTTCCAAGGACTCAAGCTGAACACAGTCCATAAAACCACCTTCTCCTCTGTCGTGGTCCACTGCTCTTGAACCAAATTTGTGCGTATCAACTTTTCTTTCCTCTATGTGGATTCTGCATAGGATATTCCTGGGTCCCCTGTACAAATAATTTCCAAGTGAACCAATCCTTGTACAGACAGGTCAAAACAACAGCCCTGACACCCTCTCTGCCCACCCGATTCATAGACACGTACTCAATCTCACCGAAGCAAAGGGAAGCTGCCATGTCCTTACCTACCAGCCTGGGACACAATTCATGTAGAGACTGTGAAGGAAATCTGCTTTGGCTATTTGGCTGCTTATTTCAACAGTCTATCCCAGAGCACCAAATTTTAAAAAAGGACAAAATTGGTCCTTGTTTCATGAAATATATTACCTCAGCACCTCTGTCCTCATGGCCTTTTCATATTATCTCATGGAAACGGTCACCTTTTCACTTCGATTGTTTAGTACTTAATCCTCATGTCTTCCCCAACCTCCCCCCTTCCTGACTGAGCCCCACTGGCCAAGAGCTCACTAAATTATGGAGAGAAGTCTAGAACAAGTAAGAATAACACGCACCCTGAGAGATAGGGAGGAATCTGATCGGCAACTTATAAATCACATTTCATTATGAAGAGCTATGAAGCAATTTTCTATCACACTGTGTGTGCTCAAACTTGAAAAACAAAAGTTATTAACTTGTTCTTCCCTGCAACTTTCTGCACCCAAGGAGAGCCTGAAAAGGTATCTCCTACATGCCTAGTGTTTTTTATCTCACTCAGTTGTATATATGTGACCAGAAAAGAGCCAGTACCATTTCCATTTTGTAATTAATTCCAGAAACTAATTTGGTTTCAATAAGGGTTATTGAATTCTGTTTCTTGGACAGAAGCATTGACATGGAGCATCCTTTGTGACACTCCTGGCCATTTCTCTCTGGGGCAAAGAAGCCTCCCTGCAGGCTGCAATACCAGCAGGCAGCAAGAATAGTACTTGTGTTAGTGGGTTTGTAATCAGGTAGCTGCTGACATTTGGAATGTGTGCTGTCTCCTCCAGGACCTGTGCTCTCAGAACATAAAATCCATCCATTCTTTGTCCAGAACACTTTCCAGAATGCTAATGTTGTTTAAGATGCAGACAAGCTCTTTGAAACCTCTTCAGAGTTTTAAGGACCCTCAGAACTGAGAAAAACTTTTAAGGTCATCCAGATTATTTTACAGACCCAGAGAATTTGAATGACCACCTCGAAACCAGCCAGGTGACTGGCAATAAAGCCAAGGCAAATCCAGGGCTCCTGACATCCAGCCCAATATTCTTTAAGTATATTTGGATTTTGTCCTATCCTGCAAGAAGCACTCCTTTCAGGGTTGAACATCTTATCTCTCAATTCCCGCTTTAATGCATAGAAAATGATAGCCGATATTGTGAGAACAGTCTAATAAAAGTGCCTGGAGCACAATGTGAGGAGCCCTGAGTAGCAGCTTGTCTGGACTGATCGTCATTATATTCACGTGATTTCAACTAGTTTTGTCCTTCATGACACTGAGAATTAAGTTGGTGCAGTATCTTATCTACAGAGTTGTGGTGAGAAAATAGGTTGCAAAGATAGAGTGGGTACACTTAGCCTTCTATTACTACGGTGCACTCCTACTTCCATACTTCCAAAAGAAAAAAAAAAAAAAAGAGTCCATGTTCAAGGCATGCAGCATTGATTTATGAGAATGTGAAATCGGTACTGCTTTTAGACCATTACACAAGCATCGAGTTCTTAGTTAATCCCTAAGCTTATAAAGACAAGAGAGGAGGGCTAGGTCTCTTGATATCATTATAGCATCTGCATTTCTTTCAAGAGTAAGACCTTGCCTCATGATTGGTGAGATATCTCGTATCTGTACTGTTTTCCACACACATCTTATTCACTCCAAGGCTTGGTCCCCATTGCCAGAGATGTAAAAAAAAATCCATGATTAGAAGAATACATCAGTGCTGGGCATGACCCACATTGGTAAGAATCTGATAATGGTCTCTCCTAAGCAAATAAAAATGAGAGACAAAGGATGAATTGCAGTAAGATGTGAGAACTGAGACACTTAAATCAAGACATACAAGAAATATCCTAAGCAAGTCCAAATCAAATAACAAATCCCACGGGTGGTCAATAAAGAAGTAAAAAAGGCAGACACTGAGGGCCTATCTGTGACCCATTATAACAAATTGAGAAGATGGCCTCCTAGAGCTTGAGAGACCAGTCCTATAAAAAACAGATTTTCACTTTTTATCAACAACTGGATCACTCTGTAGCTGACCTCAAGAATACCTCTAATTGCTTTTTTCTCTATATCCAAGAGAAGGTTAACAGCATTTAAGCAATTTTTAGGCTCATGGACTGAAGCGTAGAGACGATTATTTGTTGAAATGCTACATCATCTCTTTAAATTATCCTAGAATGCCAAAAAATGACAGCATATTAGCATTCCTGATATTCACTGGATATTCAGGTCAGATTTGGCAGTGACTTCTTTTTTTTTTTAGGATTTTATTTATTGATTTGGGAATGAGAGAAAGAGTGCACGCGCGCGCGCGCGCACACACACACACACACACACACACACACACACGCATGAGCAGGGGGGAGGGGCAAAGGATGAGGGAAGAGCAGACTTCACGCTCAGCAGGGAGCCCAATCCAGGACTCAATGCAAGGGCCCTGGGATCATGACCTGAGCTGAAGGCAGACACTTAACCAACTGAGCAACCCAGGTGCCCTCTATTCTTGTTTAACGTTTACTCGAATAAGATTTCCTTGGGACATAGGTAGCAGTCAAATGTATTCTGACTGGATTGGAGTCTGATATGAAAAGAACTCAGCTGAATAATATTATTTAGACGTCTTGGATATATTAGCAGTAGCTTGCATTTTAATGGAAATTTCAAGAAAATTTGGCCTCAGCTATACTGGAGAGGCATCACAGTGTTCCAAAAAGCAATAGTTTAACAAAAATATAACCCTGGGTAGAGAAATAAGACTCAGTGGTTCATATATTAATTTCAAATATCAGCTTTGCTATGAATGTGTCTCATGAAAAGTATCCTCTATCTCAGCCTTTAATCTTCTCTAAACCCTCTTCTCATATCCAGGGGCCTATTTGTGCACTACAAGTATCCATCAGAAACCTCACAGATTCATCCATTTTTCTTTTCTGCATCTTCAGATTTAACAGAGACTAGAAAGTAGAATCTTTCCAGATATTTAATTAATTTGCAGGGCATAACTTATTTTATTGTACTTTTCTTTTTCTTTTCTCTCTTTTTTCTTCCTTTTTTTTTTTTTTAACAAATTGGAGGGTTTTGGCAAACCTGCATCAAACACATCTACCATTATTCCTACAGCATTTGCTTGGTTCATGCTCAATGTCACATTTTGGTAATTTCTCACAATATTTTGAACTTTTTCATTATTATTATATTTATTATGGTGATCTGTGATCAGTTGTCTTTGACGTTACTATTGCAATTTTTTGGGGTTCCATGACCCACACCCATATAAGACAGTAAACTTAACCAATAAATGTATGTGTTTTGACACATACATCCATCATCCATCCATCATCCATCATCCATCATCCATCCATACTCCATCCATCAGCTTGTCCCCATCTCTCTTCCTCTTTTTGGACATCCTTATTCCCTGAGACACAATAATACTGACTTTTAAATTTATCATTTAAGAAATAAATTTCATAAAGTTATACTGCACTAGTTAGTGATTCCTCTGATGGATCTGGGTGAAGTAAATTAAAAACCTATTAGGAAAGAATTTACCATTCTAGATGGTATTGAGAACATTCACAATTCATGGCAAAAGGTCAAAATATCAACACTAATAAGAGTTTCGAATGCATTGACTGCAACCCTCACCCCTCTGAGAGGTCCAAGACTTCAGTGGAGGAAGTAACCACAGATGTGGTAGAAATGGCAAGAGAACTAGAATTACAAGTGGAGCTTGAAGATGTGACTAAATTACTACGATCTCATGATAAAACTTTAACAGATGAGGAGTTGTTTCCTACGATGAGCAAAGAAAGTAGTTCCTTAAAAAGGAAACTACTCCTGGTGAAGATGCTGTTAAAATTGCTGAGATGACAGCAAAAGATTTAGAATATTACATAAACCTAATTGACAAAGCAGTGGCAGGGTTTGAGAGAACTGATCCCAATTTTGAAAGAAGTTCTACTGTGGGCAAAATGCTATCAAATGGCATTGTGAGCTACAGAGAAATTGTTCACGAAAAGAAGAGTCAGTTGAGGTGGGAAACTTTATTGTTGTCTTATTTTAAGAATTTGCCACAGCCATTCAGCAACTGATCATTCAGCAACTGATCAGTCAGCAGCCATCAACACTGAGAGGCAAGACCCGCCACCAGCAAAAAGATTACAATTTGGTAAAAGCTCAAATGATAGCATTTTTAACAATAAAATATTGTTAATTAAGGTATGTACATTGTTTTTTAGGCATAATGCAATTGCACACTTAATAGACTACACTATAGTGTTAACATTTAATGCACTGGGAAACCAAAAAATTTTATTTAACTCGCTTTTTTCCTATGATATTCACTTTATTGCAGTAGTCTGGAACCAAAACCACAATATCTCTGAAGTATGCCTGTCCCTTTTACCTTTTGACCAATCATGTTTAGCATAACAAGCTTTTAAATGTATTTTGTTATTATTATGGAGTTCCGAGGTGAAAATTTGGATATTAATGAAAAAAGCATAATGAACATTATTGATAAAGAGATCAGTTATAAATGCATAAGGAATGGGACCCACTATATTCATTAATTATTGCTGCATAACGAATCACCTCAAAACTTAGTGGCTTAAAACCACAAATATTTATTATCTCACAGTTTCTGTGGTTCAAAAATCCAGATGCATCTTAACTGAGTTCTCTGGCTCAGGTGTCTGACAAGGCTGCAGTGAAAGCGACAAACAGGGCTGCCTTCATCTCATAGCTCGGCTGGGTAAAGATCCACTGCCAAACTCACTCTTGTGGGTGTTGGCAGGATTCAGTATCTCACTGGTTGTTGGACTGAAGGCTCCAGCTTCACTGGCTGTCAGTAAGAGACCACCCTCAATTCTTTGCCATGAGCCCTGCCCAACACAGCAATTTGCTTCATCAAACTGCAAGTAAGAAAAGTCAAAGAAAGAGAGAGAGTTTGCAAGCAAGATAGAAATGACAACCTTTTTTCTAATCTCAGAAGTGGTACCCATTCACATTTGCCATATTTATTCATTTAGAAGCAAGTTACTAGGTCCAGCCATACCCAAGGGGAGGGAATTACACAAGGACATGAATAACCAGGAGGTAGGGATCATTGGGAACTATTGCAGTAGCTCCTGCCACAGTCACAGATCCAGCCATTGGAATTCCAGTAGATTCAGCCATTTGGGATATAATCCTTTTTTATATATATACAGAATTATACTTAATTTTTATTAAAATATATTAAACATATATTTACTTGAATTTAACAAAATAAAAGTAATTGACAGTATTACTAAAACTTCTGTAAGTGCTTATTACCAACAAAATTTTAATACAATTTTAATACTACCAACAATATATTATGTAAAATATCTTCTAAGTTTAAAAATATGCAAGTTATTATAATATCACATTTTAGTTTTGTGTGCTTTACTGAGTATGTGTAATTTAGTATCTTTATACCATTTTACCTAGTTTCTTATAAATTTTGCTATTTGTAATGCTATTATTACCGTTATTGTGATCAATTTCCAATATCTATGTCATTTACATTTTTAAATTTAAAGATAATCCCAAAGAACTTTTTTAGTGGATTAAAAATGAATGGATAAAAAAGATGTGGTATATATACAATGGAATATTACTCATTCATCAAAAAGAATAAAATCTTGCCATTTGCAATGCTCTCTGAGGTATTCACTGTACAGACAAAGAGAAACATTAACGGGGGCGTCAGGCTAGCATAAGATGTGGTATATATACACAATGGAATACTATGCAGCCATCAAGAGAAATGAAATCTTGCCATTTGCAATGACGTGGATGGAACTGGAGGGTATTATGCTAAGTGAAGTAAGTCAATCAGAGAAAGACAATTATCATATGATCTCTCTGATATGAAGAATTCGAGAGGCAGGGTGGGGGGTTGTGGGGGGTGGGAGAGGGAAATGAAACAAGAGGGGATCAGGAAGGAGAAGACAAACCATAAGAGACTCCTAAACTCATGAAACAAACCGAGGGTGGCTGGGGGGTAGGGG
>CM052886.1:65092155-65158114 GCA_028534135.1 Potos flavus
GGCAACAAATCAGATGATGAATTAGAGTGCCGACTCAGCAAATCATAAGCTCTCTGCACTGTTAGAGAATCCTCTACCATTGAAGATAATGGGAAATACATTTTCAGATGAACCACACTCTTGATTTTGATTTGGAATTTTTTTCAATTGCTTCATTGGCCGAATCTTTCACCAGAATTGCCAGCAAGGCATCTAGTAGACTAGTAGGAAGCGTGTGAGATACAGGTATAACAAAGAGCCGGCTTTGAAAGAGCACAGTCCTTATGGGAAGGAAGCTGTGTTTCCAGCAGACAAATGGTGACCAGGGCTGCACCTCTATAAACACTGGAACCCTGTTCCTCAAAGTAGGTCCAAGGTCCAGCAGCAAAGGTATCCACTGGGACCTTATTAGAAATGCAGAATCTCAGATTCATTTCAGAATTACTGAATCTGAATCTGCATTTTAACAAGATCCCAGGGGATCTGATACACAGTGAAGTCCGAGAAGCACTGCTGTAACGGCACTTCAAAGAGCTCTGAGCGAAACATGGAGAGGGAGACTACGTTCAACCAGAAGAATTAAAGACAGTTTCATATAGAGAAGATGACATTTGAGTGGAAACTCTTGAGATGTGTATAATTTAAACAGAAAGGTAAGACTTTTCTTTGTGGAAGAAAAAAAAAGTTCAAGCATTGGCAATAGTCTAGTGCAGGAAAGTGGACTATTTGTTTGGGAGATGAAAAATGAACATACTGTTAAACTGAAGCCAGATTACAAAGGGCTTTGAGTACTGGCTTAGGGGTTTTTACCTTATTCTGTTAGCAACAGAGAGACACTGGAAGTTTTTAAGCAGAGCACAAAAACAATAAGAAAAATTATAGGGTGGCAGTGTGGAAGAAGTATTGACATGAGGAGAGGTCAAAGACACACCAGTTGGGAGTGATTAATATAGACAGACATAGAGTTAGAAGTATAGTTCAGAGATGAGGTTATGCAACCTTGAAATTCTAGAGCAGTACTAACGGAAATAAAGGAGAAGTGATGGAAGTTAGAGAGGTGGAATCCACAACTCTTAGTAAGCATTAGAGTCCTTGTGCCTAAGTGATGGGGAGAAAAATGATGTCATGCAGGGAAATGAGGTCAGGGAAACATGACCAGATCTTGAGAAAATGAAGATGAGTTTGTCTTTGGCCATGAAATAGTTGCTGAAAATTTTGAGAATGTGAGCCATGTCATAGCCTTTCATGCTCCCTTCAAGCACCACTATAACCTTTCTGGTTTTGCAACTCCCAGACTTTCCCCTGAGGAATCCAGCCAGATGCCTGAAGAAGTCAGTGCATCTCAATCCAATCAGCAAAGGTTTTATCCTCTTTTTTTCTGGTTCAAGGTACCCAAGCGGAAGAAACCCTTTGGTAAGTAAATCATGTCCTTGTAATTGCTAAGACGGCTTTTGACTCCAATTTCATGTTGGGCAAATTGAGTAAAAGGAATCCCTTTCAGTAAAGAATCTGGAAAAGTTGATTGTGTCAGATTTCAGGAAAGAAAAGAAAGAGAGCACTAAAAGAATGGTAGCTGTTAGCCTGGTTGGAAAAAGGGAGAGAATCTTCACACAATTCCATAAGGAAATAAATTAATGACTTTTCTTGGAGGTGGCCCCAAACTTCTTTATTGATTAAAAACGATTCAGTAATCATATTCTAACTGAAAAGAATATGTTTCTCACTTACTTCAGAACTTCATTATCTTCCTGATGAGCTATTGCTTTTAACATCGTTATTTTACCATTGTCATTAAACATTCATGTGGAGTGCTTTGTTTTATAGTGCAGTCCCCCATAAGAGCCCTGAAATGTAGATCCTTTTATATTAACGAGTTTAGATGTCTTCAAAGATGTCAGGGGTTGCTGCTAAATTTTTCACATAGTAACTCTGTGTTGAAAGCATGACAACAGTCACAATGTACCCCAAAGGGTCTTCCATGGGGTCATCTGGGTAAAATACTACATGAACAGAAAAGGTTTTTACTAAAATTAACAAGGGCAGATTCCACTCTATCTTGGGTAGGATTTAAAATGAGTGGAGCCTGCAGCCACAGTTCAGTTCTATGCTAATGAGACTCTCAAACAAGAGCATCAAAAATAACAAATGAAGGTTTCTTCCAGTCTCAGAAAGACAAACATCTTCCTTTTCAAGATTAACCGTATACCTGTAGTCTTGTTGCTATTATTCCTTAACCTACTTCTTCCAGAACTTTACCTTCACCCATTTGTTAAGTGGACAGTATTGATTAAAAGACATTTGTAATAGCATGGTATGGTATGGTATGGTATGGAATAGTATGGCATGGTATGGCATGGTATTACATTTATTGTAAGAGAAAATATATGAAGGCTAGTTAATAGAAATAAAATGAGTTTACAATAATTTTAGGGAAAGGCATACAATTCAACAAGTGTGTGTGTGTGCGTATATATATATATACACACATATATATATATATATATATCCTTATTAGTGACCACAGAAGGGTGGAAATAAAAAATAAAACACCATTTAGAATTCAACCAAATGAAGACAGTACAACTGAGACTAAACTGAGCATTCACACTCTAGGTTACCTCAGAAATGGGCCCCCTTTTAATGTTAATAACATAATACTGAGCACAACACCACACAAATAAACAGAAGTTGGGAGCAAAGTAGTACAAGGAATAGCTAGCTCTCCCTTAAGAGGAGATCTTTAAATATTTTATTTATTTATTTGTCAGAGAGAGAAAGAGAGCACAAGCAGGCAGAGTGGCAGGCAGAGGCAGAGGGAGAAGCAGGCTCCTTGCCGAGCAAGGAGCCTGATGTGGGACTCGATCCCAGGACCCTGGGATCATGACCTGAGCCGAAGGCAGCTGCTTAACCAACTGAGCCACCCAGGCATCCCAAGAGGAGATCTTTAGAGCATATGGGGAAGAGTCTGAACAGTTAACAAATGATGAAGTAATAAGCTAATGAACTTGTATTATATCATTAAAGGTGTTAAACTTGTCCTGCATATCAACTATCTTGTATTATTTTCCCATTTACTGTGGTAATGATCTGAGCAAATATCTTCATGTTTGTGGATCTACAATGTTTGATGGTTGGGTTTTTTATGTTTCTACACATTGGCATTGTTTTCTGGAAGGGTCTTTGGTTGAGAAGCAGAAAAGCTTAGTAACCTGGTAGCCAGTGAAAGAGGGCTGGGAATTACAATAATGACAGCAGTATTCTACTTATACTGGTCTCCCCATCCCTTTGTGCTGAGACCACCAAGGGAAGGAATAAGAGTAGATTCTGGACACTTTACTACAACGAAACTTCCAGATGGATCGCTGATGACCTTCAGAATCCAAAAGGTGACATTTTAGAAAGGTGATGGATAAGTTACTAATAAGTTTTTAAAATAAGACACAAAGAACTGCTCTAGGGAGAGTCAGAAAGATAAAGACGAGGTTAACATTGAGTTATAAACCAAAGAGAACAAGCAAGTATAATAGATAGTTGTTTAGATGTGTATCCATTTGGACATATCTCTTTGAACACACCAAGAAATTAACACACTGAGAAAGTGGGATGGAAGAGTCAGAAGTATGTATATGTATGTATATGTATGTATATGAAACTGTATTTAACTGATGGCATCTTAAGGCACTTCTCAACCTCTGACAGACTCTTAGGTCATATCTTCCTTCTTTAGGGAAAAAAAAAATGTTTCTAATGCTTCTTATTTAATTGTATTTCTTTCTGGAAATGTTAATGTATAATAGTTTAATAATAATCCTTAATTCTAATTTTCTCACTAAGTAAATAATTCATAGGTTAATTAATTCTTGATATATCCCTTTTTATGTTGAGCCTCAAATGGGTAAGAGGAAAACCAAACACAGGAACATTTCTATTTAGTAGAATCCCTTTCATAATACATCCATATACTTTATACCTTTTCCCTCAATCTCCCCTAAAATTTAGTGTAGCTTATTCATAGTGATAAAAAGACATTTAAACCTAAATAAGATAGAAAGAATTAATAAAGATAAGTAGAAATGAATAAAAAAGAAAATGTATATTAAGAAGATTGACAAAGTAAAAAGTTTATTCCAGGAAAACTGCTCAATTCCTAGTAGAACTGATCAAGAAAAAAGAAAGAAGGCACAAATAATGTCAGAAAAGAAAAAGGAGACACTCTTAGATGCAGATCCTGCATGTAATAAAATGATAAGAGGATATTGTGAACAAACTATACCAACAAATTTTTAAAATGTAGAAGAAATTCAAAAATTCCTATAACAAAAACAACTGACAAAAATTGACACAAAAAGAAATAGAAAATCTGAGTAGACTTTTTTTTTAATTGGCTCTGAAATTCAAATTTTTTCTACAAAAAAAAATTCTAAGCATAGGTATCTTTACCAGTAAATTCTACAAACACATAAGAAATAAAACCAATCTGAATGTATTCTTGCAGAAAATTGAAAAAAATTCCAATTCTTTTCAGATTATATTATTAATAGAAAAACCTGACAAGAGCATTAAGAAAATTAAGATTTTTAAAAGGCTAGCCATGAGTAGAAGAAAATATTTGCAATATACATATCCACTCTCTACATCTATGTAATATATCTATATACAGAACACATTTTAAAAATTCTGAAAAAATAAGAAAAAGACAATGTAATGGAAAAATTGAGCAAGCACTTCACAAAAGTATATGTTCAAAAGACCTATAGACACAGAAAGGTGCTCACTCTCATTAGCCGTCAAGGAAATTAAAATTAAAACAAAAATGAGATATCACTGTCATCCACCAGAATGACTAAAATTAAAATTATTGACAATATTAAATGTTGATGAGAATATGAGGAAATTGGAGCTCTCACACATTTTTGATAGGAGAGTGAATTTGGCAATTCCATTCTGTATTAATTATCTGTTGCCATAAAAGATGTTTATTAACCACCACAAAACCTGAGTTATATATAATAAACATTGATTTAACTTACAAGTCTACAAGGCAGGAATGTAGTTGGTTCAGTTGGGCTCATCTTTAGGTCTTAGCAGGGTTCACCCATGAGTTTGACAATGTCTCTCTCTCTCTTAGGCAATGAGACCATACTCATCTTATTTTAAGCTAAATCTGCATTATTCTCATGATGATAGCACAGAAGCAAGAGCTAGGAAGCTCAATAACACAGGAGCTTTTTAAGTGCCGGTTATACTACTATTGCTAAAATCCTGTAGTGAAAATAAGTCACATGACTGAGTCCAGCTTCAGAATGAGAGGACAATACAAAGTTATATGGGGATGGCTGTAGATATGGGGAGGGGTGAAGAATCAGGGCCATGAATAATGTAATAAATCTATCACCTACAGAAATATTTGCACATGTGCACTAAGAAATGTGTGAAAATATACCTAACATTATTATTGATGTAATTGCGAACCACTCAAATGTCCTTCAACAGACTGGATACATAAATTGTGGTATAGTCATGAAAATGACGGCTATAAAAAAACGCATGCATGACTCTTATAAACATAATATTGAATAAAAGAATTCAGTCAAAGAAAAGGACATTCTGTAAAATTTTATGTGTTCAAAACCATGCAAAACTAATCAGCAGTGCTTGGGAATGCTTGATCAGAGCAAAGCTATCTTTTAAAAGCAATAAAATTATTAATAAAAATCATTACTTATTAATTGATATTAATAAAAATAGAAATCTTGGCTGCATCTACCACTAAAAATGATGGGGAGGGGTAATAATTGAGAGGGACCTGAAAGGGCATTTCTGACATACAATTTTCTATTTTTCATGCTGCTTATGTGGTCACTCTGTGATAACGTATTGATCTGCAAATTTTTGTTGTAGTACTTTTTCAGAGGTTTCAAAATAAAAAATACTTTTATAAAAAGGTTATGAACTTCCTTTATGAATTTTTTTTTCTTCTGGTTATCATATAAAAGCAATAAGCTGAACAGAAGGAGAAAAAAATCCACCAGGTCCATTTTTGGCAGTATTGGTCTCTAAAGATGTGAAAGAGCATTTAAAGGAACTAAGAAGGGCTAAGGGTTGCCCCAGGAGTGAGAAGAGGTGGCCAAGAGGTGAGGAAAAAGAATGCTGCTTTTCACTAGAAACCTCATAGAACTAATTGCTCTTTAAACTATGCATATGTATAACTTTAATTTAACACATTTAAAGACTAGGGGCACCTGGGTGGCTCGGTCCGCTAAGCGTCTTGTTTCAAGTCATGATCTCAGGGTCCTAGGATTGAGCCCCACAAGCGCTCCCCACTCAGTCAGAAGTCTTCTTGTCTCCCTCTGTCCCTCTCCATGCTCACTCTCTCTCAATATATAAATAAATCTCTAAAAAAAATTTAAAGACTATAAAATCAATAAAAAATGTTCTCGTAAGTATAGTTGTAGTAGTATCAGAAGAGCCTTAAACATAATGACTCAGCCAAACCCTTCAGTGTCAGGTTTTACTTTCTGCCTGCAGGAATCTCTCAGGGAGAATGAAAGTTCACCTCTCCCCTGTCACTTTCTGTTCTTTCCCAGAATCTCTTGAGGTTTTATGAATTACTGTATTCCATTCGTGAATAATTCTTATGTTTGGTGACTGTAGAAACCAAAATAGAAGTCTTTCATTACAATGGGAATCTTGCAATTCTAAGAAAAGTAGCTCTCAATTTTAAGACAAAAAGATGCCATTTCCATCATGCAGGCTGTGTCCGGTCATTACAGGTTCTCTGAAAGGCCAAAGGCACATCACGGGCTGCATTTGCTGACAATAGAGAGGTCTCTAACTCTCACCTCTCCCCAAGGGCGCAGAGTACGGTGTGGCTCTTCAGTGAGGATTTGGCTATAAACTGACTCCAAAACTGAGAATGAATTTTTCCTGGCCAACTCCTCTCCAGAGGAACAGGGAATTTTTCCTGGCCAACTCCTCTCCAGATTTCTCATGGTACTGTAAGAAAAACTATACTGCATGAGGTGGGGTGGGGGAATAGGCCTATTTAAAGCACCTTTTGGTTAAAGACCAAAATAGTTTGCAGACAAGCAGATGCCAGGAGGACTTCCACAGCTGATGCCTCAGACTCTCACACCATCTGGCTTTGCTTCCTGATGGGGGTAAAGGGGAATGAAGGACGCCAAAGAATTCTTCCTCAGGTTCATTGTCTTAGACTCTTACAGGCTGTCAGAAATGCAAGGGTTTTTTGTTCATGGTAAGAATATTGACAATCTACATTATTCGAAATACGGTTTCTTTTCTTTTCTTTTTTTTAAGAGAGAGACCACGTGCATGAACGGTGGGGGGGGGGGGTGGAGTAGGGGCAGAGTGAGAGGGAGAGAAAGAATCTCAAGCAGGCTCCATGACCATTGTGGGGCTCAATCTCACAACCCTAAGACCATGACCTGAGCGGAAATCGAGTCGGATGCTTAAACAACTGAGCGCCCCGAAATAGTTTCAAATGGAAAAGAAAAAGTTGTCTGAACTCCCTTTTAGTGTTTTAAGAATCATAATTTTTTCACATTCCCAGACACATTTTGACTGCTGACAAATACGTAGGCACTCATTATTGGAATAGCAACCATTATACAGTGTTTTGATTATTTTGCCCAAAATCTAAAATTTGGACAATGTTTTACACACGATTAAACTATTCAAGCAAAACAGACTTTGGAAGAAAAAAAAGGCTGTGCCAGAAAAAGTTGAATGTTGTTCATGAAGGATTCTGTTGCTACATCAACCATCTTTTCCTGTAATTGCTATTACCAGAAGACATTAGTCATTTTCTTTCTGAATAAGGACAGTAAAGAAAACAATGGCAAAAACCTTTTATGGTGTTATATTGAACCCATTCCAATATAGATACAAATTCATTTAAATGACAGTATAATCAAGTCTGTGCCAATTATTGCCTTTAAATTTAAAAGGATAAAATGCAAAATACTTGCCAAAAAATTATGTAATCATATTTGTTGCGTCATATTGTTTGTCTGGTTGAATTTAAACAATAAACTCTTTTCTAGACGGTGAAAGCTATTTCAAATGGAGTCTCTGATTACATTGCTATGAAAACATAAAGAGTTTGCCTAAAAAAAACACCAACTTGTATCAAATGTCATGTTGCATTGCTCATTAAAAATCACAGGCACCCACCGCTTTCCTTCAATTCCTAATTTTCAGAGTATCCGGAGACACTGGAATGTATTGTACTATCTTGCTCTTAGAACTCATGTCCTTGGACAGAATATTGATTTATCTATGGGACTGTTGGCCTTTTGGTTTTTAGGTCCATGTCAGCCCCACACCAAAAATGGGAACAGTGGCCTGGCTGTTACTCCTCAGCTCTTGCCGTCTTTGCTGTCATGTAATTACCCGACTAATAGCATTATTCACAGAATTATCCACCCCTTTGAGCATTCATGGCCTACTGCCATTCTTAGAAACACCAAACTGTTTCTGTGAACACAAGTGCTGCTTTAAAACTTTTTTAAGTATGTCTTTTCATGATTTCTCTACTTTTTTCGATCTCCAGCCTACTTAGCAATCTTTTTTCTTTCTTAAATTCAGTTTAACTTTGCAAAGTTCCTTTAAAGCAGTGGTTTTCAACCAGGTACAGTTTCATGCCCAGGGGACATGTGGCAATGTCTAGAGAAACAGGGGCATGTAGCATGCCTGCTACTGGCTTCTCAGGTCCTTCTCTAGGGCCCAGGGGTGCTGCTAAACATCCTACAATGCACACAACAGCCCCTGACAACAAAGAATTATCAGGGCTAAATGTCAATAGTGTCAAAGTTGAGAAACTGTCTTAGAACATGGGAGATAACAGACCTATTCAAAGTGATCAAAGATTCAAATCTTCAGTATTAAAACCTGCAAGCAAGACTCACCTGCAAAAGCTCCTGCTAGCCCACTGAGAATGAGGTGTCCCTGGGAATTACACTGGTGTGCGGATTCCTTCTGTAGCCATCAGAGATCAGAACCATGACGGAGCAGACATGCCTCTATGAGAAAAATTGAAATGATGAGATTAAAAAGTGTCATGAGATGAAAATGGGTTAAGATAAAGACTGCAAGGAAGCAAAATGACAATAGGAGAATTACATTTTCATTGAAAGTAAAAAGAGATTTAGCACTGTGATTAAAAACACAATCTTTGCTTATAAAGGACAAACTTGAGAAGCTTTTCAAGAATGTAGAGGAAAAGGACAAACGTATTCAAATAACAGGAATAAAGAGGTAAAGGATAAATTGCTCGTGAGAATTATAGATATACCTAAAGAAGAAATCATTACAAAAATAACATGCAAAGACTTGTATTTAAAGTATCAGGCAGGGCACCTGGGTGGCTCAGCCTGTTCAGCGCCTGCTTTGGCTCAGGCCATAATCCTGGGGTCCTGAGATTGGGCCTGGAGCCCTCATGGAGCTCCCTGCTCCACATAGGGCTCTTTGCTCCGCATCAGGCTCCCTGCGCGCGCTCTCTCCTCTCTTTGCCGCTCCCCCTGCTTGTGCACTCTCTCTCGCTCACTCTCTCTCTCTCTCTCAAATAAATAAAGACTATCTTAAAAAAAAATGACATATCAGGCAAAATAATGATAAAACACTCACACCAAGATGTTCTATAATATTTTTGAATTAAAAAGGCATAGGGAAGAAAAAATCCTACAAATTATATACAAAAACCAGCAAGGTGTCCTCTTTTTTGCTAAATGTCAGAAAACTGTGAAGCAACATCAACAGAGGCTTTAGGAGAAAAAGTTTTTGACTAAAGAATTTGACTCCCAAATTTGTTATTCATATGCACAAAAAAATCAAAACGTCATTCTTAAATGTGCATGGTCACAGAATATAAACCATTCACAGGTTTTTATTTTTTTTTAATTGCACTTATTTTCCAGCTAAGACTTGAACAGAAATTACAATATAATGTAATTTGATATCATTTAATTTAATAAAAATCCAATACAGATATTATGCTTTTATTTTTTTATTTTTTTTTAAGATTTTATTTATTTATTTGACAGAGAGAGAGAGATCACAAGTAGGCAGAGAGGCAGGCAGAGAGAGAGGGGGAAGCAGGCTCCCCGCTGAGCAGAGAGCCCGATGCAGGGCTCTATCCCAGAACCCAGAGATCATGACCTGAGCCGAAGGCAGAGGTTTTAACCCACTGAGCCATCCAGGCACCCCCAGAAATTATGCTTTTAATAAACCTTCAAAAATGAACACTGAAACCATAAAGTTAAAATCTAAGTGGCTGATGTAATACTTTTATTTTTATTATAACATTTGTTATTGTAACAAAAACTAAACTCAAACCTTAAAATAATTCCTGAAAGAGCAGACAAGTAATGTAAAAATAGTAATTTTTAAATCATTTTAAATAAAAAACTCCAGGATGTTAACAGAAGCTGGAATGATGAGGATAAGGAGAAGCTGGGATAAGAAAAACCACACTAATTTCCTCATCCTCTAACAGTGAGAAAGAGGAGTTCAAATATTTATCCTTCATTTTTACAGCACTAAAGAAGTAGATAAATATATTTTCACACACTTTCAGGGTAATCAGTCATAGAATTAAAAGTAGATAAATACCTTTCAAATCTCCAAGAAAGAAAACATAAGTTAGAATAAAGAAAACATAAGTTAGATTAAAAAAAACACAGAGAAGAAAACAATGAGGAAATATTAAATGTATTACAATTTTTAAAAATAGATTTACCTCTTTCAATAAAAATTAAAATACAATACCCAACTATAAATTACTTATGAGACATTATAATATCAAGGATACTTATAAGTGGAATACTATTTTGTGCTTGCAAAACTGGCAATGTTTTAAAACTGATTATTGTTTTGAAAATTAGTATTAGAGTTAGGAAGAGTGTGGTAAGTCAGGAATTCTCATAATTTTGTGAAAAGTTTCTGGAAAAACTTGTCAGTACACATTAGAGGCCTGTTGTAGGTTCATAGCCTGTGGCCAACTAGATTAAGTTCTTGAAAATTATCCTAAAAAAAATGTAATGAGAATGTAGACAAAGAGCAATATATAATTGATTTTGTTGCAACACTATCATTTAGTAAAAACCTAGATATTTCCTAATATCCCATAATAGGGGATGAGTCAAATTATCATACATCCATATAATGGAATATTATGCAAGTATTTAAATTATAATCTATAAAATTATTTAATAATGTAGATGTTCTAAACACATAATTCTAAATAAAAATAGAGGGTATCAGTTAAGCATCTGACTCCTGATTTTGGTTCAGGTTATGATCTCAGGATCATGGGATCAAGCCCCATATCAGGCTCTGCACTGGGCATGGAGCCTGCTTGAGATTCTCTCTCTCCTGCTCTCTCTGGCCCTCACTCCACTCTCTCATTCTCTCCCCCTCTCTAAAAATAATAATAATAATAACAATTAAATAAATAAATTTTAAAAATTAAAATTAAAATAAGATGAAATCAGAGAGGGAAACAAACCATAAGAGACTCTCAACTATAGGAAACAAACTGAGCATTGCTGGAGGGGAGGTGGGATGGGGTAACTGGGTGATAGGCATTAAGGAGAGCACTCGATGTAATGAGCACTGGGTGTTATATGCAACTGATGAATCACTGAACTCTACCTCTGAAACTAATAATACACTACATGTTAATTAATTGAATTTAAATAAAATAGAAATTTTTTAAAATTAAAAAATTAAAAAAATAGAGGGTAAAATTGTGATAGAAAAATGCATATGGATGTACTTAAATTTAAGAAAATTTGCCAAAATGGTAATAGGAGTAGTGTCTGCTCAATTTTTCCATTTTCTTGGTATTATACATTTTCCAGATGTTCTACAAGACCATATATTGTTTGAATCAATGGGTTTTGTTTTTGTTTTAGATGCTAATAAGCAGTTGAGTAACCTGATGCATCTTTGGAAAATGAACAGAAAAATACGTGAGGTTATCTGTGACCACAGAAATTGCTGGTAGTAATTTAGTATATTTTTTTCTTCAAACTCATTTTTTGCTCTCTTTTTGATTACCAGTGTGGGCTACAAGGGGAAAATTCTGTGGAATTCCTTTCAGTGAATGTTTATTCATTTCCACCAAGTCCTAATGATTAATCTTTCCTTCCAGGCAGCAACTGACTTTGGGTGTTCATATTAATTCCTAGAGCATAATATATTAATTTTAGGGAATGAAAAGAAAAGCAAAAGATTTTAATAATTTTTAGTAGATTAAAAAGAAAGAGAAAGGAAATCTGTATGAAAGCATGGAGAAGTGGTGGCTATTAAAGCAAAAAAGAAGAAAGGAGGAGAAGGAAAGAAAAGAAAGGAAACCCCAAACTTGGACAAATAAATACAATAGAGAGTAAGAGATATAGATTGAAAACAAACTAATTAGAAGTCAACATATAATGCCATAAACCCACCCAATATCATTCTCCACCTATCATACAAAATGCCCAAAGGCAAGTATACACACCTCATCTGGGGACAAAAAGTGGGGATAATTTGTAAAGAAACTGAACACAGTTTTAAAGGAAAATTAGGACAGCTTCTGTGGGTGTCAGTACCACCAGGCAAGTCTCCCACATGATGGTGTTTAGGGGGCCAGAATCAAGGAAAACCAATTAACAAGCCCCAATCTCTGTACACAGACAGCAAAATAAATGAAAACAATCTATGAAATGAAAATGACATCTTCTCATCCACAACATTTAATGTTAGACCACAACTAACGTATAGCTTTAAAGGTCTGAGAGAGGGGCGCCTGGGGGGCTCAGTTGGTTAAAGCCTCTGCCTTCAGCACAGGTCATGATCTCAGGGTCCTGGGATCGAGCCTCGCATCTGGCTCTCTGCTCAGTGGGGAGCCTGCTTCCCCCTCCCTCTCTGCCTGCCTCTCTGCCTACTTATGATCTCTCTCTCTCTATCAAATAAATAAATAAAATCTTAAAAAATAAAATCAAATAAAGGTCTGAGAGGATTTGCAACCTGAAAGTTGATTTCCAGCAGAACTATAAATCAGTCAAATGTGGAGATAAAATAAAGGTATAATCAAATATGAAGACAGAATTATATCCAGACATCCAAAGATACAGCAAGTTAACTACCACACACCCCTCATTAGGAAGTTAAGTCAAAAAACATAGTATATAATTGTTTAAAACTGATGGAACAAGAAATAATATGTATGTTTATTATGTACAGTTACAAAAGGAAGTAATAAAGTAACGAAAAATAGTGACAACTATATTGAGAGAAGAGAAGAGGGGTGATAATATAAATGATCTAAATCATCCACTATAATTCCAGGAAGTCAGTATGTAGAGATATAAATATAAGCGCCAAAATAATTCAAAGTAGGAAAAGTTAAAAAGAGTGGGGTGGGGGAGGAGTGGGAAGACAAAATAGAGATGCTTTTCATTAGTATTAGTCCTATTCTAACTTACTGTAAAATTATGCACATGAGGGGCACCTGGGTGGCTCAGTCAGTTAAGCATCTGGCTTCGGCTCGGGTCATGATCCCAGAGATCTGGGATCGAGTCCCATGTTGGACTGTCTGCTCAGAGGGGAGTCTGCTTCTCCCTCTCACTCTCCCTGTGTGCTCTTCATCTCTCAAATAAATAAATAAAATCTTTAAAAAATTATGCACATGAATAGTTTTTTCAAATTATAAATGTTTTATGTGAATGATAGGTGAGGATGTAGAGATAATACAAAGAGTCGACTCATTAGAGAAATTTACCAGTTAAAGGGAGCAGAGAAAAGGAGAAATAACTTGACAGGAAAGAGGTAAAGAAAAACTATGTCTATTTGTTTTTCTAATGGAAAATAAGTATTTTATACATTGATAGGAATAATACCAAAAGACAGAAAAATTAAAAATACTTTTGTGTGCCCCCATAGCAGGCAAATAGTACCCAAGCTATTTATAAGGTAAGAACCATTTTATAAAGAAAACTTTCACCATTGGGGTGCCTGGGTGGCTCAGCAGCTTAAAGCCTCTGCCTTCGGCTCAGGTCATGATCTCAGGGTCCTGGGATCAAGCCCCGCATCGGGCTCTCTGCTCAGCGGGGAGCCTGCTTCTCCCCCCGCCCCGACTGCCTCTCTGCCTACTTGTGATCTCTCTCATCTCTGTCAAATAAATAAATAAAATCTTAAAAAAAAGAAAAGAAAAGAAAAGAAAACTTAACACCATCATTAATGTTATCCTTGTCCATCTACCATCTCTAAATGTCATTCTCAAGCCTGGAAGTGCGGTATCAAAGTTGATGTCCTGAACAGCTTCATAGTGGAAATCTAAATTTATTTGAACTATCCCTGCTGGGAAGCCTCAGTTTAAAAAGTTTGGTGTTTTTTTGTTTTTTTAAGATCTATATATTTATGTTAGAGAGAGAGTGTGTGCAAGGGGTGGAGGGGAGAGGGAGAGAGAGTCTTCAGCAGAGTCTGCACTGAGTGCAGAGCCTGAGCAGGGCTCCACCTCACAATCCTGAGATCACAACCTGAGCCGAAACCAAGAGTCTGGAAACCAAGATCCGATACTTAACTGACTGTGCCACCCAGGTGCCCTCACTTTAAAAAGTTTTTAAAAAACTTCTCTGTTGTGTTTTTTCAGCCTGACCAAATTGCACAATAGAGTAAAAATCAAGATTGGCTGATGTCTTACATTTGATTTGGAGAAGATACACACTAAAGAAAGTACTCAAGGAATTCTAGCTATTTATAAACCATCACATTTACTTAGTTCCTCTTTTCTGTGGCAACTGGGCTGCCATCTTATTACAAAATGCCTCTGGACCCTTTCCCCCCAAAAGTACCAGCCACAAGTTATGCTTAATGATCTAATTGCTCTGTGCAGTCTTGCTCAGCACTTTCCATTTCATTAGAGGTAGAATGGGGGACAGTTCAGTCAAAGATCCATAACAATTTTACAGGACTCTTCTCAACATGCCTCGAAGAGGTTTCAGCCACATATTAAACATCTAGCGCCACAATCACAGCCTGTACAATCATGTGGAACATTTGGATTGATTGCCTGACACCCTCTGACAAAAGGCCAGTCTTTGCCTCAACTGCATTTTTTTAAAAATGTATATACTGACACTTGATATGAGCTGTCTCTAGTAAGTCTAAAGCCAATATCCAGTGTGGCATGAGGCTGAAAACCAAGGATGCCTAAAAAGAAGATTGAAGATAGTGGGCAAATGTGTTATTAGGTCTAATGATTAAAGATGTCACCCAATCTTTAAGAATAGGAGTCATTACTGTTAAATTACTCATGAAATTCATGCCTTTGATTCATGTCAACTATTCCCATACACACTTAGCTGAAGGCATACAAATAATAGAGGTCAAGAAAAAAATGTGTGCTGGGTGCTAAGTTTATCTTTTCTTTATTCTTTTGACTTTTGCTTCATATCATTGGCCCCAGGACAAGGCGGGCTCTTACACTATAGTAGAGGTCATGGAAATCTGAAATTGTTTAAGCTCTGGGCTGCAAATGGAATTGATTGATTTCTTTATCAACTAGAAAAGAATCAGGGTGCCTGGCAACCACAAAATAAATTTGGACAATGGCCAAAAGAACAAATTGATTTCTTATCATAGAGCACTACATGGCACATAGTGCATGCTTAATAAATATTTGTCATATGAATGAACTATTGAACCAGCCCTAATCAATTGGTCATGATGACTGCCTGGAGAGAGCTGTAGTGAGTAGGAAGGAGTTTCATGAGCTTTTATTTATGTCTGCCAAGGGTTCCGGAGTGGTGAGTAGCCCCACTTGTGCCATAAATATGTCATTCCTGTTCCAGAGACAAGTGAATTTTCAACTATGCATTCCTAAAAGTCCTAACAAAGTGATAAATAAGAAAGGGACTATAGATATAATTCCTGATGACTACAGATTATGTTAGCCAAGCAAAAATAATTATTATTTGTACTAGGGGCTCTGTTTCTGGACTAGTATTTCTGCCTTGGAGTTATTGACAGCCATAAACTACCAGAAAGTAGAGCCTGAGTTCAGTTATTCTTAGAAGTAATGAAGTTTTCTGGCTGAGCTGGGCTCATCTTCCAGCCACTACTGCTCCCCAAACTCTGAAGAACTTTGAGTAATAAAATGATACAAGATGGTGCCCTTTTTCAACTCATGAGGCCACCAAACATCTCTACTGAAATTCCACCAAACCACTTATAACTCTAGATTATTTTTCTTAAAAATGAAATTTTAGAGAAATCTTTCTCAACTACTTCTATGAGAAAGAACTCTTCTGAAGAGGGACATGGTAGCAAGTTATATAGATATTGGTTGGCTAAGCTATTCTCTATCTTGGAAATGATTAGCCTAAATATACAACATATTTTTTCTCTTTAAATAGCTTGAAAACAATTGTATAGAAAGTTCCCGCTAGCAATTTTCTTTTTTTTTACCTTCTTGTTAAGGTATTTTTCCCCCTAGCCATTGTTGGAGCCCACACAAATAAAAAAGCATCCAGTGTCTGCAGAAATAAGTGGTAAAATGAACAATACGGTATTGAACAGTGGAGTAAAGACCTGGATCCAACTAGGTTATAATTTTGGTCCCCTGTCTTGCAAGATTATGACTTTAGGCAAGCTATTTAACTTCTCTGTAAAAGGAGGACAATCATACTGGCACTGCAGGAAGTTTGAAAGAACTAACAGGGATAATGCATATCAAGAATAGCACCCGTCACGTGGAAGTTACTTAATGAGCTGATGTTAAGGAGGACAGAGAATGTGGTTTTTAAAGGAGTGACAGCAAAAGACTCAGAAAAGAGGTAAATGTTATTAAATGTAGACAAGGGAATAAGAAACGACACCTGTATCTTCATTTAGAAGTAATAGTGTTAGCATTTCTTATGATACCAAAGTAGTTTGGCTTTGTGAAGGATGGCTACAATGGAATGGAGAGCTGGCAAGGTGGAAGTAGGAGGCAGAGCCTGGGGTGGTCAACAGAGAAAACAACCGGGGAAATGAGCAGGGCTGGCACATGCTGGCATCACTGAACTTAGTGAGACACTGCCTTGGCTCTAGAATGAACTGAGAGCTAAAGCAGTCACTCAGAGCAGATATAGAGACTCACTGGGGACCCAGCAATGGCACTTATTGTGAAGTAAGGGAAAAAGTGAAAGTTGGCTGGAAGTATTAGAGGAAGTATTAGTAGACAGTCTAACTATTAAAACAGTAACAACAATAACAAAATTCAGTAGTTTCCAAAATAAACATTTATTTCTCACATCACAGTCCACTATGAGTGAGTGGTAGGTTGAAGGTGGCAAGGCTCACTCTGTGCAATCACTTAGAGACCCAGGGTTCCTTCCATCCTGATACTTTGAGACTTTATATGGTCTCAGTGTTCACTGCTGGGTCCTCTGCAGTGGGTGGCAGGTGAGAGTGTGAGTTTCAGCTTGAAACTCAAAGGGTACTATCTCCTTCATGAGAAGAACAGAAGAAGAGGGACAAAGGAACAGAGACAACCACAATGTGCAACACAGAGGACTGTGACCCCAGGACCTGACAGATGAGGACTTCTCATAGCAATGGTGTCTTTATAGGCTATCAGGAAGTAGATTTTGAAAGGGATCCACAGCACACACATGCGCATACATGCGCACGAGGAAGATCTGTTCACAGCACCAAATCCACCCTGGTCTAAGGACTGAGTCCCTAAGACCAACGTAAATCAGACAGGACCAAGTAGCCTGATTTTCGAGGCAAAGCCACAGAATGGTGTTATTGGTGGTATTTTTACACTCTTTTTTGTATTTTCTAAATTCTCTACAATTAGCATATACATGAATAATTTTAAATGCCTTTTAAAATGTAATTAAAAGCATAGAAATGGTTAGGTGATCTAAGAAAGGGAACTAGATGATCTAGGGAAGAGGACAAAGCTATTCCTTTTAAGGTTCTTTAACGTTTCAGTGGAGTCCTGAAACAATTTTAGAATTTGTAAACTATTCCAAGCCCTCACCAGTGTTTGTCATTTTGGCCAACCCTGCCAGCTTCCCTGATGTGACCAGCAGTAAGAACGCTTATCACCAAACTGAGAAACAGAAACAGCAGGGAGGAGTGAAAAGAGTTTATTTCAGAAACAGCAGGGAGGAGTGAAAAGAGTTCACTTTTGTATCAAGGCCTGATAGAGAAGGAAGTTCAGAAGGTAAAGTGAAGTAATGGCAGCAGAAAAGAAGACAGGTAGGTCAGGCAGCAGCTGGGGGAGTAGAGGAAGAGGCAAAGAGCCCTCGTGCATTTCCCAAAGAGCCATGTGCAAACTCTATTTGGGCTCAAAGAATGGACAGAGCACCTCAAACAAACTCTGACCTTAATTGCTCTTCCTAAGCTCAAGAACATTGGCTGCACCCACGTGTTCTGGGTCAGCAGGAAGGACAGGAAGAGAGTGGCCCTGAAATTCGGTGTTGTTTGGATTGATTGGGAGTCTGAGGAAACTAAATTGGTAAATCATCTCAAGAATCATTAGATGGGTCAGACATTCTGGTCCATTAATTTCTAACTCCTTATTTTGCTAAATGAATTAATTCAAAGAATTAAAAAAAATAAACCTACTAAGGTTTTTGTTGCCATATTAAGCATATAAGTTTATTTTTCCAGGACCCCTGTTTTCTGGGAGCTGCCCCTCACATTTAGAAACTTTCTATTGGAGCAATATTTTTATAGATGTGGACCTGCCTCTATCCCCAACATGGCCAAGGGTGGGAACCTGACCCTGACCCAGACACTAGCTCCTGGTCACATGGGTTGGTCCAGAGACAAACATCTGATTTCACAATGGGCATCTTTATCCTTCGCTGCTGGGTGTTTGCAACCAGAAACTAGAAAGTGGTGGTTTCTCTTCACGGGCTCAAACTGTGATGTACAAAATTCTGGAATTTGTAGGCAGCCATGTTCTCTATCATTTGGGCTTAAAACAACCAGGAAACCTGGCTGAAGCAGGAGAGGAAAGTTAAACAGATGCGCGGAAACAGGCACATGGGACAATAGGAAAAGAAACCTTCAAATTTCTACAATGGTTCTAAGACTCAGCCTCATCTTTGCCCTTTTTTAAAGACTTGGTTACTGAAATCTTTCTGAATTTCATGAATTGCCTTGGAGTCAACTCATGAAGTCAATCTATTTCAAGAAAAATTCCAGTTGATCAAAACTCACAGAACTCCAATTAGTGAAGTTTGAATTTTTATGAAGAAAATACATTAAACATAACTTAAATAGATGTCAGTGGGAGAACTGTGAAGTAAAAGATGTTGCATCATTATGCTTCTTTCAAAATCACATCATGAAAACAACACAGCAACATAGCAAATATTTATGTAAGCAAATCAGAACATAAAACTTCATAAACATTCTAATTACAACTGTGTAAAAGCCTATATATCCCTAAGTATTAGAAGAGAGGGTGGAAGCATTGAAACTAAGGGTAATATTTTTATAATAGTATCTCACCAATCAAAATGAAGTATAATCAGAAAGTAAATAATTATATAATTATATAATATATATAAAATGAAGTATAATCAGAAAGTAAATAATTATATATACGTATATACAATATAGACGTACATTTTTATATTAAGTATAATCAGTTAACCAAAGTTTTAGAAGAAGGAAACTTTCTTCCTCCTGGTAGAAGGAACATGTAGTTCAAAAGGAAAACCAGCACCCAGCATAATATGAAATATTATATGTATCTACCCTACTGTTGACTAAAGTGTCCCAGTAAGTTCTGACCACACTTTCAAATGGCTTTCCTGTGACTTGTTCAGCTAAGAATGTGAGCAGTGCCCAGTATTTGTGAATTCCTGGCAGAAGTATGGTTTTGCAGAAAACTCAGGGAGGAAGCAGCCTCCATCCCACTGCTTTGCATACAGACAAGACTGAAAGGCAGCTCCCCTTTGCCATCATTAGCTTCCCTAGCCTTAGCTCCCATTATATCCCAGATAAGTGACCACACACCGCTGCAATGCAGGGTTATCAATGCACATGGCATAGCCAAAGGAGAAAAACCAGAGGTTCCACACGTTGTGTTATCCCTCTCCCCTCCGATAAGAAAAAAGAAATTTTTATTGAGGTATGTAACTTTGTTTTCTAAAATCCACTGAATTACCCTTCTAATGTTCATACCTTATTATGTCACAGTGAAAATAAAGGCAAATCATAATCACTTCAATCCTGGGGACAACACATAGTCACCAAATTAGACACAGCATCTGTAGCTACCACAGTCTACACACTTCAACTAATTACAGCCGCATCTGACCAAGGGTCCATTGTGTGTAGGCGCTGTGTCCAAAGCCTTACACATGTCATCCCATACAATCCTCAGACAATCCTTGGAGGCACGCCGTCTTACCCTCATTTTACAAACAATGAAACAGGGAGTTTTCAAACTCAGGAAGACCTCACTGTTTTGCATCTCCTCTTTTTCCTCCTGTTGAGGATGGACAGCTCTCTCACCTTCATAAAAGTCAGACTGGTTCTCTTCTGTGCATTCAAGTGTCTCTACATATTCTTTTTGGGGCTCTACTGGTGTGAATTTGGTGAGCCGTCCTCCCTCTCATCCTGGCTACGTTCCGATTCCCTGCATATCCTGTACGCTCTCAGGCCCCTATGTGAGAAGGGAAACCTCCACAGAAAGAAAAGGAGAACAGGTTGGTGGGCTCGTGGGTCCCAGGCTCTGGCAGCCAGGAAGAACTCTCCTGGGTTAGAATGAGGAGATGGTACAAAGTGTTCCTGGTGAAATCCAGGAGATGCATATAATGATATTCACTGTAAAGTCCTTTCAACGTTGATATATGCTTGAAAGTTTGTATGATAATATTTTAGGAAAGGAACAAGTGCTTGATGTCTGCCTAACTGGTAGCAACTTTAAGCTCCAAATTTACCTCAGAAATAAGACTTAGTGAAGGATGGAGCTACAAAACTGGACCTTAAGGGTTTTCACATATGGCCAACTATAGTCAGGCCCAGTCTTAGGTGTTCTAAATGATGAAAACAATCCATCCCCTCTCCAGCCACACAGCTCATTTGGCACAAAGGAGGAGAAGCCAGCAGCTTGAGGCAGAACTGTGAGGTCTCCACTTTCCTCTTCTCTTTTCCAGGGGCGTCCCTTTGCTCTCCCTGCCCCATCCCCCATCAGAGACTCAGTGCTATCCGGCTCCTAAAACTTTCCCCACCAGCAAAAAGGAAAAAACTTCAGAGCTGGTGTTCTGAGAGTCTCTTATGCATCTTATGTTCTTCATTTTTCACTTACTTAACCAAAAGTGTTTTAGCAACCGAACAAGCTGGTGCTACGGATTTGTGCATGAGTATGTCTGAGCATGGGAAGGTTTCTCTTATCCTTGACACCCAAAAGATTTTAAGCTGTCATAGTGCAGAGAAGTTTTCAAGGTCAAAGCTGGAAAGCCCTTGGAGATTATATAGTCTAACTGCCTGCTCTTGAGCCTGTGCATCCCTCGAGGACAAGCCTGAGCTATGAAAACTGTGATAATATTCAAGATCTTTTATGAATCATACATTGAAGCCATACAGTAAGAATCTAATGAATTGTCTTTTTCCTCCATTTGTACTAAGTGGATGCAAGATGTTGATGAGAACAAACTGTTCTACTGAGCCGTAGGATTCCTTTCGGTCCTAAAGGCTCTATCTAGAACATTTCTAAATAAATTGCTATGGAACATAATGTGAGATAACAAAATGATTCCTACAAATGACATTGTTCCCATAAAACATAAAATACTCAAAAAGCAGGAATAATAGTCAATCTCTCCAACTAATTGGGTTTTTTTTAAAGTGTTTACTTTAGAGAGGGGTTACTTTCCTGGAGAATAACTTTAGCTTCTCAGAAGTCTCTTACATCATTTGTTTACCAACCTGGTTTAAACCCAGCTTCTCTTCCTTCCTGAAAAGAAAGTCTTAGGTCTTCTTGACTTATGGAGGACCTAATGCGAGACCTGCTGGAGATTAACCGGAGTAGTAAGAAGGGGTTAACAGAGCAAGACATACGGAGACTATTAAGTAGCTCCAAAGGCCATGGAAACTTGCTTTCCTGGTAGTTGGCATTCAGAAGCCACAGCAGCTGGGGCTGTATCAGCTTCCCTCTGGTAGGGATGGCAGGCTCCAAAATGGGAGGCAACAGTGATGGGTTTTGCTTCTCAAGAGAAACTATATATTCTTGGCTGCAACCCAGATCTTAGAATAGCTTTTTCACTCATCCATTTCTCATGTTTTTAGACAAGAGACCCAAGGTTAAGAAAAGCTGAGGGAGTTCATCACCACTAGAGCTACCTTACAAGAAATACTATTTTGGGACGCCTGGGTGGCTCAGTCGAGTAAGCATCCGCCTTCAGCTCAGGTCATGATCCCAGGATGCTGGGATTGAGTCCCATGTCAGGCTTCTTGCTCAGCGAGAAGCCTGCTTTTCCTTCTGCCTGCCGCCCCCCTGCTTGTGAGCTCTATCTCCCTCTCTCAAACAAACAAATAAATAAATAAAATCTCTTTAAAAATTCTATTTCTACTAGTATTTATGTATAAATACTTCTACATATAAACAGAAGAGAAATTTTTAAAATAATAATAAAGCCAAAAGCACTTCATTTTCTATCATAGCAAATTCCATCCTTCCTGCTAGGGAGGAAACTATGAGCGATATTATAGATCTGAGGGCATAATCCTAATTATTTAATACCTCACCCTTCAGATACCCTATTTGCCTCTGATTAAATTATGTACTCAAAGGAAAAATGCCTTCTATGTCATCGACAACCTTCCTTCCTTCCTCCCTTTCTTCCTTCCTTCCTTCCTTCCTCCCTCCCTCCCTCCCTTTCCTCCTCCATGTGTTTGACAAATATTTAAGTGCCTACAATATGCTGGGTGGATTGAGTAGCCAATATAATGACTATCTTTGTACCATGAATACTGGGAACAAGAATCTCACAGGTCACAAATACTGAGGAAAAGAAAAATTCACTTCACACACCTAGTTGAAAGAGTCATACCTAACACTATTATAACACTCAGGTTTCCTTCATTTCTCTGGTAGAAAGCCCTCTTGTTATAAATTAGAAAGCTGACCCAAATCTCAGCATGGCCATTTACTAACGATTTGATCTTGAGGAAGTTAGTCACCTGTGGGACTATTATCCTTTTCCCCAAGATTATTATAATAATGAAATAAGACATATAAAATACTTCAACACAGTGTGTGACCCATTAGAGGCATGCAATATTATTTAGCAATATTTTCCCTTCATGGTTCAGCACACTCTTCATGACTACCAATAAAAGGTTCACTTTTATTCTGCCACTGATTAAGGAATTGTCCCTATTTTCGCAGTCTTCCTCAGTAATTCCATTTCTAAAATGGGTCAAGCTATGGCTGAATAGTTTTTTTACCCTTCTAAACTCGGGGCTGTTGCTGTTCTAATACCATGTCTTTATGGGAATACTCCATTCTCCCACACCCTGCTGATGTAGTCCCACATCAAGCCACCACCAACCTCTCAGCCAGGAGTTCTTGTGCAATGCCCAACATTCCTAGCATGGCCCTTCCTAGTAGATCTGAAAATGTTCCTGTTTGTCCATCGACATTTACCAAATAGAATTATCAACTAAGATGGCCTAGTCACTGAGACATAGAGATAGGTTTTATAGTGTCTCTGCCTACAAGGAGTTCATATTATAGTGGTGTGTGGTGTGTGATATTTGGTTACTTACCCAACACACATGTAAAGTCATTACATAAGGTGGTGGAGTACAGAGGTGGAAGAGGCTTCTCGAGGGCAGTAAGACTGGGTTTAGACTGGGTCCCAAGGGAAGAACTGGAACTCTCCAAGTATGGAAGAGGGGAAAAGTTTGGAGATTCTCAATCAAGCAACAGGTCAACTGGTTCAGTGAGGCCAGAGCCCACTGTGCCTGAAGATGAGCACAGGAAGGTGGTGCTACAGAAGCTATCAGAAAGCAGGTAGAAAGCACTGATGCTCCTATCACAAAAGCGATGAAGGAAGCTCTGAGCAAAAAGTACAGCAAAATCATACTTAGGTTTAATAAAGATTACTCCACAGACAGAATATTATAGGGAAGTGGGGCCTGACTTAATTCAAAGAGAGCATTTCGCAGGTTATTACCAAAACAATGGCCTTGGTAATGAATAATGAGGGTCTGAATCAAGGCAGTGACACTGGGGATGAAGAGGAAGGAAGAGATGTGCATATGAGAAATTTAGGAGGTAGAATCAACCAGACTTGGCCATGCACTAGAAATGAGAACTGAGGTTCCAACAATCATCTAGAATGACTCACACATTTCTAGCCAGGATGACTGAATGGGTGATGAGAAACGCGAAGGTTCTTTTTTAAAAGTGTTTTTATGTTTTAGCATAGAGGGAAGGGAATATAAATTCACCTCAGAATGCCCTGGTTTTGAGAGCCTGTGTGGGACATCCAGGGAGAGGCCTGAGCAAGATGTTACAGTCATGGAGGTCAGAGAGAAAGCAGGAGAAACCAACCAGTCCCTGCTTGGATGGTCAGGTTGTAGATGATTAAAAAAAGATCTGAAAGCAGAACCTGAAGAAGGATCAACATTTAACGGTAGACCCCAGGAAAAGAACGCTAAAAGCAGATTCCAAATAAGTGGTCTGAGAGGTAAGAAGAGCTTATTAACTACAAAATGTCTTTTTAAAATTTTTTTATTTAAATTCAATTTAATTAACATACACTATATTAGTTTCAGAGGTAGAATTTAGTGATTCATCAGTTGCACATAACACCCAGTGCTCATTACTTCAAGTGCCCTCCTTAATGGCCCTCACCCAGTTACCCCATCCCCCCTCCCACCTCCCTTCCAGCAACTCTGTTTGTTTCCTATAGTTATGAGTCTCTTAGGGTTTTCCTCCCTCTCTGATTTTGTCTTATTTTATTTTTCTGTTTCCCTATGTTCATCTGTTTTTGTTTCTTAAATATATGAGTGAAATCATATGGGATTTGTCTTTCTCTGACTTATTTTACTTAGCATAATACCCTCTAGTTCCATCCACATCATTGCAAATGGCAAGATTTCACTCTTTTTGATGGTTGCATAAAATTCCATTACACACACACACACACACACACACACACACACACACACAACACTTCTTTCAGAGATCTTTCCATATTTTGGCTAAAATGTCTTGATAATCAAATAACTGTAAAGTTTTGGGAAGCACACAACATCACATGAATATTCAGTGACAATCAGAAAACTGAGCCATTAACTCTAAATTTAAATGATCTATTTCTTGTCACTTCCTTCCTAAAGAATATATGACCTGTCAAAAGATGCTCATGATTAGCTTATATGTTAAGAAAGATGTTTTTCACTAGCTTGCTGTTAGCATTGTTGATTACCATCAACAAGAAACACTTGCCCACAGCATATCATTTTATTATCCATAGTGGGCTATAGTAAGTCTTCTGTCCATAGATGCCACTGCTAATATGAATGACAAGACAACTGCCATTGAGTCATAAGGATGGAAGAGACCATTAAGATTATTTCAGATCAATGTCCTCAATGTATAGATGAGGTCCAAAGATAATGTGAACTACCAAAGTTGGCACATCAAGCCACGGCACCAAGATAGCCTTTCTGAATCTGAGTCTAATGTTCATTCTAGCTCACCATCCTACAAGTTGAAGAATGGATTTTACCCCAAAACTTCATCTATATGTTATATCTAGAACTTTTTTTTTTTTTTTTAAGAGAGAGTGAGTGTGTGTAGGTAGGGAGGTACAGAGGGAGAGGAAGAGAAACTTAAGCAGGCTAAGCATGGAGCCTGACACAGGGCTCGATCTTATGACCCCAAGATCATGACCTGAACTGAAATCAAGAGTCCACACTTAACTGACTGAGCAACCCAGGTACCCCAAGAACCTTGCTTTTCTAAGTATGGACTGTAGACTGGCAGCATGAGAACTTGTTAATATTGCAGAATCCCAGTTTCCTCTCTACACCTACCAAATCAAATCTGCATTTAAAAGGATCCCCTGGTCATTCACATAGACGTGAAATTTTAAGAAGCATTGCTCTAGAATTCAGATTGCATTTTTCCATAGAAATAATGACCTATCTTCAAAGATGAGTTGACAATATAGTTTAAAATCTACAAAGACACTAAGTATAGAAGATTGCTTTCCTGGAATTACACATTCTAAATATTAACTGGGGGATTTAAGTGATACATATCCCCAGCTGAGTTCTAAGACCAAAATCACTTCTACCACTCCACCTTCCTGATCTCACAACAACTTTATTCCCAAGGTATCTCTGGTAAGAGACAGAGATGAGAGATGTTTTGGGTAGGAAAATCTCTAAAGAAAGAAAAGGTTTAGAGAAAAAGAAAATTTTCTTAAAATGACAATATGCTTATCACACACGTTGCTCTTGGTCATATGTAGGAGCTCAACCAGTCAGGTAATACAGCGTATATGTGTATATGGTGTATATAGTGGTCCCATCCCCAAGCAGTGGTTTTTTAGCTGTAGTGTACAAAACATTACTGGGAATATTATGCTAATAAAGATTCCCTGGGTTCTAGCATCAAAGACTTTGATTTTTGTAGTCTTGTTAATAGAGGTTGGAAATCTGAATTTTTAGTGAGCATTCCTACAAAAAAAATTATTCTGGTGCAGATGGTACCACATTACACTCTCAGAAACTCCCAACCAATGAATGTTAAGACAGAAGGTACCTCTTTTTCCCCAAGTGGCAACAACATGCCTTCTTGATTTAACATTCCTGTAGAGATAGGGCAGCTTGCCAGTGATGAGTACCTGGGTGGTTTAGCTGCTGCTTGGACACACAGCACTACTCAATGAGGACAAGTCATGCATGATGGGACACTAGAAAACAGGCACAGAGGAAGAGGGTGACTCGAAAGGAGGATAACCAAAGAGTGGTCTTAGAGGATGTGGGTATCCAAGGCAGATCTACCCATACCCAGAGTTGTCCCTGACCTGACCTTTGAGGTAGAGATTGCTCTTTCTTGGGGATATGATTAGAGTAGGCAGCTGAAGGTTATGGTCCCTGTGAGTAGGGGAGAAGGGTTTGTGTGTACCAGATATTCTGTATCTTAATTCCTGCAATTAAATTCAGAAGAAGCCAATTAGCCTTTACCTATCTGTGAGCTAATCATTTCTATGACATTTGATAGAACACCTGGAATTCGTAGCATATTTAATGATGTTATGACTTCTGTTTAGTGGTTTACAATAATACCCATGTGTAAATGTCTGTCACCCGAGTGAGACAAGTCAGACAATCCCATTTACGTCTGAGCAAAACATATTTCCTTTGTATATATTTAAAATTTATTGATAAGCTGAATGTATACTTGAAAATCACCTCTGGCAATAATTTATATTATGTATATAATTCAATTCAAGAACTATTTTCTATGTGCAAAGCACTGTGTGTTAGTTCCTTTCTTCCACTAGGGCCTTATAACAGAGCAAGGGAATGACAATAACACAAGGCAAAATTTGACAAGGGCTGTGGGGGAAAGACAAAATACCACAAGAGGCAAAGATGAGAGAGCTTCATGGAGGAGTTGCCACTTGAGGGAACTTGTGAAATAATTACATTTCAACAAACAGATGGTTGGAGGGGTAAGGTGGGACTGGCATTTCAGATGGGACAAAGACTAGCAGATGAGGAAATACAGGGCAAGCTCAGGGAATAAGAGTGGTAGGGAATGTGCATAACCTCTAAGGAGATACTGGAAAGCTGCAAATATAGATGTGGCTCATATTTTAAAGAATCTGAAATGCTAAACTGAGCAGCAATTCCATACTTCCAAAAGGTTTTGTGAATGAGGGCGGGGTGAACGCAAGTGTGAGCTCTGTCTTAGGAACATTACTCTGGCAACAGTAAGTAAGGAGAAGTGGTGCATGGAGAGATTAGGAGCAGGAGACTAATTAGGAGGCTGCTGCCATAGTCCTGGGAGAGGCTATGAGGGTTTTGTTTTGTTTTGTTTTGTTTTTCTGTAGCTGCATCTCTGAATGTAGCAACTTGAAAATTTATTTTATTTTTTTCTACCATTCTTTCTCTTTTTTTAATTTAAGTTTTAGTTTAACATACAATGTAATATTGGTTTCTGGAGTAGAATTTAGTGATTAATCACTTACATATAACACCATTGCTCATCACAAGTGCACTCTTTACTGCCCATCACCCACCTAGCCCATCCCCCACCCACCTTCCCCTATCAACACTGTTTGTTTTCTATCATTAAGAGTCTCTTATGGTTTGTTTCCCTCTCTCCTTTTTTTCTTTCCCCCCTTCCCATATATTCAACTGTTTTCTTTCTTAAATTCCACATATGATCATGCGGTATTTGTCTTTCTCTGACTGACTTATTTCTTTTTTTTTCTTTCTGTCTTTATTTCAATTTTTATTTAAATTCTAGTTAGTAAAAAAAAGAAAAATAAAAAAATAAATTCTAGTTAGTTAACACAGTGAAATATTGTTTTCAGGAGTAGAATTTAATGACTCTTCACTTACATATAACACCCATTGCTCATCATAACAAGTAACTTATTTCACTTAGCACAATGAGGTTTGAATTGAGAAGGAAAAGGGCAAAGGGATGGATGCATAAGACATTGCATAGGTAGCAACTGAGTATTAAGCCTTCAGCTCTTAAGTTGCACTGATATTTGTGGTTAAGTGGATTATTATGGCAGTTGCAACAAACATAGTTTGAGTGTGAGGGAAAGAAGAATGGAAGCCAGAAGAAAGGCCAGGCAACAGAAGTTCAGTGTCTCAGATGCTGTTGATGAGGCCCTTAGGGCTCATCTCTCTGCCGACCTGGCATGAGAGCTTCTCTCTGCTGGCACCTGCCCCTGGCTGCCGTGAGGGCTCCTGGTGGCCACAGGTACCAGGGAGTTAAGACCATGTGGGTGGCCCCTCAGCAATGACAGGCAGGAGTTGTATAGAAATACCTATTTCCTCATCCTTCCAGAGCCAACTCTGAGATCTGTTCTACAGTCTCCCAGAGTCCCAGTGGGCTTATGCCCCAGTTGCCCACAGAGATAGCCTGCTCAGGACAGCTTTCTTTATTGGCTTCCTTTCCTTCCAAGTCATTTGCTCACTCCACTCAGTACTTCCTGGGATCACCTCCTAAACTTCTTAGATAACTGGATTCTTCTCAGAATAAGCCCTTGGAGATAGACTCATCTCAGATCACAACTTGAAGGAAATGCTGACGACTGGCTGAGGAGCAAGATTAAAGTCACTGGAGGTGACCTGATAATAATGCTGAAGGATTTGGGATTATACCGGAGGAAAAAGCAGGGGTGAGACAGAAGAGATGGAACATCCACAGGTGGGCAGAAGATTGAGGAAGAAAAAGACAGGGTGCTACAAAGATCATGTCAAGTTCCAAAGAGAGGAGGATGCTGAGTGAAAACAGATGAACCAGACACCAGTCTTTTGTCACTAAATTACATTCTCAGGACATGGCATAGCTAGACTGTTGTTTGATTGATTTTAGTTAAATTAATGTTTTCAAAGTGGAAGCTCCATATTTAGGATGAGTTATGTTCCCTGTAAAAATAATGTTAAGCCACCTAAATCTTCCTCTGCCTAAAATATCCCTCTCTTCCTCCTTTACCCAGAATCTCTGCTCACCTTCAGGGAGCCCAAGAAGGTGCCCACCTTAGTACCCCATGTCTCCTGTTATAATTGTCTCTCCCTGAACCTTCTATTCATTTGTCCACCTTTTCCTTTAGACAGCAAGCTCTTTGAGGGGACAGATCATTCATTACTCTGATGGGAGATGGGCAGTTGGACTCAGTCTAGCAGCTTGTAGGTCACCAAAAGCATTGCGTCAGCATCCTCTGATCAAGGGAAGAGCAGGATTTCCATCCACAGAGTATAGGCGGTATGATAGCAGTGGTTTAGATAAGAGAGAGAGACACGTAGAGTTAGAGACAGAGACTGAGACAGAAACAGAGACAGAGACAGTGCTGTTAAGTACTTTTTTCTATGTTTTTTGTTTTTATTTTGTTTTGTTTTCTGTTAAGGACTTTGGGAGTGGACAGACCTCCACAGGATGCGTATATTATCCTGTGAAAATGTCCCATACAATCAATTTAATGACTTTTGTTGAGTGTCTCTGTGAAGTTGGCAATGTTTGGGAGCCAAGGACAGTTTGACAGATAATTCCACAACCCCGATAAAACTTACATTCTAGTGGGTTGGGGAGGGAGACAGATGCTAAAATGGCAGATAGATACTATAACAGCAAATATGATATGTATTATGAAAAAAATTAAGAGGATAATGTGATGGAGGAGATGGAGGTGTGTAATTAAGGTTGGTTTAAGATATTTGAGCTAAGACCTAAATGACAGGACGGAAGGACTCAAATATAGGAAAGATTGCAAGAAAAATGTTTCAGGCAGAGGAAAAATGGCATATGCTAAAGCCCTAGGCAGGAACCACAAGAAAGTCATTGTGGCCAGAGGATACTGTGGCAGAAGATGATACTGGAGAGGTATGCGTCCAGGCATGTGGGGCCTTAAAGGCCATCACAAGGAATTTAGATTTTATTCTAAGTGAAATAGGAAGGCACTGGAGGATTTTAAGCAGGAATGTAATGTAATTTTGTTTTTAAGAATGTCCCTCTGGTTGCTATGGGGAGAGTAGATTGTAAGGAAGCAAGAAAGGAAGGTGGAAACATGGTTGTGAGGCTATAAGCAGTTATTCAGGTGTGCAATGACAGCATTCAGGTAGGGTAGAAGCACTAACAGGACAAAGATTTGGATATATTTTGGAGGATCTGATGTTGCTTTTGATACTTCTACTAGCTCTAGCAATCACTCATGTATCACCTTTCTTCTCCAAAGGTAATCCAACTTTTGTCCAAAGCTCCACGTCAGATTGTGTAGGAATACAACCACTTTCTGGAAGCCACCTGATATTTCCTTCGGGAAAGGTCCCATAAGGACAATACCGATAAACAACCAGTAAAGTTTCATCCTAGAGCTCACACATGACAACCCTTGGGCACTTGAGGCTGAAATTTTCACTGCCTCCAGCATGTTTTGTGCCAGCTGAGAAGACATTGCTGCCACCATCACTCGTTCTCTGGGTCTACTCCAGCAGCTTGGCACCATTCTTCCACTGGTTGGGGTGACATGGTACTAGTATAAAACGGATATGGCACACATATTCCTTGCTTTAACGCACAGACACATGCACACACACACACACACACACACACACACACACACACACGCTTGGTCATTTGAAAATCTCATTCTTCTTGTCCTCACTACTTGGTCAGGCAATCGTCATCTGAAATGTAACTTAGATTAATAAAATGGGGTAGACATCATCATAAGGACTTTTTATGGGTGCTGTTGAGGGCTGTTTTTCATGTGCTTTAGAAAAGATACATTTTACTCATCACAATAAAACTACATTGCTTCAAAAGGATGAACTAATCAGAAGCAGCCGGAATGAATTAAAGACACTGACAACTCAGAAACGAGACATAAGCGATCTTGCAGGGGGAAAGAAGTTTTAAACTGTTTAAATGTGCTTGTCTAACATATCACTTAAAGCTATAATCTTCCATTTTCCATTAACAACTCCATCAATTTTTCCTTAATGTTTTTAATTAACTGTCTTCTCTCGAACACGATGCTGTTCAACATTTGAAGAAAACAGCCCTTTAAAAAAAAAAAAATTTGGATTTAGGAAGGTGAAATCGTTTTTCATTTGCATTTTTATAAAAGTTTTTTCATTTTAGAAATTGGCATGTTTCCTACCATTTGAAATGTCAGAGCACTGCTCCAAAATAAATGTACTTGTCCTTTTATAAATTGTATGATGCCTGTAATATTAGAATTATAACTATACCAAGCAGAAGAAAATTACATTGTTTTTATAAAGATTCGTCATTTTTATAAAATTCCAAAAGTGACACTATTTTCATTTAATTGACTTCATCCTTATATCATTGTTATTTTCCTTCTTATAGCAGAAGAATAAGAAAAACAAGGGGAGAATATGATCACATCTCTAGAACCCTATATTGAAGGGAATATGTGTTCATTTATCAGAAGAGTGTATAACCCTTCACTTCATCCCAGTTAGTTGATGAAGCACATCTGGCTAATGGATAAGGGAAATGTAATAGTGTTCACAGATCAGAGAACAATTGAATTTTCATATCAAACTATCAAGCAACCACTAGTAATCATGCTGGGAAAGATATCAGGCACTCACTATAAACCCTACTGGAGCTATTTTGTTTTGCTTTTTTACTTTAGAATGTTTACGAATTCCTTTCAATTTAAGGTATACTTAGTATCAATTTACAGAGACACAAATCTAGGTACTGGGATACAAAGACTAATTAAACACAGACCATGTTCTCAAGGAGCTCAAAATTTTGGGGGGTGGGGGATACAAATCATGTTCAAATTACTATATTATAATGTGATGGTATTAGATAGGAGAGATTGTCTTATTTTAACATTATGGGAACATGCCAGAGTGATTAATTGTACTTGATTTGGATAGGAAGAGGGGCACAAATTCCACAAGCTGACCTTATATTCAATTTAACAGATCTCTTCCTGATATCCTTGTTCTCTTACTAAACAAGGGACATTACTAAACTTGAAAACTCCAAGGAAGAGGTGACATTTGAAGTGTCGCTGAATAATGAGAAGAGGTCATAATGCTCTGTGACTCTCTCTCAGGCTTAAATTAAGGCTGAAGATATGGACCTGTACAAGATATTCAGGGAAACATTGGACACATAACTTGCCTACCACAATAACTTCAGTTTTTTATGTGTTCAACAAGTGAAGAGAAACGAGAAAAACTCCTGATTTAGACTGTGAATAATCGGACACATTATTTCAAGGATGATAGGCCCTAACCCCACATAATGGGAAATGACTGAAAAACTTTAAACAAGGGTGTCATGACCAATTTTAAGTATTAGGAAGATTATTTTGGCATGATGCCTTGATAGAGCATTGCTCCATTGTCTTCTAGCAATCAGTTGCTGTTTCAAAATTCAGTACCATACTGATTCCCAACACTTCAGTAACCTAATTTCTCTTTTTGACCTAACAGTGACTTAGTTTCTCTTTTTGAATACCTAAGGATCTTTTCTTTATCCTTGGTATTCTGAAATTTCATGATAGTGTCTTTATTTTCTATGTTAGATTTCTGTTATTGAAAATGTCAGACATTATTCTGAATGTGTCCCTTAGGAAATTTTAGGTGAGATTAACATCTGGACAGGTAGATTGAGTAAAGCAAATTGCCCTCCCTTATGTGAATGGGTCTCATCCAATCAGTTGAAGGACTAAGTAGAACAAAAAGGCTGATCTTTCCTGACAACAAGAAGGAACTCCTGTCTGACTCCTTTGATCAGGGAAGTCTTTGCCTGCCTTTAGGAGACATCAGCTCTCAGACTGGAATTATACCACCTTCTGGGTCTACAACTTGCCAACTGCTGATTTGGGGGCTTCTCAGCCTCCATAATCGTGAGCTAATCACTTATAATAAGTCTCTTCCTACACGTATACACAATTTGTTCTGTTTCTCTAGAGAACCCAGACTAATATACCATGTAAAATGTAAAATGGTACAATCATTTTAGAAAACAGTATAGCAGCTTCTTGAGAAAAGTTTACATTGGGGGATTTTTTTTTTTTTTTTTTTTTTGGAAGAAAACTTGTCAGGGTGCCTGAGTGTCTCAGTCAGTTAAGCGTATGACTTTGGCTCAGGTCATGATCTCAGGGTCCTGGGATCAAGCCCACATTGGGCTCCCCCCTCGGGAGAAGGCTGCTCCTCCCTCTCCCTTTGCCTCTCCCTCAACTCGTGCTCTCTCTCTCTCTCAAATAATAAAATCTTAAAAAAAAAAAGAAGAAAGCTTGTCTATAATCCAGTCTTTCACAACCAGGAAGAAGGGATTAGGGAAATGTCTATAAAATGCTGAAAGCTCTACTGGGTATTTACCCCAAAGATACAGATGTAGTGAAAAGAAGGGCCACATGTACCCCAATGTTCATAGCAGCAATGGCCACAATCGCCAAACTGTGGGAAGAGCCAAGATGCCCTTCGACAGACAAATGGATAAAGAAGATATGGTCCATATATTCAATGGAATATTATGTCTCCATCAGAAAGGATGAATACCCAACTTTTGTATCAACATGGATGGGACTGGAAGAGATCATGCTGAGTGAAATAAGTCAAGCAGAGTCAATTATCATATGGTTTCACTTACATGTGGAGCATAAGGAAAAATATGGAGGACATTGGGAGAAGGAAAGGAAGGGTGAATTGGTGGAAATTAGAGGGGGAGATGAAACATGAGAGACTGTGGACTCTGAGAAACAAACTGAGGGTTTTGGAGGGGAGGGGGTAGGGGGTTGGGTGAGCCTGGTGGTGGGTGTTGAGGTGGGCATGTATTGCATGGAGCACTGGGTGTGGGGAATGAACAATTAATCGTGGAACACTGAAAAAATTAAATTAAATTAAAAAAATAAAAAGAATGAGTGATGAGTAAGTTAGTTAACTTGAACTGACTGTAGGTTTTTCTAGACCATATGATGGTTTCTACTTTATGGGAGAAATTTCAAACAGTTATGCAAGGTCAAAGGTAAGCCCAAAAAATTGGTTTCACTATTTGGATCATTAAAATGTTTGTCCATCCTTCGATTTATTTTTGTGAGCCAAGAAACATTGAAGAATTCAAGGTTCCTATGGCAACTTTTTAGTTTCTATATCAGCTGTACTCATTAACCACTCTGGAGAATGACCTGAGGTCTGACTTCTTAAACAACACAGCTTCTTCCTTTCTCTGGAGTCACAGCGCCTGGTCTAGGCTCCCGCTAAAACTTGTCATCCCATATTTCACCACTGAGGTCCTGTGTGCCCTTAAGAAGCATATTTAACTGCTTGGGTTCTCTCGTTTTAGATAATTTCTCTCACTGTAGATAATTTAGAAAGAATTTGTATCCTTTCTGTCAGCCGTCACATATTTTATAAAGGAAAAAAAAAAAACCCACCTCCTCCTAACTTGTGTTAGGTTATGCAATTTTTCATTCCATTATTCTTTTGTAACTGGATAATAATAATGAACACCTTTATCCTCAAAATCTTGAATTTCTGTCAATAAAGATTCCTAAATCCCCCTGAACATATGAAGTTTTTAAAATATTTTATTTATTTATTTGATAGAGAGAGACACAGCAAGAGAGGGAACACAAGAAAGGGGAGTGGAAGAGGAAGAAGCAGGCTCTCTGCTGAGGAAGAAGCCTGATGCAGGCCTCAATCCCAGGAACCTGGGATCATGACCTGAGCCGAAGGCAGACACTTAAGGACTAAGCCACCGAGGTGCCCTGAACAGCTCTTTAATTTGCCATTTTACTCTTATAATTCCACAAAAATCTTTATCTGCAGATTAACGTAGATTTCCCTTCTAGTACACATGAGGTGTGATTAGAAGAGTTTTTGAGAAATAGGCCATAAGTATTTGTGCATGTATAAAGTTAGTATCTGAAAATAAGAAATACTTGGTTTAGAAGCAAAGAAAAAATTTGAAGAGAACATGAAACAAAGATTAATTTGAAACATGATTTCCCTTAATCACAACATTAGATAGCTATTTAAGCTGCCTATTGTATCCAGAAGTGCTAACACTGTTCTGTCATCTGGGGTGTTTCTTCAAGAATGAAAAATCTGGTCCCATTACTTCCACCTAGTCCATTGCTTGGCACTAGTGTGGATTTATCAAATGACTGTTAACATTTGTTGGGTTCTCACCATGTTCTAGGTGTTGTTCTAAGGCCTTTATGTGTACTGCTTTACATTTTGACCCCAGGAAACAGGCATTCTTATTACTTCCATTTTGTAGATAATTAGAAATATGCACTCTGGCTCAAGAGTCCATGCTTTAAACACTAAAGCGTAGCACTGCATAAAATAATTGCTAACGATGTTTGAGAACATCTATAATCATAGAAGAGAGCAAAGCTCAGTGAGCCCTCCCACAAATATTTAACCTAAGTGTTGGAATTTGAGGGAGCCCAATAAATACCACCTCCATTCCCTATCACGAGTTGAGATATAAAATGAAATTGTAAGGCAGCGAAAGGAGGGGTAAGATATTACTCTTATTACTGGTATGGGTGATATTGAAGAATGTGGCTTCCATCATAGGGCAAGTCTCAGAATTAGACAGGATTAATAACCTGTTCCCAGGAGTCTCCATGAGTGGGGCCTGCATCTGTAAAACCTACGTATGATGCAGGCATCTGTAATTCTCCATGCATGGTGTCCACATCTGTAAAAACTTGCAGTCTGGAGGAGCCAATCAAGACACAGGCTTTGCAGAGAGGCCAGATCCCAAGATGAAGAAAAGAGAGGGAGGGTCTGAATTACACTCATTGGTTTTTCCTTCCAAAATCAACAAAGACACACCCCCTCTTATATTGTTTGTGACAGTCATGATAAATTTAACAATATAACTGAGTTCCTATCACCATCTTTTTCATTGTTTCAGGATCTATAATCTCAGACCCTCTCTAAAAGTAGTTTATGATAGTCTCAACAAGAGAACGCAAACTTCCTTCCTGTCCTTAGTGATGAAAACAGATTCTTCCAGTTCTTACAAACATCACCATTGTTAGTGGGTTCTATGCTCCAGGGCATAGAGTCTATGTCCTTGCTTCCTTTAAGTGGAATGTGTCCCAGTGAGAGCTGATGCTGGTAACATTCTTCTCAGGTGCCTCAACAGTCTGAACTCTTCCTTCAAGATGTGTTCTCTTGTGGTTTGGCAAGACAGAATAAACACAGAATTTGGAATTTGTGGAGTTCTGAATTGAATTCCAACTGTGCAGGTTTCTAAATGTCCCTTGAACATATTGTATAACATTGCTGAATCTTAGTTTCCTCACGAATAAAGTGTAGATAATGATAATAAAAAACAAATCTTGGGGTGTCTGGGTGACTCAGTGTAAGCCTCTGCCTTCGGCTCAGGTCCTGATCTCAGAGTCCCGAGATCGAGCCCCGAGCCCCATGTAGGGCTCTCTGCTCAGAAGGGAGCCTAATTCCCTCTCTCTCTCTGTCTGCCTCTCTGCCTACCTGTGATCTCTCTCTCTCTGTCAAATAAATAAATAAAATAAACAAACAACAAAAACAAAAAACAAAAACAAATCTCAAGGGGCAATCCTTATAGGATCACATGAGATCATAAATTTTGGAAAGTGAAAAGCATCATATAAATATAAGTTATCATTACCTAGCCCCAAATAGCTTTAATAATTGTTATTGCTATTATTGCAATTGAATTTTTAATAAAATTATTCAGTATTGCCAGATTTAAGAATATTCCTGGCCAGATCACATTTCTGAAATGTAATTGCTGTATCAGACATATTATTTATTATTAGAAATGAAAATAACAGTAAGCCTTTAAAAGTTTTACGTTGGTCAACACACCCTAAATAATTAATTTAAATTCTTAGTTCTTAAACCTTATCCAATTGAAGAACTGTGTGACATTTAAAGAAATTGTTTTGTAAAGTCTAATATATCTAAGGCTTTGTACAAGTGGCTTTCTACATAGAAGATGGGCATGGCATAATCTGTTTTTTTATATATTCAAGTTTATTTTATGTTAGGGGTAGTCTCTCCTAGCTACATCCTGGCCTTAAAAGAATATTCTACAGAAAAGATAAAAGGGGAGAAAGTTTTCAGCTGTCACTCATACTTATTTTTACCAGATTAGAGTCTGATTTGGTAGAGAATGCTTAGCATATAGAGCCAAATATTGAACAATTAATTACTCTATTGCTTTAGGATCATTTTACTTCCACTGTTAGTACTGCAGCTCTTCTGAGATCAACCTAATTGGCATTTAATTCTAAGTTGAAAGCACAGAATGTTCTCTCAAGCCATTTTTCCATAATGTGAATCTCATTTATGATAGCCAAAATTAAATGCCCAGTTTTTATGCCATACTGAGTGAAGACAGTTGTTAAGAGACCTGACTTGTCATTATACCAGAAAGAAATATAAATTGTTCAAGTGAGCCAACCAAAAGGAAAATCTGTATATTAAATAGTGGTTAATCATGTAAGAACCCAGATGCTCCACAGTAAATCCAAACTCTATGGTTTGTGATCTGTCAGTCTAGAAATAAGATGGAACATTCAATCTATTCTCTTGGATAGACTCCTCCAAAAAATGCCAGTAAAACATGGTTTCTTGAGGCGTGTATTTCTTTTCCCCATACAAGTATGAACCGAGAAGGGGTTCAGTGGTGCAGCTCTCGGTCCTTGGCTGCTCAGAACCTAACCCTTCTCCACAGAGAACCAGACAGTCATTCAGAGAAATCTACTTTCTCTTTACAGGCTTTTACATATTTGAAAGTCACTATCCTTTAGTGTATGAAAGTCACTATCATGTAAATTTCTCTTTTTCTGGATAAATATCCCAGTTTCTTTTCACCTTTTTTTGTCCACTCTAAAGTTTCCTTTACCATCTTTATAGCTGACTTCCGGACCTCATTAAATTATTCCAAGTCAAAGTGCTTTACAAAGGAAGGTCAGATAATGCCTCAGGCATGCACTGGTCATCCCGCGCTGCAATGACAATAAAACCTCCTTTGTTTGACACATCGTATTTTTATTAATGTAATTAGAGTATGTCAGCTTTTTTATACCATCTGCTCCTATTGACTTGTATAAAGCTTGAACTAAGTCAACTGAATATCTTTTTCTAGACACTGTTTTTAAGTCACAGCTCCACCTCTATACTTTTGTGCTACTAGAGGGAGGTGAGGCATGGGTTTGGTTTGCTTTGTTTTTTCTTAAACCTAAGCAAAAGCCTTTATATTTACTTATTAAATTTTATCTTTTATGTAATACCACACCTCTATAAGTCAAGGTCCTTGTCCACCTAGTTTACTACCGAATTCCTCCTACTTTCTAGATTATAATAGGCACCCAATACATTTTTTAAAATAAATGCTTAAATAAATAAATCTGTCCCCATGTTTTAGGCTACGGTTTTAGCAGCTAACGTATTACCTTTGGCTTCTAAATTATGTCATCTGCGAATCTGATTGATATCCTCTCTATATTCTGATTCAAGTCATTAATAGGGACACCTGGATGGCTCAGTTGGTTAAGCAGCTGACTTCAGCTCAGGTCATGATCCCAGGGTCCTAGGATCGAGTCCCACATCGGGCTCCTTGCTTGGCAGGGAGCCTGCTTCTGCCTCTGCCTGCCACTCTGCCTGCTTGTGAGCTCTCTCTCTCTCTCTTTCTCTGACAAATAAATAAAAAATATCTTTAAAAAAAAAAAAGTCATTAATAAAACACTCCACCATGACTTGGTCAAAAACAGAGCCCTTGTGTGGATTTTTAGAGACCTTCCTCCAGGTCAATGTAGGCCCATAAACTAGCAGAGTGAAATGAGAGAAATGAGATTTCTCCCTGGGAGTTAAATCATAAATCAACACCTACAACTAGAGCAGGGACAGCCAAATCACCTTAAAAAGAAGTAATGCACCCAGGGCTGTATGATGTGCCCAAAACCTGATCAAAGGTACCAACTTATCTTAAGAACATATCGGACAGAGAGAATCAGGGAAAAGGAAGACAATATTGAAGATCACATACAGTCAGATCAATCACAGAATGTCTACTCTGAGAATGGACAATACCAGGCTTTGGGAGTGGAAGGCCATTAAACATTGGAACCAGTTAACTAACTCCACTTGCTCTGATTCTGTTATTACCAAGCCACCTGCCTCAGCACCTGTGCACTGTGTGACTTTGGGTAATTCTTATAAACACTGTGCTCCCTCAGCTCCCGTCTGTAAAATAGGGATGTTTATCAGACCAACTTCATGGGGCTGAGGATCAAGTGGAGTAAATATATATAAAATCTAGCTGTAGTAGCCCCTCAGTAAATGTTAGCTATGAAAGGGAAAGGTGTGCATTAGACCTACATGAGAGTCCAGACAGACTACTTGGTTGATATTTCACACTGTAAATTAATAAATTGGTATGACAGCTTGGATCACAAGAGGCAGAATCTTGTAGTTACAGCTGGGATAGAGGAAACAACACATTTAGGAGTTTCTCAACCTGCACTTTCAAGGTCTTCTGAGAACCCAGTGAACAGGGTCCTCTTGGCAACCCCTACCTTTACTTTCTTTTCAAATTTCCAGAGTATAATTTGATTTTGTATTTTGACTCAACCTGAAAATGTTTGCATTATTGATTGGGGCTTTGGCTCATTTGTATCAATAACCAAAATTAATAATCTGATATGAATTATATGGGCTTATTTCATGTCTTCTGACTTTTAGTTTCCCGATTTTATTTTTATTGTCTTTTTGCATATGAACCATGATTTCTATGTTCATTTTGTTTGTTTGTTTGTTTTCATGTGATTTAAAATATAGATGACATTGTTTTAACTTCTATTAGGTTTTTCTGGGAAAAGGATGGGAGGTGAAGAGGAGAAATCATTTTTTTCACCCTTAAACAAGGAGAGAGCTACCAAGGCTTGATGCCAGCAAATAGGCGGAAAGCTCCTCCTTAGTCCTCCCTGTCGTCTACTTGTTGGTAGAATCCCAGAAGCAGCCTCTCATTTTCTTGCACAAGTAGTGCAGGGTAAACAAGAACCCCCCTCGTTTTCACCTGGTGTTGGCCTTTCATCCCAACTGCAACATTTCCTGCTTCCCCATTAACTATATTGCATTGACTGAGGTCTTCCAAAGAAATACAGAAAGAGCCAAGGAAGTCATGGAGAAAAAAAAGGTGGAATTGCCTGGGTCACCTTAAAAATCAACAAATCTGTAGGAAGGAGTAACTTCCTTCTGATAGTCTACAAAGACACCACATCTTTGAGGTATGGATATTAAAAACACCCTGCCATCTTGTTGACTTCTACCACTCCATCCTATGTCTGCTTCAAGTGGTGGAAATACTTCTAAAGATTTGACAGATTATCAATCGTGTACCTGGTCTCCATCACAGCTAGATTTTTGCATCTCTTTTTTTTTTTTTTTTTTTTTTTATTTGACAGAGAGAGAGATCACAAGTAGGCGGAGGCAGGCAGAGAGAGAGGGGGAAGCAGGCTCCCTGCTGAGCAGAGATCCCAATGCGGAGCCCAGGACCCTGAGATCAGGACCTGAGCTGAAGGCAGAGGCTTTAACCCACTGAGCCACCCAGGCACCCCGATTTTTGCATCTCTTTACCCATTTCATGAGTATTGCAATAGGAAGACAAGGAGGTAAGACAATCAGGCACAGCTACTCATTTGTCAAATTCCTTTCTGCTTTCTGCTATTTCTGAGGATAGTTATATTGTGAAAACACAGCTCTGTTTGTGTTGTTTTATAAGCCGGGAGGGGCAATGTGACATAGTGGTAAAAAGCATAAGTTTTGTTGGAGTCAGATCAGAACTTTGGCTCAAATTTTAGGTATTGAGGTACGTGGCTTTCAGCAACTCATATCATGTCCATAAGCCTCAGTTCTCCCATGGTGTGTAATGGACCTAATAATGCCTACCTTGCAGCATTTTTGTACGTAATAGAACATAAATAAGAGGTTTATACTTAAAAGTCACTCAAAAATATTTATTGTGGTTCCTTCAAAATGCTGTGAGTACTTTTAGGAGTCCCCCCCGTATCCTCTCTCCAGTCAGCAAGAGATCAGAAGAGGGTATGGATAAGCAGCCTCGTCCTCCTGCTCCCACTTAAATCAAAGCAGCTCCGCTTACGTCTGTTTTGCTTCTACATGACGAAGTTTCTTTGATTAAGCAAATTCGAAAATCACAATTGAACAACCCAATGACCTGGAAAGACTAAGAAACCACGAAATGTCTAGGGGCTTTATTGTTTGTGAAATAGCCCATTTATTCATCCTGGTGATATCTTCTGATATTCTTTTACCCACAAGGAAAGGATGACTCCCTTCTTCCCTAGTTCCTGTGTAGTTGTTAAGGCCAGTGCCCGTAAAGCAGTCACTCCATCACTTTGCTAATCTATATTTACTATTTTAAATTTATATTTTTCCTGGAATATTTGAAAATATATAAAAATAGAAAAATATTTAAAGATCGTTCCTGATCTCACCATCCAAACATAATCAATGTAATGTGTTTTTACAGGGATTTATACATAGATTTTGGTTTTGATTTTTAACTCGTTATTAAGATTGCTTTTAACCTTCCTGTGTGGTAAATAGCATTATGATGTATATAATTGCACATGAATCATTTAAAAAATTATTACTTTTATATAAACACATAGAATCTCTGCATCAAATAGTATGAATAATTTAAGGATATGGATATATATTGCTATATATCCATATAATGGATATGGATAGAATACATACAAAGTTCTACAAAGTTATTCTATTACCCTTATAGCATGCCTGTGCCTGCTTCTTGCCCTCACCAGCTTTAGCAGTCCATAATATTATATTTTCCTGTGAGTAGAATGGAAAACCCAAAGAATATAAAAAGCATAAACTTCAGATTTTGTTTTCATTTACAATAATACCAACATCTATAACCTGAAATCAAATTTTACAAATAAGAGTAAATCTGACTATGATTACATTAATGGTAATATAATTCTAACTTCTCCAGGTGGAAAGCTATTAAAGATATATCTATGGTTCAAAGTAACATAAGTGGTTCTGGGGCCCCTGGGTGGCTCATTTGTTAAGCAGCTGCCTTCGGCTCAGGTCACGATCCCAGCGTCCTGGCATCAAGCCCCACATCAGGCTCCCTGCTCAGCAGAGAGCCTGCTTCTCCCTCTCCCACTCTCCCTGCTTGTGTTCCCTCTCTCGTTGTGTCTTTCTCTATCAAATAAATAAATAAAATCTTAAAAAAAAAAACCATAAGTGGTTCAAGAAAAATGACCATATTATCCTCATGGCAAACCAATGCTTTATAATCTCTTGCCATTTTTTCTGCATTGGAGCCTGATAAAAAATTGGTTTATACAATTGGATACTCATAAGATTATGTGCAAGAACATTTACTTTGACCCAAAGGTAATGCTTTCCAGGTTACATCTGTAAAGCTATTAAGAAGTTCTGCTGGTTTACATGGTAACATATGAAGTACCTGAAATAACTGAAAAGTGTTAAGAAACATTGCCCCATTATTCTTTTTTTTTTTTAAGTTTTGTAGTCTTTTCTTTTTTTTTAATTTTATTTTATTATTTGACAGAGAGAGAGATCACAAGTAGGCAGAGAGGCAGGCAGAGAGAGAGGGGGAAGCCTGCAGGCTCCCCGCTAAGCAGAGAGCCCGATGCGGGGCTCGATCCCAGGACCCTGAGATCATGACCTGAGCGGAAGGCAGAGGCTTTAACCCACTAAGCCACCCAGGCGCCCCCCCATTATTCTTTTATTTCTAATGGAATGTAGATAATTTCTAAATTTTCCAAAGCAAAGACTTGAGCCCAATTGGCAGTTAATTACCATAAATAAGTAATAAAAGTGGCTTCCATTTTAGAGTATTTCCAATTGCTAAATCTGCCCTCCAACAATGAGAATACTTGAACAACATCAGAACTTTTTCTACCCAAAGTAGTCAGGTAGAAAAGAGGTGGATATATAAGGAAAAACATAAAAGAGCAGACTCAAGTTTCCTACCCAAATAATGAAGAAGATGGTACCAGACATGAAGACCCCCTGAAAATTTCAGCCACTGGTGTCAACAATTTTCAGTGACCTCTCAAGGACAGTTTCTCTTAAATCATGTAACTTAAATCAAATGTATGCCATACAGCATCTTTAAGACTAGGGTTGGTGGTACCAGTAATGAACTTTTTAAAACAAGATTTTATGTATTTATTTGAGAGAATGCGCAAGTAGGGGGAAAGGGGCAGAGGGAGAGGGAGAAGCAGACTCCATGTTGAGCAAAGACCCTGATGCAGGATCTTGACATCATGACCTGAGCCGAAGGCAGACGCTTAACCAACTGAGCCCCCAGGCGCCACTTACTGCAACTCTGCCAGGACTATACTGGTAATGATTTTACACAAACATTTATTAGGCATTTTTAACTCTAAAAAGGTGAAGAATTGACCCTTTTATGTCTCCATTTCTGAATTATGTTGGAAAATGTGGAAGATAAGAAAGCATAACTAAGTTTTTTTATTTCCCGTGTTTGTTCATAGTATAGATTAATACAATTCATACCCTTTTCCCAATCTCAAGTAAGTTAATAGTTTTTAATTTTGACCACCCAAATTTTTTAACCAAGCAAGCAGCAAAATAGACTCTTCATTCATCTTCTTTTAAAGGAGCTGAAGAGGGGCGCCTGGGTGGCTCAGCGGGTTAAAGCCTCTGCCTTCGGCTCAGGTCATGATCTCAGGGTCCTAGGATCGAGCCTGCTTCCCCCTCTCTCTCTCTGCCTGCCTCTCTGCCTACTTGTGATCTCTCTCTGTCAAATAAATAAATAAAATCTTTAAAAAAAAAAAAAGGAGCTGAAGAAAATGAAGGCAGATCACCAAAAGGAAGCAGAGAAGAGCGAGCTTGGGTCATTCACAAGCTGAATGATCAAACTTAGAAACACGGAGAGGTAAAACCAACCTTAGCATTCTCTTATATCTTCTTTTTTCTTCCTTTGATTAGTGATGATTTTGGAATCTTGTTCAATAGACTTTGCCCCATTTAAAGAGACAGATACTATAAAAGATAGTCTCCTGAAAACTTCAAGCATAATGACCTAAAGTCATCACTTCAGAAGTTCAGAGACATGGTCATTCATTGGAATCACCTGGGGAGCTTTTGAAAACAATGTCCCAAGCCAACTAAATCTAAATATCTGGGAGTGGGGCCAGGCATCAGTATTTTTTTAAGCTCCCCCAGCATTAGCCTATGTAGCTAGACTTGGAACCACTGCATTCTTGTGGCATAAATAAAGTAACAAACTCAAAAGACCCTGACTGGTCATAGTTGTTTATACCCAAATTTAAAAAATAAGTGACAGGGAGGGACTAACAAATGTAATTGTAAAACGACAAAGTTTTAGAATAGAAAGGGGATATGGAGGGACACTTGGGTGGCTCAGTCAGTTAATCAACCAACTCTCAATTTCCACTGGGGTCATGATCTCAGGATCTTGAAATCAAGCCTCAAGTTGGGGTCATACTCAGAGCAAAGTCTGCTTAAGACTCTCTCTCTGTCCCTCTGTCCCTCTGTCCCTCTGCCCCTCCTCCTGCCCCTCCTCTCTCTCCTTCTATCTCTAAAATAAATAAATAAAAACTTTAAGAAAAAAAAAAGGGGATTTAGAGAAAACCTAACTTCATTCTCTCATGTTAATTGTTAGCAGGAGGTCACCTTTCCTTTAATATGCAAATTCTAGTAATTTTTGGAGTACCTATGCAGTTTGAAGTTTAATTTACCAAACCTGATGTTTCTGGGAATCCTCAGCTAATGTGCACACCTTCCCTAAGCCCCCAATTCATACATTCCCCAAGTCCCTCATCTCAGCCAGGCATTTGGTTCTAGGCTTCTTGTCCTGCTCCTCCTACAGGTCACTCACAGCTTGGTCTCCTCTAAATAACTCCTATTGTTTTCAAAAGATCTCACCTCCCCAACGCAACCTCAGTTTTTATTTTCTCCACCCAAAAAAAATTATTTTTTAGGAACCATCTTTCTTTTTTATCTCATTTTATTTAAATTTAATTAACATACTATGTATCATTAGTTTCAGATATAGAGTTCAGTTATTCATCAAGTGCATAGAACAGCCAGTGCTCATTACATCACATTCCCTCCTTAATGTCCACCACCCAGGTACCCCATCCTCCCCTCAGCACCCCTCCAGCAACCCTCAGTTTATTTCCTATAGTTAAGAGTCTCTTATGGTTTTTCTCCCTCTCTGATTTCGTCTTATTTTTCCCTCCCTTCCCTATGAGCTTCTGTTTTGTTTAAATTTCACATGAGTGAAACCATATAATAATTGTCTTTCTCTGATTTACTTACTTTGTTTAGCATTATACCCTTCAGTTCTATCCACGTTGTTGAAAATGGTAAGATTTCATCCTTTTGATGGCTGAGTGATATTCCATTGTGTACATATATCACATTTTCTTTATCCATTCATCTGTCAATGGACATATGGTCTCTTTCCATAGTTTGGCTATTGTGGACATTGCTGCTATAAACATTGGTGTGCAGCTCCCCCTTCGGATCACATTTGTATCCTTTGGGTAAATACCCAGTAGTGCTATTGCTGGGCCATAGGGTAGCTCTATTTTCAACTTTTTGAGGAACCTCCATACTGTTTTCCAGAGAGGTTGCACCAGCTTGCATTCCCACCAACAGTGTAGGAGGGTTCCCCTTTCTCTACATCCTCACCAACATCTGGCATTTCCTGACTTGTTAATTTTAGCCATTCTGACTGGTGTGAGGTGGTATTTCACTGTGGTTTTGATTTGTATTTCCCTGATGCTGAGTGATGTTAAGCATTTTTCTCATATGTTTCCACCCAAAATTTTCAACATAATGGTGATGATTTGGGCTTACAGGAGAACAACAACAACAAAGCATCCTATAACTTCTACTTGAAAAGATCACCCTAAGGAGTCCAGCATTCCCCTACTCAGTTCTTTCATTCTGTCCCCTCCTTCTCCTCCAGGGTCATATGCTACCTCATGGCACAGGAGAAGCACTTGGTTCTCAGCCACCTTACCCCTCCACACTGGCTGATGATCACAGTTTAGGTCTTTATTCCTCACCATCCATGTCCTTTCACCTGGACTGCAAAGTCCCCTTAGTTGTGCCAGAACTTGCTCATGCAATTCTGTATCCCTTTAGCTTATTTTCAGCCACTTGGAAGTTGTGGCAGAGTGGGGCTGTCTCAGGCCCTCTGTGTCTAGACACTCCAGGCAGCACCTCATTCTGCTGATACCATGCAGGGTCTCATTTGTTTTTCAGGGCCATACCCAAAAATTAAACACTGGTCCCCTCTGACCTCAGATCACCAAACTTACATAGGTTGGGCTGAGAGCTGAATGGGGAGAAGGAAGGGACAAAGTGCTTACCAGCAGTTCATCTTTCTTAATGTCTTCTTCATTTCTCCCCTCCATCAGTTCCTAAGTCTTGAATAAACTTAGAGAAAAAAACTAACTCTGAAATCATCATACATTCTTCCCAAATATATTGTTTATAACATAAATTTTGATTTTTGCAGCTTAAAAACATTTTCTTTCTACTTATGGGATGGATTGTCCAAAAGTGTACTTAGAAACTCAAAAAGCTGTCTTCCTTTTCCTCGTGTGTACCTGCTATACCAACTCTACCCTGCAGGAAGTGTACAAAGCCCAAGGCTATCCCTCACACACACAAATGGTAGGGGAAGGGAAGGGAAATCATGAAAATTCTCGGTTATATCAAAATGTCTTTCCACACATTGGAAAGAGTGCAGGTATCCAGTCTAAGAAAAGGGCAAGTGGTTAAGAGACCAGAAAGATAGGAGAGGACATGGAGGATGTGAAGGATATAGGAAATATTTGGAGAGGTGAGTCTTGGTAGCTGGCCTCTGAAAAGAGAAACTTGGGAGGAGAAGAGACTCTTTCATAGGGACATTCAAGTGAAATTTAGTGTGTACCCTCACCTTTTATTCCCCAGTACATCTTCATTATTAGATTCTTTATAATGAATGAAAATATTGTGTTTTGTGTTAGTTGGTGTTCAGAAAATTAAATAGAAATAAGTCACACTCAGAAAATAAGTTAGCCTCGGGGCACCTGGGTGGCTCAGTCATTAAGCGTCTGCCTTCGGCTCAGGTCATGATCCCAGGGTCATAGGATCGAGCCCCACAAGGGGCTCCCTGCTCGGCGGGAAGCCTGCTTCTCCTTCTCCCACTCCCCCTGCTTGTGTTCCCTCTCTCGCTGTCTCTCTCTCTCTCAGATAAGTAAATAAAATCTTTAAAAAAAAAAAGAAAAGAAAAGAAAAGAAGTTAGCCTAAAGGAAAGCAGTCTGCAGCCATGCCAGTCTGCATAGGCCATTGGTTTAATTTACTAAGGAAGATTAGCTCATTGGAACCACATTTCCAACAGCTCCTTCCATACAAAGGCCTATTTTGTTTAAATCTCCTTGATTTTAACAAATAAATCTATCCAAACTAGCCCAATCTTACAAGGAAATTGGAGAATAACAGAGGTATTTATTTCACAGAACTCAAGAGTAGGCAGAACAGCTGGGTCCCAGAAGGACTGGAATCAGGATCTGGAAAATCAGGACCCTAGGTAATTTTCTCTATTTTCCAAGACTATTTGATCTCTTGTCTCTCCTTCCTGTACATGGAGACATAAGGTAGCATGACAGATTTGAGGAACTCCATATTACCATACACTGTGAGGCAAGATGCCAGCTGAGGAGTAGCCTGGACATGGGGTTGGAGAAATAGGCAAGACTTGGCCCACAGCAGAAGCCTAATCATCATATATGGAATGAATGCATGATGATGACTTTTGTTTTAGAGATGTTGTGGACTAAGTGAAAAAGACCAATAAGAAATTGATTGATGAATTTGGAGGTCAGAAGAAATACCTGGCTGGCAACAGAGATTTTAATTACCAGCCTGCAGTAGTAGTTTATTTTTTTTAAAGATTGATTTTATTAAAAAAATAAAATAAAATAAAGATTTTATTTATTTATTTATTTATTTGACAGAGATAGAGAGACAGCAAGAGAGGGAACACAAGCAGGGGGAGTGGGAGCAGGAGAAGCAGGCTTCCTACCAAGCAGGGAGCCCAACGCAGGGTTCAAACCCAGGACCCAGGGATCATGACCTGAGCTGAAGGCAGACGCTTAATGACTGACTGACACTTAATTCAGGCACCCCTGAAGTAGTAGTTTAAGCACTGAGTAAATACATCATCCAGAAAGACTGTGAGAAAAGAAAAAATGGGCTAAGGACTGATGCCCAGGACGACACTGGCATTAAGGGATGATCAAAGAAAGAAGAGCTTGAGAAGAAGAATGAGCAGGACAGGTTAAAACAGGAGGAAAACTAAGAGCAAGTAGCTTTGCACAAACAATAGAGGATGCATCTTCAACAAGGTGGGAGTGGAGAAAAGAGACAAAGATTGTCCTGAAATCAGTTTTGGCAACCATGAGGCTCTATCGCTGCTCTTGATGAGCTTTGGTTCCAGAGGTGGTTGGGCAGAGGCCAGGGTGTGATAGTTTGAGGAATGAATAGGCTGTGAGAATTCTGGCAGTGGGTAGGACCACTCCTAAGCAGGTGCTCTACTTGCTGTTTTCACACGGTCTATCTCATCTAACCTTCACAACAATCCTATGAATCAGGGATCATTATCCCTATTTTATAGATAAGAAAACAGAAACTCAGATAATTATTTTTATAAGCCAACTAGCAGATGGATAATCTGAAGCCCAACCCTCCTATGGCAAAATTAAAATGTTCTAAATATACTAAAAATGTTATTTTATTATTATATATGCCATTGTATATGTTAACTATAAATATTTTAATATATTTAGTATTAGCATTTTTTAATTCCCAAGACCAAATAGCTAAAGGAGATATTACCTATATTCAAACTCCAATCTGCCAGAGCAAAAATTCACATTCTTTGTTGGTTAGTTGCTTTAGGGGAATTAAAAAAAAAAAAAAACAACTGAAATAGTACAAGTAACAATTTAAAATGCCAGAAAATGTCAGATTTATCTTCTCTGGACCCATTCCACATCATTTTTAAGTGCTGAAATCAAAACTGAACATTGTTCTCTAAGCATAATCTGAGCAATGCCTATTACGGTTGCTCCAAGTAATTGCAAATCTACTGTATTTTCTTCTAGAATCTTCTAGGGAACTAAAGTTAACCAACTCCTTAATGTTTAAGGAGCTTTTAGCTGCACTGAAAGTTGATCTGAAATTCAACTAATTTCATTCCCTGACAAGCCTTACTCTCAAATCTTTGTATCTTTCCGATGGCTATACACAATAGGAAAGACCTAAAGCTTGCGTAGGATTCCCAGAAAACTTCGTTTGGGGTTGAGCTCAAAGTCTGAGCTTGTGTTGATGAAAACCTTTGTAAATGAATATAGAGAGGAGAGAATGACCCCTGACCTCACCAATGATGCCAAAGAAGATGGTGGTCAAGGTACAACAGTCACTTAAAACCTTGGCAATGTCTACCTGAAAACAATCCTAACTATAATTGATCCAGAACCTGCCTGCCTGGTGGTCATGCAATGGCCAGAGAGAGGGGTCCTGGGATTTTTCAGAGATATGTTATTATAAGAGAGAAAAATAAATAAATGGAAATTTTCTTTGCTGTGCTTGAAGATAATCACTCCTCACTGTTTGCCTCTCCATACAAGCATGAAGGATGAATGTCAAGAATCCCATGCCTGTCTCAGGAGGAGCATAGCACAGGGCTTTACTCTAAGACAGACTAACATTCAGCCAAGCTCTATAGCAAAATCATTCTTCAAATTCCCCACTATGTACTTTACAAGAAAAATATGATAAGGAGGCATGGTCACAAAATTTTAACGTCTCAATGTGGGTAGTAATCACTTGCTAATCAGTAAGGTGTGGAATAGGTATGTCATCTGATTTTTTTCAAAAAAGAGACTGAATTTGTAAACTCAATCTATATTTAGAAAACATGATTTAAAACTATATATAATATAATCAAACTGTTGGAAAATGGACATAGAAGTAAAAGTCTACCAAACAAAATGAGTATTTTGTGGTGGTAAAATAATAGATTTGTTTCAGTTTCTCATTTATATGTCTATATTTTCAATATTATAATATTATAATTATTGTAAAATAAGCACACTTATTTTATAATAATTACAAAGAAAATTTTTTCACAGTCATTATTTTTTCATGTTTCATGGCACACGTTTTCATTTTTCACAGTCCTTATTTGCATCAGTAAGCAATAGGGCTACATGTCAGTCAGATAATGTGTGTGATTCAAAGATTAGAACAGAGACTAGTGAAGGGCCCCTGGATGGCTCAGTTGGTTAAGTGTCCAACACTTGGTTTTGGCCCAGATCATGATCTCATGGGTCATGAGATTGAGCCCTGCATCAGACTTCAGGCTCAGTGGGGAGTCTGCTTGAGATTCTCTCCCTCTGCCCCTCCCCACTTTGTGCTCGCTAAATAAGTAAATAAATAAATCTTAAAAAAAAAAAAAAAAAAGAACAGGGACTAGTGAAAGTTCCAGAAGACAATCTGGGATCAGTTTAAGACTAAAGTTTCTAATAAATAAATATAACTTTTCTTTAACAGCAAGATTTACCTTGGGTGTAATAGTACCTTTTCTCACTGTTCCCTCTCCTGTGCACAGACAGACAGAGGGGGAGAGGCTGTACTGAGGAGCCAATACTAATAGAGAGCCGCTCTAGAGCACCTTACAGCCAGAGAGAGATGTCATTCCCACACTAATAAAAATTAGTGGCAGACATTTTACACAGAATATGGAAGAAAATAATTTTCAATGCCTATTATTCATTACATGAACTTTGAACATTTGCAGATTAGAGACAAAATTTTTGGTCAAAAATAGAAAGAACATGAAACATAAAAGTAATATTCCCACTCGAATGCCTGTGACAAGAATGATCGGGAATTAAAGAAAAAAATCGACAGTCTGGACTATAAAGCAAGAGACATCCACCCTGGATTATGCAGAGGTAACCTAGCTAAGTATTTCCACTAATTTTTCAGCGGAGATAAACTGGAAATTAATAACTGAACCTAATGATGGCTGATGAATTTAAAGTCTACTGAAGCAAATGCTTTATTAAAATATAAAACTTTTGGTCCTTCAAACAAATGGAAAGACATGTCATGTTCATGGAACAGAAGAATAAATATTGTTAAAATGGCAATACTATCCAAAGCCATCTACACATCCAACACAATCCCTATCAAAACGCCAAAGCCATTCTTCACAGAAAAAGAAGAAACAACCCTAAAATTAGTGTGGAACCACAAAAGAACCCAAATAGCCAAAGAAATCCTGAGGGGGGAGGGGGAGAACGAAGCCAAAGATAGCATACCTCCTGATTTCAAACTATACTATAAAGCCATAGTAATAAAAATATTATGGTACTGGAACATAAATAGACACATAGAACAGAATAAAGAACCCAGAATTAAATCCCAGTACATATGGTCAACTAATATTTGACAAGGGAGCCAAGAACATCTAGTGGGGGAAAGATAGTCTTTTCAACAAATCGTGCTGGGAAAACTGGAGAAACACACGCAAAACAATGAAATTGGACCCCCGCCTCACACCACTCACAAAAATTAACTCAAAATCAATTAAAGACTTAAACATAAGACCTGATACTATAAAACTCCTAGAAGAAAACATAGGGAAGAGAAACTCATTGATATTGGTCTTGGCAATAAGTTTTTAGACATGATGCCTAAAGTACAAACAACAAAAGCAAAAATCAATAAATAAGATTATATCAAACTCAACAGATTCTGCGCAGCAAAAGAAATAATTAACAAAATGAAACTTCAGCCTACAGAATGGTAGAAAATTTTTGCAGACCATTTATTAGATAAGGGGCCAATATCCAAAATATATAAAGAACTAACACAACTTAATAGCAACAAAAAAAAAAATTCTATTAAAAATGGCCAGAAGAACTAAGTAGACATTTTTCCCAAGAGGACATCACAGTGGCTACCAGGCTTATGAAAAGATACTCAACGTCACTAATCATCAAGGAGATGCAAATAGAAACCACAAGGAGATATTACTTCATACCTGTTAGAATGACTATCATCAAGAAGAGAAGAGACAACAGATGCTGTCAAGGATGTGGTGAAAAGGGAATCCTTATACACTCTTGATGAAAAAGTAAATTAGTCTAACCACTATGGAAAACATTATGAAGTTTCCTGAAAAAATTGAAAATAGATCTACCATATTATCCAGAAATTTCACTTCTGGGTATATACTCAAAGGAAATAAAAACAGGATTTTGACAAGACATATGCATACCCTTGTTTGTCAGAGCATTATTCACAATAGAGAAGATATAGAAACAAACCAAATGCCCATAGATGGATGAATGGTTAAAAAAGATGTGGTATCTATACACAGTGGTATATTATTCAGCCATAAGAAAGGAAGATATCCTGCTATTTGCAACAAAATGGAGAGAACTTGAGCATATTATACTAAGCAAGGTAAGTCAGAGAAAGACAAGTACTGTATGATATCACTTACATGTGGAATCTAAAAAAGTCAAACCTATAAAAGAAAAAAAAAAAACAAACAGAGTAAAATGATGGTTACTAGGCAATGGGGATAAGGTTGATGGTGTTTAAGGGTACAAACTTGTAACAAGCAGTAAATAAGCCAGAGATTTAATGAACAGTATAATGAAGACAGACAATGATATTGTACTATAAAGATATAACGTGATAAATATTGTTTCAATGGCAATCATTTTGTATCAAAGTAATACGCTGCAACCTCAATTTACAAACTGTAACGTGTCAAATTTGTCACATTACAAAAATTTTGGTCCTTGTTGAAGATATGGTCATCCTTCACAAACCTTTTCTATTGTTTTCAAAATGCTAAAGAATTGTTCCAGAAAGATTTGATAAGTAGCTATCCAGACTGGGTAGATCAAGACTCTGATGAACACACTGGGAAAAACCAGAAGGCAGAACACTTGAAGCAATAATGCTTTCCAAAATTTTAATTTCTGACTCAACACACAAGCTAGAATAAATTTAGCAGAATATCAGTCATGCTGACCAAAACCCCAGGAAGAATATTTCAGACCATGACTAAAGAAAGTTATTTTTAAAAAAAGTCACATTCTAGGTGAATTAGTAGATAACCTTGACACTCTTTCACAAAAGAGAAATCAACAATCTACTTAATTACAGTATAAAACAATCAGTAGTTTCTAATGGCCCCTGGTACACCAAAAGCTCTGTTTACAAACTTAATGCTAATATCTAATTCATTGAAACATTTGCCTGATGGGATAGATGTAATAACTCACTAGGGTTCTGCATAGTGGTGCCTCAGTGTGTTCCCACATATAACAGAACTCTTACTGGCCCTGAAAGCCAGAGACATATTTTATTATATCTCAGTTTTCTCTGATTACCAAAACAGATGTTTTTAAAAATCTCACAAATTTTCAAAATAAAATTAATTTTAAATGAGTTTATTTTGTAAAGATAAAGACAAACTTTCTAGAATTTTAAGGAAATGCTGGCAATCACATGAAACTTTCACAATTCCAGGAAGACTGAGACTTGCCTTTAAAAATCCGACACTATGGTAGTTTAATTCACTTTGTGCCATACATATGATAGAATTTTCAAGAGGGAAACACTCACTGCCCTGAGGCATGAAGCCAGCCTCTCTGGATCAGTTGGACACGGCATCACTGGGAGCTTCTGGAGCACCAAGATGGACTACACGGCGTCAGCTACACGTGGTAGATGACCACTGGAATGATGCAGCACTCAGCTGGGTGATGGCATTTGAGAATACCAATAGTTTTTTTAATTCAACTAACTTTTCTAGAAAATACTCAAAATCATTAGCATTAAATTAAACAATAAAGATTGTGAGCAACACTTAACAAAGAGAATCCTGCCATTCTATCTTTCATAAATCACTTTTATTGTGGGATATTTTGGGATGGAGGTGGAATAGTGAAAGAAGAGAAAAAGAAATATTTCTTTCAAGTTCAAGTATCCTAGCTCTTGTTCCTCTTAACCGACTGAGCCACCCAGGCGCCCCTAGCCCTTGTTCCTCTTAGAGCAAGTTTTTTGTTTTTGCTTTTTTTTTAATATTTTATTTATTTATTTGACAGAGAGAGAGAGAGAGATAGCAAGAGAGGCAGGCAGAGAGAGACGGGGAAGCAGGCTCCCTGCTGAGCAGAGAGCCCGATGCGGGGCTCGATCCCAGGACCCTGAGATCATGACCTGAGCCGAAGGCAGAGGCTTTAACCCACTGAGCGACCCAGGCGCCCCATCTCTTAGAGCAAGTTTCTTGACTGAGGTCAAAGAATACTTTCTAGACGTAGGAAGATTTGGTATGTTTTCCCTAGATGTCCTAGGGAAAAAGTATAAGGTTAATTAGACTCTCAAAAAGGTCGATAACCCCAAACTTTCTATAACCACTGCAGTGTGTGGCCTAACTTGTGGATTCATGGTTTGCAAGGTGCAACCTTATTTAATGAGGAAGTCTATTTAAAAGCAAACACAAACACAAGCTTGTTTCCAACATGGCAGAGATGCCTGGTCCCAAAAGAACGTGCTCACCTCACATCATGTATGTATTTCAGATTGCTGCAGACATGAGTAATAAAGACTTTGTAGTTACATCAGAGGCAAACCCATGACAAGACATTCCTTTTCTTAGTACAGGAGAGACATCATAGCAGTAGTTATGATGCTCAGAGAAATCCTCCAACGGATTGTCTTTCACGAGCAGGGAGCCACTGCTCTGAGATGAGTCACAGCGATTCCATTGACCTAGTCATTCACATGGGTACAAAACATTCTCGTTGCCCTTCCTCATGCAACTCATGGACCATCAAAAGTGTTTTTTGAGCACTTAATGTAATCTTTGATGTGGCATTTCCGGGAACAGTTGAAGGTCCTGAAAAATTATTATCATTCCATTGGGCAGAGTGGAAAAAACAGAAGGTTTATATTGTTCAAAACAAGGTTCAAATTTCAGCTCAGCCTCTTACTGAATATGTGAATCTGGCTGACTTAAATTTTCCATTTCCTCATCTTCAGAATAAGTCCTCTAATACCTTCCTTGTTGGACTGCCTGACATAGTCAATAATAAATGATTTTCATTAGTATTCTCCACATAAATGTCCTCTCTACCTGTTCCGCATTGAAGGCAGAAAATGGCCACCCCAAATAGAAATCTAGAAATGAGAAAGGTACCCTAAGCCAATAGGTTTAAATCTGACCATTCACTAAAAGACAATGAGGAGGCAGAAGAAAAGTCAGAAAATAACACTAGTAGAACAATGATTCAGGTACATTTATAAGTTACATCAGTTTAGGAGGACTGGGCTAAGAATAGAACCTCCTTTCATAATTGTGGGGGAAAAAGCCACAAAGCTCTGTCTTTGCTAATCAATTTTCCTAAAGTATAATCCTTAAATACTAAATTATTATCAAATGACTCCTTTGGAAAATTTCAGTTCTCTTTAGAGAAAATTTCAGTTCTCATAGCTGCCTTCTTTCCTTGGCAACCCAAGACTGGCTTGTATGACACTGCAGCTCTCTGCCTTTTCAGCATGGCTTCTCACTTAGCAACTGGGTAGTCGGTGCCCAAATAGGCTTTATTCTCCTATGGAAATGACAGGAAGTGTATAAACCCCTTTTCATTTGGGAAAGGGCACTTTCTGCCTGGAATCTGATCTGAAAACAAACTGTCATTGCACAGCCTTAACCATCTCCCTGGAAACAAGAACTTGGGACTGAAACAACTGACCATACAATTTCCCATATCAGGGAGGCTACATGGGGATACAGGCAGGCTCCCATAAACCAGTACTGGAGGACAGAGCATTTAGATCAGTCTTGTAGAACCAGCAAAGTACGCCCCCAAGAAAAGAATTACGAACTGAGTTTTGAGAAACAGGAATGGGCGCCTGAGTGTCTCAGTTGGTTAGGTGTCTAACTTCAGCTCAGGTCATGATCCCAGGGTCCTGGGATGGAGCCCCACATTGGGCTCGTGAGCAGTCTGCTTCTCTCTCTCCTTCTGCGTCTCCCCCCTGCTTGTGCTCACTCACTCGTTCTCTTTCTCTCTCTCTCTCTCAAAATAAATAAATAAATAAAATATTAAAAAGAAAAATGGGAATATGCTTTCACTAGGATGCTATGAAACCAAAAAAAGAAAAAAGATAATTAAAAAATTTCTAAGACTGCGGAATGATATTGGTGAGGGTTCAGACTGCAAATAAGAACAAAAAATTTTCCAAAGATACTATAATAAAGCAGGGGTTTATAAGCTATATTTGTGTCACTGGAACTGTGTGGATTGATAAGGGTTTGAGGAGGAAGCAAAGGGATGACCAAAAAGATAGAGTACCTTCCTAATTCACCCAGAGCAGCTCAGTTTTACATTAAAAAAAAACTTCTGCTAGGGTTCCTGGATGACTCAGTTGGTTAGGCAACTGCCTTCAGCTCAGGTAATGATCCTAGGATCCTAGGATAGAGTCCTACATTGGGCTCCCTGCTCAGCAGAGAGCCTGCTTCTCCCTCTCCTTCTGCCACTCCCCTGCTTGTGCTCTCCTACTCTCTCTCTGTCAAATAAATACATTTAATAAAAAAAAAAAACTTCTACTAGAAAAACATAAAAAATATTTTGATGATTTTTTTAAAAGATCTGAAAAATACAGTATTGGAAAATTCACCCTTGGTCTTTTAAACACAGCACTGTGATAAGCCATCAACATTTGCTCTGTGAATACTCTCTTGTGAGAGTTAGGCATATGTGTACCTATATCCTGACCTCAAAGTGAGGTGCTAGCACCTTCTGGGTTCCTGACAACTTATCTGTGAAACGATAAAACTTCTGGGCCCAACCAGAGAGCTGTGTGAGATTCAAGGAACTGGAAAGAAAACACCGTGCACAGTAAGACTGACATCTATGGGGACGAATACTCCTTGGCAGTTTTCCCACCCGAGTCTCCTTTAGCTGAGACACATTAGCAATTGACAGTACCTGGCCTTCCTTCTCACTGTTGTGGTTTCCTGTTTAGTTTATAGTTTAGACCTGATATTAGCCAAAGACTCTCTCCCAAGTTGCCCGTGGCATTTCTCTCTCTTTCTCTCTTTTTAAAATGTTTTATTTTTAAGTAATCTCTACACCCAACGTGGAGCTCAAACTCACAACCCTGAGATCAACAGTTGCATGATTGCAATGAAGTGAGCCAGCCAGGCTCCCCCTTGGCATTTCTGTTCAAGCTGTGGAGGCCATAGGATTTGGACTTTGAACTTTCTTGGTGATTTAAGTTCCTCCTTGAAAAGATAGGTTCTCACCTCATAGGGTCTCTCTTAGTTTTAAAAATATGTCCAGCTAAAGTAATACCATTTCAACTCCTAAGATATACCCTATATAATGATTGGTGATGTTTCCTAAATGTTAAAGGAATTCATTAAAATTTCTAAATAAATAGAGATTCTGAAAACCCTGGAAAGAAAACTATTTCTCAGTAACGAGACTGAAAAATTATATGTCTCGCCTTCCTACATCTCCAAACAAATGCAGGCTCCAAGAGTCCAGCTGGTATGAGGAATTTGTTTATTTTCAGGAACATTAATCAAGATGCATTCTAAATGTCATCCTTACCAAGTAAATATTAATGTACATGAGTCTCTGCACAGGCACTAAAGGTCTGTTTCAGCTTGCTGATGCGGTTACTCATATATCAGCAATGTCAGGGCTGGACTTAGAGGCCAATTAAATTGTTGAAAGATGGGAAAATGGACCTGTGTCTACCTAGAAACCCACAATGGATTTTAGGAAATGGAACTAAAGTTCATCAATGTTACTCTACAGTGGAGGAAACCAGAAAGGTGTAGCAGCTTACCTACAATCACCAGCGCCTTTTTTGTCCTTAGATCTCATCTGTGAAATAATACTTCTGGCCCCCAGTGAATTCCAACAATGGTACAGTTGGAAGTAGAACCTGGTCTGGGTTTGCTCCCACCATTCCACACAGGATCCAAAAGGGAAAAGAGAAGAATGTTAGGCCTGGCCAGGGCCTAAGGGTCACATGAGCGTCCAAATTATATTTATATTTCTAGTAATTTTCCTCATAGTAGAAATGTTTGATCTGAGGTCAACCATGAGTCATAAGTATGGAAGTGAAAATTCCAGCACCAAATGGAAGAAGGGGGGCCAGAACTGCTATTCCCAATGCTGTTATGTTAACTGGTGCCAGGATGGCTACGCAAGTGTTTCTGGAATTACTGAAAAGTCCAGATCGCAAAGCCCCACAGAGGAGATGCTGATACGGGAGATTTAGGATAGGGTGCATAAATCTGTGCTGTAGAACAAACCTCCTAGGCACTTCTGTCTGATGCCATCATGTTCAGAATCTTTGAGGGCCCTTTTCACACCGACCTCGTATTAAAGGACCCTTCCTTCAAGTTCTCAGCAGAATTCTCTCACGTAGGTCCATGTGGGAAAGATGTGAGATAACCAAAAGGAGTTTCTGTGTGTGAGTTGTGGCCTGCTTTCTGTTTTTAGTAACCATACTCCCTGTGGCTGGTCCCTTACACATTTGATCATGATGATGATGATGATGATGGTGATGATGATGGCGATGGTGATGATGATGATGGTGATGATGATGATGTCAACCATGATGACTAGGATAATAATAACCATGGGCAAAGTCTGCTAGGCCAGTGCTTCCCAAACGTGAATGTGCATGAGAATTATTTAGGGATCCTATTAAAGTGGAAATTCTGATTCAGTGGGTCTGGGATGGGGCCTGAAGTTTTGCATTTCTAGCAAATTCCAAATGATGCCAATGTTGCTGGTCAATGGATGGCACTTCAAGGAGAAAGGCAGTAGACTTTTTTAACTGGCTGTCTAGGGAGAATAGAATTTATCTCAAACTCCTTAAATATTCAGCATCTCAAAAGGTAAATAAGCAGAGTACTGGCTTCTGAAAACAGTACGAAAACCTATACAGGCAGTCAGGGATCACTGGGCAGTGACTCATGCAAGCAGGCAGAAGGGCAAAATAGTGTCACTTATGGCCTATATATCACCAAAACGAAAACTAAGATGGGCCATTGAGTAAATATGCCCCAAAGAACTCATGTCACAGGATTTTATGCTTGTTCATAAGGTAATAAAGACCTGTCATCGCTTTAGGTCACAACCACATGATTTATCCCAGCTCCATGAGCCCGACAGTTGTTTGTTTCTCCTCTAAATGAACATGCGGCTATTCTGGAGAAGCCACAAAAGCAAGACAAGCTTTCTGTCACATCTGGATCCCTCCCTTCCTTTTTTAAATCCCAAATCATAAACATGGCACAATGGAAACAGTCCCCTGCCAAGTGCAGTTCTGTGGCAGAGACACCTTGCACACAAGTTAATCATTATTTGAGCAATTAAGTAAGCAGTAATCACAGCTTCAGGAAAAACAGAAAGCAATTCTCGACTGAGAAAAAGGGATAGAATCTTCATAATTGCATTCTTTATTCCTCATTTTGTGTTTTTATACCATTTCCTTCAGCAGACTAGGAAACAGCACTTAGGAAAATCCAGAGCCCATTGTAAGTACTAAGTACTTGAAAATTGATTAATTGAATGACAGATATCCAGATACTTTTAAAATGTAAGGCTTTTTTAAATTAGATCCCCAAAAAGTTTTAAGTAATAAAGAAAAATAAGCAAAAATGAGAAAAAATAAAAATGGGGAGACTGGAGACAATGCATTACGTACAGCCAATATTACCAATTGCCCACTCAAATGCATCCTTCTTTCTTCTTATCTGAAAAATCCTAAGTTAATTCAGGATTTGATATAGATCCTTTACTCTTCAGGAAGTCTGTCTCACTGCAGAGGATAAACCATATTAAGCCAGACACAGAAACCTCATCCCCCCCTCTGTCAGTGAGTGTTCTAAGGATAGGCACGAGTCCCCATGGTGGCCAACAGGATCTGACGTCAAGTTCTCTGGGGGCTTCTGGAAAGGATCGCCCTCTCTTGATGAACACTGGAAAGTTCTCTGCTCTCTCACTTCCTTCCTGCTTAGGAAGATGCTATTTTAGGACATGAGGTTTGACGCTGCCACAATTTTGTGACCATAAGGCAAAAATTTATCCAAATATTCTAACTTTATTGAGCAGTGATCTAGCCCTAGAATGGGTTACCTCTTAGCTCCTTGTTATAGGAAAAAAAACAAATCTCAATGGTCTAAGGCATTTTTAGTGAGGTACTCCATTAATTGTAGCTGAGAGCATATTGCTAACAATATGCTTCTCTTTATTTATATGGATGTATTTTAAAATCTAATTCAGACTTCCCAAAAAAGAACGATTAATAATTCCATGGTAAACAAGATTTTTGAGGTAATCATTTATTGTTTTGAGTTGTAAATTCTGGATTATAAATTGACAGCCATAAAAGTGTTAGCTGAAACTAAGTGACTACCATGAAATGTGGGGGAAAAAAACCCATACAAGTTTTAAAAGAGGTAGTCACTTATACATACATTCATTCAACAAATATTTAACTGATACATTCTAGATCAAAGCTGTGCTAGGCACTGGAGAGACAAAACAGCTATATCCCCCTCTTCGCAGAGCTGACATTCTAATGGGACAGAGAGAAAATTCACAAATTTATAACTATGATTAATAACATCAAGGTTTTAAAAAACCCAGAATGATTATGGAAAGAGCAACTGCAGTATTATCTTTAATTTTTTTATTTCTTTTTTTTTTTTAAGATTTATTTATTTATTTATTTATTTGACAGAGAGAGAGAGAGAGATCACAAGTAGTCAGAGAAGCAGGCAGAGAGAGGGGGGGAAGCAGGCTCCCCGCTGAGCAGAGGGCCGGATGCGGGGCTCGATCCCAGGACCCTGAGATCAAGTGACCTGAGCCGAAGGCAGAAGCTTTAACCCACTGAGCCACCCAGGCGCCCTTTTTTTCTTTTTTGAGAGAGACAGAGAGCACAAGCTGGGGAGGGGTTTGGAGAGCAAAACAAGAGGAAGAGAGAGATCCTAAGCAGGCTCCACACTCAGTGTGGAGCCTGATAGAGAGCTAGACCTCACCCTGAGATCACAACCTGAGCTGAAATCAGGAGTCCCACATGTAACCAACTGAGCCACCCAGGCACCCTTGGAGTGTTATCTTTAAACAAAGTTTGTTAGGGGAGGCTGAAATGGATGTAGGAGCATAAAAATCTAAGGGGTGTCAGTCAGTCCAAAGGGCTGCCATTTCCCAGCAGAGCAATAATTGATAAACCCAATTGCCAGGGTGTTGGGAGCTAAGCAAGGAAAAGGATATGATCACAAGAGGCAGTAAACATAACAAGCTTTTTGGACAGGGTTGCAGGACAGCATTCTTCCCTCACAGCAAGAAACTGTGCAGAGGCTACGGTTCAGGCAGAGGAAATGCTAGTCGGAAGAGGGGAGGGTTTAGTGTCTAGGTGATGTTACTCAGCATGGCAGGGTCAGACAGCTCCAGAGGACCAGAGCAGCACGGGGCCTGGTAACTGCAAGGACTTGCCTTATAAACAGATAACAGCTGTTGAGTGAGGTTTCACAGCATATGCAAAGCAACCAGTCTCTAAATGGCCAAAAATGTGCTTCTTTGACCTGTTTTTAAAGTAATCGGGAAGTGTAAAAATTTGGGTTTGACGCCTGGAGGATTTTGAGCTAATGTGTCTCAGGCTGCAGTAGGGAGATACCCAGGGGCCAACACATAGAGGCCATCTTTGGGTCATTTACATGACACCAACCTATTGTTTTCAAGGAAGGACGGGCAAAAACAGTAACTGACAGGTAGTAGTTCTTTTTTTAAAAAAGAGATTTTACTCATTTACTTGAGAGAGAGAGAGCACGTGAGTGCTTGCACATCTTGGGGGAGGGGAGGCAGAGGGAGAAGCAGACTCTACACTGAGTAGGGACCTGACACAGGCTCAATTCCAGTATCCATGAGATCATGATCTGAGCTGGAGGCAGCTGCTTAACCAACTGAGCCATCCAGGGGCCCCTGACATATAGTAATTCTGATAAGCCCAAGCAAGACTTAAGAAATAGTGTTTGTCAGCCAGAAAGGAAAGAATTCTAAAAACTTTACTAATTAGCCTAGAAAACAAGGTGAAGAAAAGGCAAGTAAAACTGACTACATTCTCAAGTTTCCATTTAGCTGCTTGAGGGACTTGAGAAAACAGGTAGAAATCAGCTGCCTTTCATCTCCAGGTATGGCAGAAACAGCATGTTTAAAGGAACAACTGAAAAAGTATAGTTTTATCAATGTTCTTAGGGAATTTTACTGTTGATCTAAGAAAGAAAAACACTAGGTCCAAGTGATTCCATTCAACACAGAGCTAAGAACCTTGGAGTCTACGTATCAATGAGAAACTGGGCTCAGAAAAGTTAATAACTGGGGCGCCGGGGTGGCTCAATGGGTTAAAGCCTCTGCCTTCGGCTCAGGTCATGATCTCAGGGTCCTGGGATCCAGCCCCACATCGGACTCTCTGTTCAGCGGGGAACCTGCTTCCCCTTCTCTCTCTGCCTGCCTCTCTGCTTACTTGTGATCTCTCTCTGTCAAATAAATAAATAAAATCTTAGAAAAAAAAAAGAAAGAAAGAAAAGTTAATGACTGTTGAAGTTCACCTTGCTAATTAGGGATAGCCTGAAACTTCACTCTTTGACTTCCAGCCCTAGGCTTCAAAAACCCTAGCAAACCTCCATTGATTATATAGTCTAATAACCTCAGCGTTTTTTTAGAGGAGTTAAAGTGCATACATTTCCTTTTTTAAGTTGTAACTCTTTCTCTTTCAACCTAGAGATACTATTGACATTTGATATATCTAAATTAAGATGTAGGATGTAATGATTTGATACACATGTATATGGCAAAATGATTACCACAGTAAGGGTAAACCTTACAAAAATCCCCTCACATAAATGCCATTTTTTTGTGTGTGGTGATAGTATTTAACATCTACTCTCTTAAAAACTTTCAAGTATAAAATACAGTATTGTTAATTATAGTCACCATACTGTATATTTTATCCCTGAACTTATTCATCTTATAATTAGAAATTTCTGTGCTTTAACCATTTTCCCCATTTTCCCCACCCTTCAGCCCCTGGAAACCATCATTTTCTACTCTCTATTTCTGAGTTTGCCTTTTTAAATTCCACATATAAGTGAGAACATACATTGTTTGACTTTGTCTAACTTATTTCACTTAGTATAATGCCCTCAAGTTCTATCCATGTTGTTGCAAATGGCAGCATTTCCTTCTTTCACATGGTTAAGTAATATTCCAGTGTGTGTGTGTGTGTGTGTGTGTGTGTGTGTGTGTGTGTGTGTGTGTACACAACATATTCTTTATCTATTCATCTGTCAAAGAACACTTAGGTTCTTCTTATATTTTGGCTATTTTAAATAATGTTGCAATGAACATTGGTGTGCAGATATCTCTTTGAGATAGTGATTTCATTTCCTTCAGATATATCCCCAGAAGTGGGATGCTGGATCACGTAGTAACTGTATTTTTAATTTCTTAAGGAATTTCCATACTGTTTTCCATGGTGGCTGCACCAATTTACATTTCTACCAACAGTGCACAATTGTTCCCTTTTCTTCACAGCCTCACCAACACTTGTCTCTTGTTTTTTTATAATAGTCATTCTAACAGGTTTGAAGTAATATTTCATTTGGTTTTGCTTCACATTTCCCTGATGATTAGCAAGGTTAAGTACCTTTTCATGTATGCATTGGTCATTTGTAGGTATCATTTGGAAAAACGTCTATGATCTGCCCATTTTTTGGGGGGGAGGGGCAGAGGGAGCCCGAGAAAGAGAATCTTAAGCAGGCTCCATGCCCAGCACTGAGCCCAACCCGGGGGTCCATCCCAAAACCCTGAGGTCATGACCTGAGTCGAAATCAAGAGTTGGACCCTTAACTGACTAAGCTACCCAGGCGCCTGACTCTGCCCATTTTTTAATCCATATTTTTTTGCTATTGCATTGTAGAAGATCCTTATATATTTTAGATATTACCCCCTGGTCAGATATAAGATTTAAAAATATTTTCTCCCATTCTGTAGGTTGCTTTGGCACTTTGCTAATTGTTTCTTTTGCTATCCTGAAGCTCTTTAGTTTGATGTAGTCCCATTTGTTTATTTTTTTGTTGCTTATGTTTTTGGTGTCATATCCAAAAACCATTGCCTTGACCAATGTCAGAAACCTTTTTCCCTAATGTTTTCTTCTAGTAAAGTACATTTGTAGTTCTTACATTTAAATCTTCAATCCATTTCAAGTTAATTTTTGTGAGTAGTGTATGATAAGGGTTTAATTTAATTCTTTTACACGTGAATATCTACTTTTCCCAATGCCATTTTTTAAAGAGACTATCCTTTCTTCATTGAGTGTTCTTGGCTCCCTTGTCAAATATTAGTTGACCGTGTGTGGATTTATTTCTGGGCTCTCTAATCTGTTCCATTGGTCTATGTCTGATTTTATGCCAGTACCATACTGTTTTGACTACTATGGTTTTCTAATTAAGTTTGAAATGAGGTTGTGTGTTGCTTCCAGCTTCATTCTTCTTTCTCAGGTTTGCTTTGACTATTTAGGGTCTTTTGTGGTGCCATACAAATTTTAAGATTTTTTTTTTTAATCTCTGTGAAAAATGACATTGGAATTTTGATAGGGATTATGCTGTTTCTACAAATCACTTTGGGTAGTGTAGACATCTTAACAATATTAATTCTTCCAATCCACGAATGCAAGATATCATGCCATTTTATTTGTTTCTTCATCAAGACTTTTCATCAATGTCTTATAATTTTCAGTGTACAGGTTGTTCAGCTCCTTGGTTAAATTTATTTGTATTTTATTACTTTTGATTCTAATGCAAATTGGTGTTTTCTTATTTCTTTTTCAGATAGTTCATTGTCTACCCCAAAGATGTAGATGCAATACAAAGAAGGGCCACATGTACCCCAATGTTCATAGCAGCTATGGCCACAATCACCAAACTGTAGAAAGAGCCAAGATGCCCTTCAACAGATGAATGGATCAAGAAGATATGATCCATATACACAATGGAATATTATGCCTCCATCA
>CM052886.1:65158614-65219262 GCA_028534135.1 Potos flavus
AAAAAAAAGAAACACAGATAGTTCATTGTCAGTATAGAAACACAATTGATTTTTGTATTTTGATTTTGTTGAATCCTACAAATTCACTGAATTCATTTATTAGTTCTAACAGTTTTTTGGTAGAATCTTTATATGTAAGATCATATCATCCTCAAACAGAGACAATTTTACTTCTTTCTTTCTGATCCAGACAACTTTTGGGTTTTTTTATTGCCTAATTGTTCTGGCTAGGACTTCCAATACTATGTTGAATAGGAGTGGTAAGAGTAAGCACCCTGTCTTATTGCTGATCTTAGTGGAAAACTTTTCAACCTTTCATCATTGAGGATGATGTTAAGTGTGGGTTTGTCATATATGGTGTTTATGTTAAGGTATGTTCCTTTTATACCTAACCTGTTGAGAGTTTTAATTATAAAAGAATGTTGAATTTTGTTTTAATTATGAAAGGATGTTGAAGTTTGTCAAATACTTTTTCTGCATATATTGAGATGACTATATGATCTTTATCTTTTATTCTATTAATGTGGTATATCACATTTATTGATTTGTCTATGTTGGAGCATCCATACATACCAGGGATGAAACCTACTTGATCATGGTTTATGATTCTTTTGATGTGTTGCTGAATTTGGCTTGCTAATATTTTGTTGAGAATTTTTGCATCTGGGAACCTGGGTTCGTGAATGCCTGCCTGGAGCTTAAGTTTGCAAAGGCTGATTGGGACCTCGGGGTCACTGGAGCCAGCAAGTGCCATGGTGAGTGGGGGGTCTTATAAAAAAAACTTTATAAAGATATGTTTTAGGTATTTGACTTTATTGGGATTTTTCCCAAAGCTAACAATTAATGTAAAGTTGATTTGTTAGGGATCATGGATATATATATATTTTTAAGATCTATCTATTCATTTTAGAGAGAGAAAGAGAGAGCATGAGTGTGAGCAGGAGTAGGGGCAGACGGAGAGAGGATCTCAAGGAGACTCCATGCTGAGCCCAGAGCCTGATGCAGTTCTCAAAACTCTAAGTTCATGACCTGAGCTGAAACCAAGAGTCTTTCACTCAACTAACTGAGCCACCCAGTGCTGTATATAATGTGGTTATATTTTTTAACATTTTCTGTAAATGTCTACTCTCAGAAGAAAGCAAGGGTAGGGATAGCTCAATTAAAAGCTATCAGACATACAGATGCTCTGTTGGGGCCATTTAATAGTAAAACACCCTTAGCCTGAGAGTCTGGAACTAAGCACTCTGCAAGAACAAACATTTAAAACACAACTGGAGTATGCCTTTTATGCATTAATTTCTTGTGACAACAAATGAACTTAATATAAGCCATTCTCCACCCTTAAAAAGTTCATCCTTAAAAATATAGGTCTAAGCAGAATTTTATCAGAAGAATGTACTAATCTCTCTTCCTCATTAGAGCTGAACTTCCTTTCAAAGCATGCTTTTGAAAAGTTTGGTCCATTTTTACTGTTTATAGACATAAGTCTCATACTGAGACATTGGTCATAAGGCAGAACAGGTCCTTCCACATTTAAATCTCAGTCACAGCTAATTAGCTAATGTAATTCTAGATGCTGTATAGGTAATCCCAAAAATCTCAATTCCTAACACAAAAGAAGTCATTCAAGTAAAATCTAATAGAGTATGCAGTGAGTGATCGCCCATGAAGTAATACATCAACCCAGAAACTTTTCATCCACCATTCCTTAAGACAAGAGTCAGCAAACTTTTTCTGTAAAGAAGAGCTAGTAAATATTTTAGCCTTTGTGGGCCTAAACAGTCTTTATTGCAATAACTCCAAGTCCACTGTTGTAGTGTAAAAACAGCCATAGACAGTAATTAAACAAACGAGAATGACTGTGTTCCAGTAAAACTTGATTTACAAAAATAGGTGGTGGATTGGATTTGACTATAGTTTGCCAACCTCTGCCCTAGAATTTCAGTGTTTTGTGTTTAGCCAACTGACAAGGAAAGAGAGCATAGATGACTGTGCTAGAGGTTTTGGCGGACCAGGCCTGAAAGAGGCAGACATTGCATTGATTTGGTCAATTGCATTGACCAAACCTCAATCATAGGACCACACAAAGCAACACTGAGAAAAGTAGTCTCACTGTTTGCCAAGAGATAGAAGAAATGACACTGTTAACACACAGCAATTCTGCCATGGTGTTCTTATTGCTAAACATCAACTTTACAGTTCCTCCTATCTATAGAACACATTTACCAGACTCTCAATCTCTCCCTCCCCGCCACAACCCCGGCAAAAGGTACCTCCAAAGCCACATGCTGTCACTGCAACCAGTTCAAAAGGCAGGTTCTCTTTTGAAGCAGAGTCTTTTTGTCAGCTCTCTCAGGTGGCTCCTTGTGGCCTTACACCTAGGATATTAAGAAAATAGTGACTTAAGAACTAAATATCAAGTTGTCTGTCCACTGTTGTACAAACATTCAATATACAATGGTGAAGCAGGGCCATGATGATTATAATAAAATCCCCATTCAAAATAACAATGTAAGGCACATAGCAGGTCCTGGTGAATGGGGAAAAAAAAAGTCCTGCTGGGCAGCCATAGTGAAGGCCCTCAACTCTGGGATTTGGAGATGTTCCTTACTTACAGACTGATTCTGCTCTCTAGAAGGTACTTCTTTTTTCATTAGTTTCCACGGCTACAGACACCACCTTGGGAAATTGTTCTTTGTCCATTCATCTCCAAGGCCATGACTGAAATGGATATTTGTAGATTGTGCATCTTTTGCAGCCCACTTCCTGCCCAAGGTTGTTTTAAAGTCTCTAACCAGTCCCAAACTTAGAACAGGTTCATACTTTCTTTGGCAGTAGATTCCCTCAAAAAATATTGTAGGATAAAAGCCACTTCCAGTCAGTTTTAAATGCCAAATAATCACATCCAAAATTCTTTCTCAGACATAATTCTCTAACCTGTCTTATTTCTTACCTTCTTCACCCCATGCCCTTCTTTCTCTTTCCCTCTCTGTCCTCACCCTCTCTGTTCTTTCTCTCTCTCCCTCTCTCTCTCTCTCTCTCTCACACACACACACATACACACACACACAAGAGGATTACATTGAGGCTGAAAAAAATAGAGTTTGGTGGGAAGTAATGCCACTAAATAAGTTATTGTTTTTAACTGAGAAATCTTGCTGGTCTTTTTCATTAAAGCCTTTTTAATCTTAAATCTTATGAGAAATAGTTGGTGTTTCCAACGTGTAGGGCCCTAATATCTAGAATTTCTCCATTCCCTTGATCATTTACTTAAGAACTAGCCAAAACTTGCTCTATTTCTTATTACAATGTTTTTCTCAAAACAGTCAATAGTCAATATAATCACAGACCCCTCATCTGTGATAGAGCTCTAGGGTCCTAGGCAAATATATGTCTTCCAAGTCATCACAAGTGATATTTTTACCAAACATTCTGCCATGGTACAACAGAGCTCTTCAGTCTTCCAGGTAATCATATCTCTTCTTTCCCTTCAACCACCCGACCCTCAAACCAATGACGCACATTTTAATTTTTTGCATTAATCAGCATCCTACTTTAGTATTCGCTGCAGTGAAAGATAATCTCAGTGGACTCACAGAATTTTATTTCTCTCACATGTAGTATAATCATGTGTTGAACAGACAACCTTCCATGTAGAGATTCAAGGACTCAGACTCCTTCTATCTTGTATCTCCACTATCACCTGTGACCAGAAAGTCCCGAGCTTCTGGCCAGAGATGAGGAACAGAGAAAGAGATGGTTGTGCTGGAATGCTTTGCAATCAGAAATGAAAGTGCCCACAATCTACCCACATTACAGTTGCCAGAATTCAGTCATTTACTATGTACCAAAAGCTCGAGGAGATGAGTTTTGGCACACACATAGCAGTTCCTGCCTCAGACAACTTTAATATTACTCCCAACATATAATTAGAATATAGATCTCATAATCCTAGAAGATAGGCTGGGAGATCTGGCATCAGAAATCAAAAATTTTAAGGTCAGGACCTTGAAATATTACAGTTAGCAGGGGAACTGCAGAGACCAGATAGTCCAACTATCTCCTATTCCAGATTAATAAGCTAAGGCTCAGATGGGCATAAGGAATCAGGGATAGGTATAGGACCAAAACATTGGTCTCCTCCTAGTCAAGTTAGTGGTGTCTTTAATATGCCTCCCTGCCTTATTTCTTCCTAAAGTTGTAAACTTGCTGTAGGTTAATGAACAAAAATGGGACTATTAAAACTTTTTTATATGTAACTTTTAGTAGATATAAGAAATAAAATGGCATTCAATAAGAAGACAAATAAAATTCTTTAGTCAGAATTTCAGTGGGAATTAGGCTGGTTTATGTGGTCCTAAAGAAGGTATTTTTTACCCCAAAGAGGAGATAATCGCAATTTGGTTTGAATACTGTTTCTCAGACTTTTTCAATCTGTTTGAACCTAGAGAATCATATCTTCTCCCATTCCGTGGGTTGCCCCTTAGTTTTGTTGACTGTTTCCTTTTCTGTGCAAAAGCTTTTTATCTTGATGAAGACCCAAAAGTTTATTTTTGCTTTTGTTTCCCTTGCTTTTAGAGACATATTTTGAAAGAAGTTGTTGTGGCTGATGTTGAAGAGGTTACTGCCTGTGTTCTCCTCCAGGATTTTGATGGATTCCTGTCTCATGTTTAGGTCTTTCATCCATTCTGAGTTTATCTTTGTGTATGGTGTAAGAGAATGATCCAGTTTCATTCTTCTGCATGTGGCTGTCCAATTTTCCCAGCACCATTTATTGAAGAAGCTGTCTTTTTTCCAAATAGAGGATCATTCAAATGAAATCAAAGAAGAACTACAGCTTTTGTAAAACTAAACAAAAATGAAGTAAAGAAATGCTTGCAAAAACTTCAGGGAGCATCAAGAGGTGATGAGCAACAGAGACTAATTGTTGAAAGAATTAAGAACCAGATGTACCCTTCCGCTTTGAGCTCTTGTCTGAATCTACAAATGGTTTCTTCCCTGCCTCCTTTCTGGGGCTATGGTCAGAGCAAAATGAGATTATATATGCAAGTGACTTGCAAATTCAAAATCAATATGCAAGAGAAATATATCATCTTCAAATGATCAGCAATAAATCTGCTACTTTAGTCTTTAAATATCCATTAAACTATTATAGCCTATATGCTCCTCAGAGGGCATATATGCACATAGATAATTTGCTAAGTTGCTACTGTTTCCATAATTATTGTCTGCTATAAAAGTGTATCTAAATTAAATTTCCAATACTTTCTCTACAAAGGCAATTACAAGAGCAATATTGATCATCAGGGACTAGAAATACAAAGCATACTTTTAGAAAGGTATTTACAAAATGCAAAATGTAGCCAGCTATTATAATGTTTTTAAAGCTATCAAGGCTAATTAAAGAGTAATAAATTGATATTGAGAAGTGTCATTTAAGAATGAGGTCTTGGTAAAGCAAATAACAAGACTGATGAAAGATATATTTCACTTCCAATGTCCAAAAGTAAGAAAGGAAGATGATAACCTAGCAAAATGGTCAAACAGTAATGGGTAGAATCAAGAAACCCAAGCTATTAGTAGCAATTTGTTTGATTAGGAAGTCTGTGGGTTCAGAATCTAATCCGTCTTGAGAATTATTCTACATGCCAGTGGATTGGGTCTCTTATTTTCAAAGGTTGGTACAAAATACCAAAGACAGCATGAAAGAACTGGCCTTCACTGTCAGAGGAAAAGATTACATGGTTTTAAAGGTCTTTACCTTCTGTTGTAGATTTTACAATAAAGCATAATTTATTATGTAGAAAGATGAGTTCCATCTACAGCCTGACTCAGAAGAATTGATTCAGAAGAAAACTAATATTGATAAGTTTCCTAGTCCTTATCCAGTAAGGCAACCCTCATCCAGTAAGGCAACCCTCATCTGCACCCCCATTCTTATCTCTAATTCAAAAATCCATAGGATTTTCTGAATCTTTAGATTCCAAACTGGAAAAATGCCAAGCCGCAGATATCTGTCTGGATAGAGACCTAAGCCACCACAGAAACATTGGCACTGCTAATGGTGGTGCTCTATGGAGACACCTCCCCCAAACTGTGCCTCCTTGAGTCAGGCTGCCTATTTTAATTTCAGACAAATAGTTGAATTTAATGTCAGACAAATAATCTTTAGTATCTATGAAAAAGGGCCTCAATGCAATGGAACACCAGCAGAAAGTCAATACAAATGGATTTTTCTTAAAAAAAAAAAAAAAAAAAAAAAGGTGGTGAGGGGCCAATTCGTATTATGATTCCTTCTACCTACTTTCCCAGTCACAGGCAGGCCTCCAGTTGTCCGCTTGTCAGCTTCTATGTGTGCCCAAAAAGAGTGAGTCCTTTTAATAATATTACTTGGAACTCTGAACAACATTTTTGGTATGACTAATACCAAAAGCTGGTTGCCAAAGCTTCTAGAAAATAACAAGAGATCTTCATGCTTGTTACACTTAAAAATAAAGGAAAGACAGAGATGAAAACAAACATTAAGATACAATTCCCTTTTTCGTCAGGGATTGAAGCCAACTGAAATAGTTTGGCTCAAATTTTGTCCAGGGGACATTCTGAAAATTCCCATTTCTTCCAAGTCAGTGATTTGGGGGAAAAAATATGCAAGCTCAGTTCTGGCTCAAACCAGTTCAGTTCTGGGGGGTAGGGGGAAACTGATGCATTTATGATTTAATACAAAAGCAATATTTAGGTTTAGTTCAAGATTTAGCAAAATTAGTATGGTTCATTCTGGTTTAATGTTTGATTCAAGTTACTATTTTCAACTGTTCATTTTATCAGTTATGGCCCGAAGGAAAAAAATATATGTATGAACTATTGTCAGAGGGAAAATAGGGGGATACTGCTCATGGCTTTGAAAGGAGTCAAAAGTCTCATTTTAGTGTGCAAATTAAGCATAGAATTTCTGTTGTCTGTCACATTGTTTAGAGTATATTAACCTACCTTTTCAAAAAAACTCACAGAATAACCCTTAGGCACCCTTTTTATTAAACATTTGCTCCATCTCTCTTCTCACAAAGCAACCAAGAAAATTTCTAGCTAGTCTTTTCTAGGTATTTCTAAATTAGAAAATCTTAACTCTTTATTCCTTTTACAAACTAAGATTATGCATAGAAATATTATATATAAATGTTATATATAGTGATATATATATAGTAATTTGATATCTCTGTATACACACACATACACACACACATATGCACACATACATAAAGGGTAGTAGAGAAGCAGGAGTTTTAGTTGGTTCACTGAGAGCAAAAGAAAGGCAAGTGAGCCAAAGAAAAGAGATTGATTTAATGGCTGGAGGTATCTAAGACTCTTTCCTGTATCAAAACCCACTGCTTACAATGTTATTTTGTAAGTACATTTGATAAGGTAATTTATTGAGCTATAACTGTGTGATTTGTTTGCAGAGAATTTTCCCTCTTTCATTCAAGAAGGCCTCTCTTTTCCTAACTTTGAGCTCGATGAATAGATTTTCTCCTGGAATGGGAATAAGGGGAGGAGATAGAGTTGGCGAGGGAAAAAATGGAAAAGCATTATTAAAGATCCATAGAATAGTCCCTGCTCCAAACAATATCCCAGCAATGTGGCATAGGAGAATGGCACCATGGTACAACCCCAACCCACATCCACAGTCCCACCCCAGGCCCCTTTGAAAGAAAGTAGCAGAACCCAAAGCTTCAAGATACTGCAAATCTGATTCGATTTCTATTACTGCTACAACAAATTACCACAAATTGTGTGGCTAAAACACAAATTTACTATCTTATAGCTCTGGAGGTCAGAAGTTCCAGATAGATTTCGCTTGGCTAAAATCAAAGTGTCAGCAGAGAAAGTCTGCATTCTTTTTGGAGTTTCTAAGAGAAAATACATTTCCTTGCCTTTTTCAACTTGTAAAGACCACCTTCTTTCTTTGGCTCATGGCCCCTTCTTCCATCTTCAAAGCCAGCAGCCTAGCATCTTTGATCCCCTCTCTGACTTCTGCTTCCTTTGTCACATCTTATGTTCTAACTGTGATCCCCCTGCCTCCTTCTTGTAAGAACCATTGTGATTACAGTGGGCCCATATGGATGACCCAGGCTTGCATAAGAATGCATCAGGGGTTGTCATGATGAACTGGAGATTCAAGGTCCTCCACCAATCTCCATGAACTTGTAAGCCTTGGGATTCTTATATAACACTCAAAGGGAAAGGAAGCCACAATAATAACTAAAATGTGAGTGGAGTCAGAATTATGTTATGGAGTCAGAATTATGTCAGAAAGAAAAATTACAAATATGACAGTTGTTTGTAATTTTTGTGCCTACAACATATAGTTTTATTTTTTTCCCTAATCACATTAGCTCTCAATCATCACCATTGCAACTCATTTACTATAATCACATTGACAATTAACAAGTATCTACTAAGCTCCTATTATACATAGAGCACTATAACAAGGAATTGTAAATAATGCAAAAGAATTAGAAAACAGGCATCCTTCTCAAGAAGTAATATGTATGAAAACTATAAGGGAGATTAGTTGTGGGGAAAAAAAGATAAGTTTATGTAGCATGCTAAAGTATATTCTGCAAATAGTAAGTGTTCCTGGACATTCAGATCCTTCCTATCCTCACTGACTTGGTATTTTGCCTTGCAGACTTCACAGTATTTCCTACAAGGTACTCCATGAAAGGGAGCTTCTCTGATCAAAAAAGTTTAGGAACATACTGACCCATCATATTTAATTATTGTAGCAGTAGCCCAGAGAAGTTCTACACTAAAGAAATAACCTTTTACTTTAGCTATTTCCAAACATATTTATGCCTACAACTCTTTTTCTATTAACCCTTACCAACATCCCTCTTTGAAAATGCTCACTTAGTGAAATCATGGTCCTTCCCAGACCATTTATAAAAATGTTTCTATTTAAAAACCTAAGTTTCGGCACTGTCTACTGGATATTTAATAAAGGTTTGCTGAATAATGTGACTATCTAGCAAGATGAATGCTCATCTCTCCAAAACTTTTTCCTGTATTTATCAGTTTCATACCAAAATAAGACCAATTCTCTGCAGTTCTATGTTTTACCACCCTTAGGATCAAAAACTGTCCAACTTTTCGAAACTCTGAATAGATTATATGCACTGGTCCTCCTTATGCATAGATATATCTGGAGGCAGCATGTTATGGAAAAATAAAATGTTGCAGTCTCCTCTCAGCTCTGCTGCTAACTACATGTGTGACTTCATGCAAAGCTCATGATCTTCCGGCAACCAATGTGCTCACTGGTAAAACAAGAGGATTGAACTAGATCGTCTCCAAGGCACCTTACAGCTCTATTATTTATGCATATTCTTTATCTGGATACTCATTCTCTCAAAGAATTTCAACATATGGGGCAAGAATTACTTTTCTTGAGGAAACAATACTACCTTCTCACCCCAATACCCCCCACCTCCAATAAGTTTGTGTTCAACGACAGTACTTTTTAATCATAGATCCTATCAGCTTTCCTGGTGTGGTTGCAAAGGAAAGATCTCTGCTTTAGTGCAGTTTATAATCTTACTGAGTATATGGAATGAATTATGCTCCCCTCTTCGAAATTCATATATTGAAGCCCTTACCCCCAGTGTGACTATATTTGGAGATAGGACCTTTAAGGGGGTAATTAAGGTTAAATGAGGCTGTTGGAGTACAGTCCTAATCCAACAGGACTGGTGTCTTTATAAGAAGAAGAAACACCAGGAGTATACACACACAGAAAAAAGTCCACGTGAGGACAGAGTGGAAAGACAATCATCTGTAAGCCAAAGAGAAGGGCCTTAGGAGAAGCCAAACCCAGGGCACGTTGATCCTGAATTTCTAGCCTCCAGAACTGTGAGAAAATAAATTTCTGTTATCTGAGCTACGCAGTCTGCGGTATTCTGTTATAGCAGCCTGAGTAGACCAATACATTGAATAATATAATCTATATACAAACAAGAAGCAAAATCTATATACAAATAAGAATAAACAATATAGGACTCAACATAATCAAATAAGATGTATATGCTTTTATTTAGAGATGGCTTCTGTTCGCTAGCAGAATAATTAGTATAGAAGTAACAGTTTATTCCACACTCACTCATCTGTGAGGTATTGAGCATTTTCAACCCTATGCACTAAAACTGACAAGAGGCTTTTCCTGGGCATAGTACACAAGGAAAACAAAGCAGAAAGCGGCACAAACTTCTCTCCCAACCCATTTTCAACATCCTTGGTCCTGAGGTAGGCTGCCTAATGGGCCCAATGTTTTCCCTTGGTATGGATATAGCTAGAAATGGGTATGATTTTACGAATACCCCTTTAACTTGAGAACTGTGAGTCCTCTTCTTAAATGGCTTATTCAAAAAGAAGTCAGAAGAGGGGCACCTGTGTGGCTCAGCCATTAAGTGGCTGCCTTCAGCTCAGGTCATGATCCTGGGGTCTGGGATGGAGCACCGCGTGGGCCTCCCTGCTCCATGGGGAGCCTGCTTCTCCCTCTCCCACTCCCCCTGCTTCTGTTCCCTCTCATGCTGTCTCTCTCTGTGTCAAATAAATAAAATCTTTCAAAAAAAAAAAAAAGAAAGAAAGAAGTCAGATGAGTCAATATGGTCTTGCAGTATCATCTGAGCAAGTAAGTTATGGTTCTCTGCCACCCATTTTCTCCCTCTCTCCACCCATCCCTCCCTGCCTCCTGCCCTTACAGCAAGATCTCCACTGTTGCAATCTCCCAAGGATGGGCTGCCTAAAACAAGGGTTTGCTTGCATTGACTTATTTTCTCCCAAAGACCTACTCAGAGCAGTGGCTATATACTTATATAGGTTTGGCTATATTCTCTTGCTTAGGGACACAAAATTTAAATAATATGAACAATTAAACTATCATGCTGACTGTATTCCTTCCTGTTCTTTCCATTTCTAAGCATGCTCATACTTGCTTTCACATCCATTACACCTAAGATTGGTAAGCACACCATTATTTAGGAAACTCCTCAGACAGTTCTGGTATGCAGGCCCTATGGCACCTAGCACAATGTATTACACAGAATTAAAAAAAACAGGTGTGGGGGCGCCTGGGTGGCTCAGTGGGTTAAGCCTCTGCCTTCAGCTCAGGTCGTGATCTCGGGGTCCTGGGATCGAGCCCCACATCGGGCTGTTTAGTGGGGAGCCTGATTCCCCCTCTCTCTCTGCCTGCTTCTGTGCCTACTTGGGATCTGTTTCTCTCTGTCAAATGGATAAATAAATAAAATTAAAAACAAAAAAACAGGTGTGGATCAAATTTTTAAAAACAGGAGAACTGTATTTGAAAACATTTCACCTTTTTCTCATGTCTGTATATAAGGCATATTAACAGATTTTATTTAAAAAGCCAGTTTTGATTAAAAACTTGCTATTTGCAGGCACTCTTCTATGTGCTTTATAGATGTTAACATACTGAAATCACACCATAACATTATAACATAGCATAACATAATATTACTATTAGATCCCCTTCTCACAGATAGGGAAACTGAGCACAGGAGATTGAATAACTTGCCCAAGATCACACAGCTCAGTGACAGAGCTGGGATTTGAGCCTTGAGAGTCAAGCTCTAGAAATTACACTTTTAACTATACGCTATCTCTTTGGCTCAATCACATAGCACACAGGTGTGAATGTGAAAACAAAATGGAAAAGAAATCTAAATACACTAAAGTTCATACGTTTTATTCCAAAGGCAAAAGCTTTCGGTCCTCACTTAGAGACTACAGACATTCAGCATCTTGACTTTACACACATGCTTCTAACAGCAAGAGCAAAAGGGAGTTGGAAATGGGGAGTTTGGTAAAGACTGATCTCCTGAAGGTAGAAAGCATGAAAGTGTTCAGTACCTGAAAACAAGGGAGACAAAGAAGAGGGGAGGGGCATGCACGAGCACCCAGAACTCTAAAAGCAGAACAGCAGTGAGCCGTCTCATGTAACAGTGGACAGCCCTCTACATTCCATTAGCTCTTAAGGGCTTCACTGAAGAGCAGCTTTTCATTGAGTGTGACTGAATCACTGAGAATGTCTAATATCCATTAACAGTCTGTGTTTTGGCAAGCAGGGAAAAAGCAATCCAACCAAATATTTAAGAAGCAAGTTTATGTACTTTAAGAAAAGAAAATTTTAGTTTCTAGAAATTTATATTACTTCTGAAAATGATGGAAACTAGAGTATTATTAAATTTACAGAAAGAAATCAAACTTAGTTTAAAAAGTGCATAAGGCATAAGAATAATATCCATTGTGATTTATATTAAGAAATATATTTTTAGTCTTCTTTCCCATGCATGGCACAGAACAGCTAAATGCCTGGAATTTCCTAGGAATGGATAGCAATAGGAGTGCCTGGGTGGCTCAGTGGGTTAAAGCCTCTGCCTTCGACTCAGGTCATGATCTCAGGGTTCTGGGATCGATCCCTGCATGGGGCTCTCTGCTCAGCAGGGAGCCTGCTTCCCCCTCTCTCTCTGCCTGCCTCTCTGCCTACTTGTGAAATCTCTCTCTCTGTCAAATAAATAAATAAAATCTTAAAAAAAAAAAAAAAAAGGATAGCAATAAAGGTGTCCTTTTTTATGTTAATAAACTGGGGAAAGCACCTTAGGATGGGAGCTGGTCACCAGAGGAAACAAGCATGTGACTAGAGGGTTGGAACTTTCAGTTCTCTTCTCTGGGGAAGGGAGAGGGACTGAAGATTGACATCAATCACTGGTGGCCAATGATTTAATCAGTCATTCATAATTAATGAAGCCTCCATAAAAACACAAAAGGACAGGGTTCGGAGATTTTACAGATTGGTGAACACGTCGAGATTTGGGGAGAGTGGTGTGCTCAGAGAGGACATGGAATATAGCAATCTACTGAGTAAACTGGTTTTCTGAGTTCTGTGAGCCAATCTAGCAAACTAACTGAACCCAAGGAGGGGGTCCTGGGAACCTCAGCCTGTTTGTCAGGAGCAGGGATAACAATCTGGGCTTACTATTGGCATCTAAAGTAGGGGGAGTCCTGTGGGACTGAACCCTCAGCCTGTGGAATCTGCTGCTATTCCGGAGAGATAGGGTCAGAACTGAGTTGATTTGTAGGACACCAACTGGTGTCAATTCAGGAAGAATTCTCGGTGGTGCAGGGGAAATCACTCAACATATCATGCTGGAAATGGGTACAGAACCCATACCAAGTCATTGTATATTCTCTTCTTCCATTTAATATGTTAGTGTCAGCCATTTCTTTTTATATTAATGTTATCTTTTTGTTTGTTTTAAGTAAATCCTAATTATATTGAACTTAACATACTGGGTAAATAATTTATTTCTATTATTTCATAGGGAAAAGTTCGAAAAGTTTACCACTGTATTTCCGAATAGTTTTTAAGGATTTCTCTTCTAGAGCTTTTCCAATCCCAGCTGTGGAAAATTAATTTCAAAGTAATCAATTCCAAACAACAGAGAACAAACTGAGGGTTGACGGAGGAAGGTGGGTGAGGAAGGGGCCAGGTGGGTGATGGGTATTAAGGAGGGCACTCATTGTGATGAGCACTGGGTGTTGTATGTAAATGATGAGTCACTGAATTCTACTCATGAAACCAATACTACACTGTGTATTAACTAAAATTTAAATTAAAAAAAGGAAAATATATAAATAAATAAAAATAAAATTACTATAAAAAATAGTAATTAAAAGAAAAAAACAAAGTAACCAACCCCAGCAGCTTTTTGTGAACACCAAAATTTTATCACCTCTCTGGGTAGCCTCACAGCAGTGCTGCATCCCTCAGCATAATGGACACTGGTTCAAAGTAAGGAGTTAGTACAGGAGAAGGCAGCCACTGCGCTTGGTATAGGCCCGCCTCCTGCCAAACAGTAAGCCAATCAGGGGAAACAGGTGCGATGTCAGACAAACTCTGATGCTAATCAAGATACCAGAGATTTATCAGCTCCAGAACTGACTGGAGGTTTATGGGAAAGGAAATTTGATTTTTTAAGACACCTTCATTTGGGATTCTAGATTCAAAGAAGAGCCCTCTAAAACTGAATACATCTAAACATCATCTGAGATTATCAGTGAAATTCTTGCCAGAGACACCCAAAAGAGCTTTAAGCATCACTTGGGGTGGTGTGGAACAGGAAAGATATTTTTCTCTGCACAGGCAAAAGAGGCGAGGCTAAGGATGCTGAGTGTTTTGTTGATTCATTCTTTTTCTTCCTGCAGGGTTTCCGTCTAGGGTGATGAAAAAGGTCTGGAACTACAGAGTGATGACGGCTGCACAACACTGTAAATGTACGTAACGTCACTGAATTGTACACTTTAAAATGGCTAAAATGATATATTTCATGTATGTGTAGTTCATCACAAAAAAAACCCACTATGCACATGAGGGTCTCACATGTGGCTCACCCCCTAACACCCCATACACACACACACACACACACACACACACAAACACACGCTTAGAGGAGTTCTTAAAAAGTAGACTATGGTTGACTTCAGAGCCCTTTTATCCACATTTCTAAACCTACTTTATTTCTTTAGATACTCTTAAATTAAAAAAAAAAATCTTCTTCCTTATATAAAATCTAGGTCTCTAGCCCAAGTGCCCAACTGTAGAAGATTGGATAAAGAAGATATGGCATAGATATACAATGGAATATTACTCAGTCATAAAAAAGTATGAAATTGTGTCATTAGTGACAATATGAATGGACCTACAGGGTATTGTGCTCAGTGAAATAAGTCAAACAGAAACACAAATAAATACCATATTTCACTTACATGTAGAATTTTAAATATGTATAAACAAATAAAAAACAGAATCAGACCTATAAATAGAGAGAACAAACTGATGGTTGCCAGAGGGGAGGAGAATGGGGGGGTTGGGCAAAATGGGTGAAGGGGAGTAGGAGATATAGGCTTCCAGTTATGGAATGAATAAGTCATAAGAATAAAAGGCACAGTATAGGAAACATAGTCAGTGGTACTGTAATAGCACTGCATGGTGACAAATGGTAGCTTACACTTGTAGTGAACATAGCATAACTCATAGAGTTGTTGAATCACTATGTTGTACACCTAAAACTAATGTAACATTGTGTGTCAACTATACTCCAAAAAAAAAAAAATTTTTTTTTTTCTGGGCATCTCAGTGGCTCAGTGGGTTAAGCATCAAACTCTTGATTTCAGCTCAGGTCATGATCTCAGGGTTGTGAGATCAAGCCCATAGCAGGCTCTGTCCTGGCCGTGGAGCATGCTTAAGATTCTCTCTCCCTCTCCCTCTGTCCCTCCTCTCTCTCTCATTTGACCAATATCTAGTAGGATATGATCCTACTAGAGATCTACTAAATAGCTTACTCTCAACTAGGAGCCCTTCTTTGCAACCCTTTACCTCATTTACCCGGACTCACATCTCTTTTCTTTGCCTTACAGCCCCTGATCATTGCTTCTTGATCCCTAACTTCTGGCCTTGTGCCCCTTGACTCAGGGATCAGTCCCCTAATGAGGATCCAACAATTCAATTATGTCCCTATCCCAAATATTTGTATTTAAACCTTGGCTTCATGATCTTACTTTTCGGTTCAAATCATAGCCACCCCTGTGGCCCATGCCCATGGGCTTCTCTTGAGGCCCTCCTTCTCAAAATTGGTATTTCAACACCAACAGAAATAAATAAATAAATAAATAAATAATAACAGAAATAAACTGTAGGAGTACAGTGTCTGCACCTGAACTGATAGAATTTGTCTGGGTTTGAGAATGATTCTATTGAAAATCCATTTCTGTAAAAGAAAACAATGGAAACACATAAACTAAGAATAAGACTACAAGCAAATAAACATCACAGATATCTGCCAAGAAATGAACTGACAAGCAAGACCACCATTGAAGTTGGGTGAAAGAATCTGGAAAAAGGAATTGTTTATTAACAACTGCTTCAAGATTCGGTGTCTATCACTGTGGCCTGCAACATATAACCAACAACTTCTCCTTACCCTCATTTTGAAACAAGCTGACTTCGGACACTTCGTCCAGGAGATCTGTTAAAGGGGGGAATGAGCAGGAGTGAGGATGAGAATGGTGGAGGAAAGTGTGAATAATGTACTTAAGAATGGCTTAGAAGTGACAGAACTCTGATTTCATTCAATTCTCTGTGAATTTAGTCAGTTACTCAACTTCTGTGTCTCTATTCATTTAACACTATAAAGAACTTAGCCAAGAATTAAATTAAATAGGATATATATGCCTCTCAACATGCAAGCAAGAGACAGACACATACCTTAATGAGGATGTCCTGTCCCTATTGCTGTTCCTTCCTTTATTACCTTTTTACCACCCCACATGCATGAAAGCTCCTAGTTCCTAGCAGAATGCCTCTAAAATAGTAGCTACTTAATAAATGTCAATTTCCTTTCCCTTTTTCTGCAACCATTATTGTTGATAAGGAAGATTAAAACTATGGACCTGCTCTCATTTCTTTCACAGTGAGCAAACTCCATAGGATTCATTTCACAGCTTGTTGACTCTCATAAGTACCTGTGCTCTTCATCCTTGTTCCTCATTCTCACCTTCACCCCTCCCTCCTAGCACACCTCTAGTTCAGGGCTTCTGATCTGACAGGCAGAGTTAGCATTCCCTGTGAGATCAAAGGAGACTGAAGACCTGATTCTGGAGCCTGAACCTCTCAGCCATCAAAGAGGTCTGTCAGTGACAGTTAAATATGGAAGTGAGAACTTTTAATGTAAGATTCTTGAAAACATAGGTTCTTCTCTTCACTTCTGCAGTAGCTCCAACCTTTGTTGTTTTTTTTTTTTTTAAGAGTTATTTATTTTTGAGAGAGAGAGAAAGAGAACACACGGAAGCAAGGGGGGGGGGGCAGAGGGAGAGAGAGAATCCTCCAACCTTTGTTTTTAAAGTGAATAAAATGTCTGCAGATAAGACATATTGAGCCAAACATTTTGTGCACTGCAAGTTTCTAGCTATGGATAGACAATAATTTAGCAAGATTATAAGGTTAGATTTGCCCTCCTCCTAATCAGCTTAATCCTCACACTTCTAATCCACATATTCATGCACAATTTTGGAGAAAAAGAGGCTACTTCCCAAAATTTTCCCAGAAGAACCAGAACCAGAAGTTTTCCCAGAAGAACCAGAAAGACAATTCCAGAAAAATCTCTCCATTCATTCCATTGGGCTAAACTGCTCACATGACATTCCACTGGGCTAAACTGCTGAACCTATCAGACAAAGGACATGTGATGACTCCTAGACTAATCAAGCCATGAGCTAAAGATAAAGGTTGCCTCACTTTACCTGAAGCACAGGGATAAGTACGTGAACAACAGCAACAACAAAAATGGGATTCTATAATGATGGAGGAGGAGAGAAGCTTTTATTTTACACAAATACATTTCATTCCACTTGAATGAGAGTGTTATTGGAGACCTGGATTTGTATTAACACTGGTTTAACAATAGAGAAAAGAAGTTGATGAGTTCTTTTAGCAAAAATAGCAAACCTCCAAATGGCTGACATTCTACAGTAACAGTCAGCTTAAGATATCACACACTTCTTCAACTGTTCCATTGTTTAAAAAATGCCTGAAGGGGCGCCTGGGTGGTTCAGTTGTTAAGCATCTGCCTTCAGCTGGGGTCATGATCCCAAGGTCCTGCTTCTCCTACTCCCACTCCCCTGCTTGTGTTCCCTCTCTCACTGTGTCTCTCTCTGTCAAATAAATAAATAAATAAATAAATAAATAAATAAATAAATAAATAAATAAATAAAATCTTTATATATAAATGAATGAATGAATGAATGAATAAATAAATAAATAAAATTTAAAAATAAAATATGCCTGGAGCTTTTCCTTTGGAACTTTCACCTTTTGTTCTCTAAACTTTCTCCCTAGGTGAGCACATCAATGACCACAGGCTTAAATATCATCATCATACTGCCAAACTTGCAAATTTCTATCTCAAATCCAAAACTGGCAATCATCTCTTCTAGTACAAACCCTTCCCAATTTTCCAGAAGAATAAGACTCTGGAGGGAGGAATGATTTATCCATAATTAGATGGTCAGTTATCAGTAAAATAGTGACTAGAACCCACGTTTTATAACCTGGCTCCAAACCTAAAAGCCTCTTTTGTTTTCATCAGTTGGACTCTCAAGGTGATTCCATACTCTGTACCAGTTACCACCCTTTTATTCTATGGGATTATCTGGCTCATTCAAGGCAAAATTAGCTATCCTTAATTCACTTTTAATTATGTAACCTATAGGAACATTTCCAAAATTTTTGAGAAACTTGCAACTTTACTTAAAGGAAGAGAATGCCAATAAGAGCATTGTGCTCCCTCTAAATCTCAAGCACCCCTCAGAAGCTGCTCAATCCATTCCACCACCTTAATCCACAGGCACACACCCTACAGATATTTTAGTCATTAGAGATCAGTTCTGCCATTCTGAATGCCTGCTACTAGAAATGTCTAGTGACACATTACAGTTAGCTCACATCAGTGGAATGATGACTCAGTAATTTAATGCATTGCCATTAAATTTAACAGGATCAATTTTTGCTTGCCATAGAGAAAAGAAAATCTAACATTTACTTAAGTAGACTCTTAGATAAAATTGTCCAAGATTGGATTTAACAACCTGTGCTTGTTGCAGGCTCACAAATCCCAACCTATAACTTAACAGTATAGAGCCAACCTCATCAAGAGGAGCCGTATAGCTGGAGAGGTGGTACTGAAGACTGTGTGATGAAGAGGAGAATCTTTTTATCTCCCAGATATGCTGACTGCTAAACTGACTCTGTAAGGCAGAGATGCCAGGCCAATGCCATCCAATGGAAATACAGGGCCAAGTCACAGAGTCAAGTCACATGCATATTATTAAATTTCCTAGCAGCTCCATTAAAAAAAGAAACAATGAAATTAATTCTAACATTGTATTTTATTTAACCTAATATATCCAAATTATCATTTTAGTGTATGATCAATATAAAAATTATTAATGAGCTATATTACATCCTTTTTTGTACCAAGTTTTTAAAATCTGGTGTGCATTTTAAACTTAAATCACATCTCAGCTTGGACCAGCTACATTTGTAGGTCTCTGTAGCCACATGGAGCTGGTGGCTACCATATTGGAAGCACAGTACTGGACAAATGCTTCTCCAAACCCCAGAGATTCCTAAAGCAAAGTGCCCACCTCTCTCTTTATGGAAGGAAAATCACACAGACTCCACTGGATGGACTGTGCTCTGCACCTTGAAGGGCTTTCCTCCCCTCTAATCAAAGGGATCTCAGTGGTGTCTGACTGCTTAATCGGTTAAGCCTCTGACTCTTGACTTTGGCTCAGGTCATGATCTTAGAGTGGTGAGATAGAGCCCTGTGTTGGGCTCTGAGCTCAGCAGGGTATCTGCTGGAGATTCCCTCTCTCACTCTCCTTCTGCCCCTCACCCTGCTCTCTCTCTCTCAAATAAACAAATAAATCTTAAAAAATAAAAGAATAAAGGGATCTCAGAGCAGTGCTGTTTCTTGGGGTTCTGCTTTTGTGCTCCTGAACTTCTCAGTATTCTCCTTTGTGGACATGGAGGTACACTCCACTTGCGTAGGAGTTCCTGACCTCCCTGAGCTCACAGGTAAAGTTCAGAGGATCCTGCCGCAGCTACAAGACTCTCTGCCTCATCCTACCTCTGTTTCAGATCCTGTGCAAAGGATAACATGGGAAGTCCTGCAACTATCAATGGGCAGAGATCTAGCTTTCGATTATTCATTCTTTATGAATGAATAAAGGACAAATTTAAGGACAAGATTCTTTAAGTGCACAAATCACAAGATCTGCTTCTCCAAATAGTCCTGCCTTGTTGTTTCTCTACTCGCCAACCTGCTAGCTTACTAATAAGAACTAACATTTATTGTGTGTTCCACACACAATTTTAATATGCTAAGTCTTCATAATAAGATTTCATAGGTACTATTATTAACCTTATTTGGTAAATAAGGTAGCCTTATTTGAACCACTTAGGCATATTAAGTGAATTGGCCAAGGTCACACAGTCCACAGCAGAGTTGGAATTCGGTCCCAGCTCAGAGACCTACACTCACAAACATTATATTCTACACTGACCTGCTCTCTAGCTTCTGGATTCACCCATTGGCTTTATGATCTACATCTTGTCCTGACTTCTTGGTCTAGCATCATCCCACTGAGATGAGCTCTAAATCTTGCCTCTTTAGCTCTCTTCCTGCCAATGTATAAAAACCTTCTAGGAGAACTAGCACTAGCCCCTATCTCTACCTTAATCAGCATCTGCTGGACTCAGAGTTCTCACTGGCTTTCTACACCAGACTAGCTTATTAAGGCCCTGGACTATCCACCTACATGCCAGAAAACAGGAAAAAAGTGCACAGAGCAGCATTCATTTAAGAGTTATTTACCAAGACCTTTTGCATGCTGGGCAAGATGCTGAGAGCTGGGGCTATAGCAGAAGATAAGAATGAGATGATCCCTAAACTCACGAAACAAACTGAGGGTGGCTGGAGGGTAGAGGCGGGTAGGGATAGGGTGGCTGGGTTATGGACATTGGGGAGGGTATGTGCTATGGTAAGTGCTGTGAAATGTGTAAGCCTGAGGATCCACAGACATGTACCCTGGGGCAAATAATACATTATGCTTTAATTAAAAATTTTTAAAAAATTAAAAAATTTAAAAATTTAAAAAATTAAAAGAATGAGATGATCTCTGCTTCCAGGGAGTTTATATTTTAGTGGGAGGAGAAAGGCAGTAAATAAATAAACTCAAAAACTGAACCAAAAAAGAATTATCTACATGTGCCTAAAACCCTTAACACCTTCATGCATGTGTTAATCTGTTCATAAATCCTAGGACATTGATGGAATTAACAGACTAAAACTATTTTCTATTGTTCTTAAGCAAAGAAGGCTAAGTAAGATAGGCTACACATCTGTCCCCACAGGAAGCCCCGGCCTATAGTTTTTTTTTGTTTAGAAGTCTTGCTTTTTTGTTATATATATATATATACGTACACACACACATACATACACACACACACACACACACACACACACACACACACATATTTACAAGGAAACTTTTATCTTTGTAACCTCGATAAAGCAAAAGAAAGTAGAAATTTGATATCCCTCCAGACCCATAATTTCTGTCCTCAGATAATAAATGAAAGGGTTTGTCACAGGTAAGATGCCCCTGGGACAGAAGAATCTGAGATGGGGGTTTGTGTGTAGGTGAATCATTGGTCATGCCCTTGGGAATAATAAGCAGTGATGTAAATGGAAATGAAGGAAGTAAGAGAGGACAGAGAATTTGAAGTGTGATGCAGTTGTCTATCCATAAGTAACACTGGAGCTGATGGCCCTTCAAAGATGTCCCAAATTGAAATAATGGGACAAGATCTTCAACAACCAGTCTCTGAATGGGGTGTCCCCTGGGGAGGGTGAGTATACTTGGGCAAGGCAGCTCCTTTTGGCAAAAGCAGATCTTGGGGAAGGATTCAGTTGTGACTGTCAGCAAGCAAATCTTCCAGCAGTTGGGGAAATGAGCCTCAATACTGAAGGGCAGGTCTGAGTGGCATACCCCAGCATCCCCTACAAGCTCAGAACATCCACCTTCTTTCCTTGAACAGTTGCTGAGTTTCCCTACAGAAGCTTGAATATGAGTTGTGTCCTGGTGTCCACATTTGTCACTATGTAAACCACCCTAAGAATATCCTAGTCCAGCTGTTTGTCTAGAATATCAAAGAGTCCAACCTTGTCAGCAAATGGTGATTGAAACCCTTTAATGGCTTTGTGTCTCTGAAGACCATGCAATGTCTATGTCAATTACAGTCTACTCCAGAAGAAAAAGGGGTATATTAGTTTTGGCATACCTAGATAAATGTAGAAATAATATGATAGAATGAAAAGAATAGAGGTGGTCAGGGTAGGCACCTCTGAGGAGGCAATACTTAAGATAAAAACTGAATAATAAGAGTCAGCCATGAAAATATCTTGGGAAGAGGGTTCTCCTTAGCAATAACAGCAAATACAAAGGCCCTGTGGCAGAAATATTTCACATTCTCTAATATTTCATGTTCTCCAAATATTTTAATATTTCTCTAAGAAAAGAAAAAAGGCAAGTGTGGTTGGAAGTTCATGAGCTGGGAGAGAACAGTATGAAATGAGATTAGAGATGTAAATGAAGAACAGATTATCTATTTGACAATGATTTATTGAGTACCTATTATGTTCTAGGCTCTGTTCTAAATTCTGGGAGACATATCAACAAACAAGTAGAGCCTTATAGACTTTCGTAGGGAATTTGGATTTTATTCTAAAGCAAAAGAAGGTCATTGAAAGATTTTTAAGTGGGGTGCCTGGGTGGCTCAGTGGGTTGAGCACGTGCCTTCAGCTCAGGTCGCAGGGTCCTGGGATCAAGTCCCCACATCAGGCTTCCTGCTCAGCGAGGAGCCTGCTTCTTCTTCTCTCTCTGCCCCTCCCTCACTTGTGCTCTGTCTCTGTCTCTCTCGCTCTCAAATTAATAAATAAAATCTTAAAAATAAAAGATTTTAAGCAAGTGAATGACATGGTTCAAATTATTTTCCAAGAAGATTATTTTCTCTGCATTCTGAAGACTAGACTTGAAGGGTGTCTACCTAAGAAGAAATACAGTAATCCAGAAAACAACTATAGCAATTTGGGCTAAGATTGTATCAGAAAGATGGAGACAAACAGATGGATTTGTTCAAAATAGATGGGTATGTTCAAAAAGCAAAACTCACAGGATTGCTGGTAGAAGAGACATAGAAAATGAAGGAAAGAAGACTCAAGGCTAACTCCTAAATTTTTGGTTAGAGAAGCTGGATGGATAGACAATGGTGTTATTTACTGAGAAAGGGAAGATAGAAGCAGATTTGTAGATAAAAATCAAAACAGGGTTGCTAGAGTGAAGGGGATGAGAGGGATGGGATGGCTGGGTGATGGACATTGGGGAGGGTATGTGTTGTGGTGAGCGCTATGAATTGTGTGAGACTAATGAATCACAGATCTGTACACCTGAGACAAATAATACATTATATGTTAATAATAAAATAAAATAATCGATTTTATTATTAACTTTGGCATCTCTATTGTATGTCAAATAAAAACATCAGATGAGCAGTTTCATATGTGAATTTAGATTTTAGTGGAGAGAGTTAAAGATATAAATTTTTATGTCATCAGCATATAGATGGCATTTAAAAGCCAAAGTGTTGATGGGAATCACTGTACTGTCACTTCAGACTGCCAAAACAAAATACCATATACTGGCTTAAACAACAAAAATTTAGTTTCTCAGTTTTGAAGGCTGGAATTCCTAGATCAGAGTGCTAGCACAGTCAGATTCTTGTGAGGCCTTCCCTCCTGGCTTGCAAATAGCTGCTTTCTCACCGTGTCCCCATATGGCAGAATGATAGCAAGCTTGAGAGAGTGAAATCTCTTCCTCTTCTTGAGGCCACAGTCCTATCAGATTAGGGCACCACCTTTATAACCTCATTTAATCTTTTTGTTGTTGTTATTGCTGTTGCTGTTCATAGCAGCTTTATTCACAATAGCCAAAAAGTGGAAACAACTCAAATGTTCGCCAACCAGTGAATGGAAAAACAAAGTGTGGCATATCCCCACAAAGGAATATTCTTCAGCAATAAAAATGAATGAAGTACCCATAAATGCAGCAAAATGGATGAGTCTCAAATGCATTATGCTCAATAAAAGAAGCCAGACACAAAAATTGCATATATGATTCTACTTACATGAAATGTCCAGAAAGGCAAATCCACAGAAACAGAGTATATTAACAGTTGCCTGGGGTTAGTTGCGGGAATGGAAAATAACTATAAATGAGCATAAGGGAATTCACTGGAGTGAGGAAAATGTTCCAAAACTGAATTATGGTGATGGTCATACAACTTTGTAAATTTAATAAAAACCATTCAACTGTTCATAAAGTTGATTATTTGAAATAAATTTTTTCAGAATGGAGCAACAGGAAGCAAAGGACTGTGATGTCTGAGAGAAAAGAAAAATGAGATGACCCCCACAATCCCATTCTCTGTCTAGAAGCTATTTCTGGCCTGTAGGTGCAGAAAGGGGAAACCAAACAGAGTATTACCTACCGAAGACCCTATTTCCAGATACAGCCACATTAGCAAACATGTCAACATACGAATTTTAGGAGGGGACACAATTCAGTCCATAGCAATTACCTAAGAAAAGAATGTGGGTAGAAAAGAGACAAGGACCCAGAATGAGTCCTCATGGGATATTCCAACATCGTAAAAGGAAACCAGAAACAGATCAAGAAGCAAGAGCTGATGAGACAGAAACCAGAGGAGAACAAGAAAGGAAAAAGAAAGTGCTGTGTGGCATGCTTCTGAAAGTTGCTCCAAGAACAGAAAAATGGACACTAAATGTGGCAAGATGAAGGTGATGTTGGCAAGATCCCTTTGAATTGGCAGGGAGATGGAAATCAGATTAGAGCAGGCAGAAGAGGGAACAGGAGGTGAGGACGGGGAAACTGTGAATACAGACAAGTCTTTCCAGTGGGTTTTCTAGGAAGGGGAACAGAGAAATGGACCAGTAGCTATAAGAGGCCATGAGGTAGAAGGGAGAGAACAAATAGCACAGTCCTAACGTTGTAGTTTATCCTCAGAATCCCTTTTGCTCTGCCTACTTGGTGGACCTTTCTTAACATACCACTCTCCTTGTCTATGTGGTGCCACAACTCCCCTCATTCCCCCTACTTTCCTAGTAGAACAGCATAGTCATCAAAAGCCCAGACCCTAGAGCCAGAATCTCAGTACTACTATTTACTGACTTTGTAACCATGGACAAGTAACTTACCCTCTCTGTGGCCTCTGATTTTCCATTTAAGAAATGGAGTTGATAGTTATAATAGTACCTTCCACACAGAGTTATTATAGAGGTTAAATTAGTTAATAGATTCAAGTAATTAAAATAGCACATGGCAAGTGCTATAGAACTATTTGTAAAAATAAATAAGCTTAAGGGCACCTGGGTGGCTCGGTTAAGCATCCAGCTCATGGTTTCAGCTCAGGTCATGATCTCAGGGCGGTGATATCAAGCCCCATCTAGGTTCCACACTTAGCCTGGAGTCTGCTTGGGACTCTCTCTCCCTCCCCGTCTCCCCCACCTCTGACCCTCCTCAGATCACACACACACACACATACACACACACACACACACACGGACACAGACACACACATATACACATACACACGTGCATGCAGCGCATGTGCTCACACTCTCTCTCAAATAAATAAGTAAAATCTTTAAAAATAAATAAATAAATAAATAATAAATTTTCACTTTATAAGAAGATGCCTTACATTCATTGCTGCCTTAAAGTGGACACTGTGTCCATTACTTCTTCATTCTTACTACATAATGAAATACTCTTAAGTATCTAGTTATATATGTGTCCATATATAACTATGGTGTTGTGTCCATCACCAAGGTCTCTTCAACAAAGACTTTGCCTTTCTTTTTTTCCATTTATAATATCTTATAGCTCTCTAAGAGATTTACATGTGTGTAAATCTGCTACCTTTATTTAGAACCTTAAAAAAATAGACCAAATAAAAATCTTAGTTCATGTTTTCCCCATGTTATTAATAAAACCAAAGTTAAAAAAAAAAGTATACCAATTCATATATATAGGAAATGTTTTAACTCAGATGCACTAGCATGAATATATGCTATTATGGGCTAAATTGTATCCCCTCAAAATTCATATGTTTAAGTTCTAACTCCTAGTATCTCAGAATCTGACTATACTTGGATATAGGGTCTTTAAGAGGTAATTAAGGTAAAATGAGGTCATAGGAATGGGCCTAATACAGTATGACTGGTGTCCTTATAGAAAGAGATTAGGACACAGGCACACATGGAGGGAAGGCCATGTGAAGACATAGGGAGAACAAGGCCATCCAGAAGCCAAGGAGAGAAACTTGGGCAAATCCTTCCCTCACAGCTCTCAAAAGAAACCAATCCTGCCAACACCTTGATGCTGGACTTCTAGCCTCTGGAACTTTGAGACAATAAATTTTTGTTGTTTAAACCATCCAGTCTATGGTATGTTGTTATGGCAGCCCCTAGCAAACAATATACATACTAAAAATTGGGCCTGCAAGTAGCTGGAGCTTTATGGCTTAAACATTAGGAAGCCTGGGGCTTCCTAATTTGGAGCTTAAACAATAGGAAGCCTGTAGCTCAGTCAGTTCAGCATCTGCCTTCAACTCAGGTCATGATCTCAGAATCCTGGGATAGAGCCCCACATTGGGCTTCCTGCTCAGTGCGTAGTCAGCTTCTCCCTCTCCCTTTTCCTCCTCTCTGTGCCCTTCCCCCTCTCCCTGTTAGTGCTCTCTCTCTCTCTGTAATACATAAATAAGTAAAATCTTTAAAAAAAAAAAAATTAAGAAGCCAAATCCTGTAGCCAGATCAAACCCTCGAGTCAAAGACTTGATTTTCAGTAGGGTCCACATGCTAATGAAAATTCCCTGCTCGTTGCTAACATAATTCCCACCAGTAATTGGAGAACGGTCAAAATATGTAATTTCAAAGAAGGTCTCTTCTACGTCAATAGAAGCCAAACTAAAACTGCCCCCTATATCCTGAGGAATGAGAATTAATGCCTGTAAGAATAAAAACACAGCATAAATCTAATCAACTTTAGACCATAAAATGACCATTTTTGTTATCAAGTTTGTCTCTAAAATGCAGGAAACTGTCTAGTAATGCTAAAACAATAACATCTTGAGAAAAATACATGCATTTAATGTACTGATATATCATGAATTCCATGTGCTTTTTTCTAGTTGTTATGTGGCATCTCCTGAGACTGTCAGAATATAATGGTTCATTTATCATTTGAGTTGAATCTAGATTGGCTGTTGATAGTTTCTAAGGGCTCACATACAAATTTTTCTGCCTAAAAAAAATGTGTGACTCCAGTCCAGCTTGCAAAAGAGGCATTGTCAGCCTAGAAAACACATAAGATTGGTATCTTGCATCCAACTTGCAGCTTCAACTCTGTTCTCTTGGCAACACTCAGATGAGAACAGGAAGGCACCACAGTCTTCCTTGTTTTTCTTATTTTCTCTTCAGATCTGTCCTAAGAGGATGCCCTTCAGTCTCACCTATGTGAGAGGTGGGGATGCTGGCACAGGAAGGCACAGTCAACGAAAGCCAAACTTTACCTAATCCATATCACCATGGGGCTAGTGTGGCCAACAAAAGTTCTCATATCTAACTATCTACAGTCCCTTGGGCTTGAAGTTCCCTCCTCACTCCCACACCAAAGTCACAGACACAATGGTCAAGACAGGCACCTTGTGTTCTTTGTGTTTCTGTTCCTAGCACAGACTCCCCAGTATTTACTGAATAGAAGAATACTGAAGACTAGGTAAGCAAAGAATGTTTATTGAACTGAACTGAACCTACACCCACATGCCTGCGGCCATTCACATACCACGGGGCATCCTTTGCCTTACCTCTTTTTTTTTTTCCATAAAAAAGAGGATAAATTAGAAAAGTTTAAGGCAAGAGAAGAGAAAAAGTAAGGTGAGTGAACAGAAATATCAAGAAAACATTTTTGTCCAGACATTTTTATATTTGGAATCTCTTTTTAAATGAAATCTTTGTGGAATCCTAGTACCTAAAATGAATAAAGGCAATTCTGCTCTGATCTAAAAGTGGTGGGAATTCATCAGCTCAATGCTTACTTCAACTCCTCTCTTAATTTCCCCATTGGCATACAACCTACTATAACCTCTCAAGATAGCCTGAGGCATCTCTGGAATGTGGTGTGAAAACCACAGGCAGTGGCAGAAGGAGCCCTAGGTCAGAGTCAGACCTGCTTGTCAGTTATGTGACCTTAGCAACTTCTGTTAGTATCTCTTTACCTCATCATCCTCATCAGTAAAGTAGGAAAAAAATCATACTATCCAGGTCACTGGTCAAAACACAATATTATAGTAGTACATAATAAAATAGCTGAACCTTAGATAATCCAATTATTTGTCAAACGGCACAAAACAAAGAAAGATGTTATAGTTTGTCTCTTCATCTAGACACCATAAAAATTTCCTTTTTTTCAATTTATTTAAACTAAAAAGATAAACAAAAACAGTTCACTCATTTCTCCCATCCCCCTGCCACCCTCCACCTCTAGTAACTGCCAATCTATGAGCTTAGTTTTATACATGCACACAAGTGGCAAGATTTCATTTTTTATGGCTGAATAATAGTCCAGTGTGTGTGTGTGTGTGTGTGTGTGTGTGTGTGTGTGTGTATCTCACAAATCTCACAATTTCTTTATCTATTCATCCATCAATAAACACTTAGGTTGTTTCCATCTCTTGGTTATTGTAAATATTGCCATGAACATGGGGGGGGGTGCATGTATCTTTTTGAATTAATATTTTCATTTTCTTCAGATAAATACCCAGAAGCAGAATTTCTGGATTATATGGTAGTTCTACTTTTAGTTTTCTGAGGAACCTCCATACTATTTTCCATAATGGGTACACCATTTACATTCCCACTGACAGGGCACAAGGATTCCCTTTTCTCCATATCCTTACGACACTTGCTATTCCTAGTCTTTTTGATAATAGCCCTTCTAACAGATGTAATTTGATATATCATTGTGGTTTTGTATTTCCCTGATGATTAATGATGTAGAGCATCATCATTTCTACATATACTTTCATATAGTATGTAAGTATGTATGAAAGTAGCCAAATACTTTAAACAAAGTTGTTCCCCATCCTTTGCACCTGTCTTTGTCAGGAAACACCCAGGGCTAATAAACACAATGTTTTCAAAGTTCAATGATTTAATCTCATATTTATATTGGTTAAATAACCAATAGTTAGTTTGCTGGGATTTTTATTCTTCTGAGCCAGACAGATGTCCTGAAAAAACAAAAACAAAACAAAAACACAGCCATAGGAGACATTAGCTGGGTCAAGAGGACATCTATAAAACCTAATTTCTAACCAGAAATATACTATCAAGTTGTTCTCTGCTGTTCTCTTTGAAAAGCATTTTCAAAGGGCTTTTCTCCTAATACTCTGAACCTCTTAACAAATAATTTCCTGATTTACCTGGGGGAAATCACCCAAGGTTGACCCAAATGCAAGATTTGGATCTTTAACCTGTATGTCAAAACCTCAAGCTGAGCTAGTCAGTGTTTTCAGGCCAGTAAATATACAGTGATAGTGGGTGCTATAGATCACAATGCTTTAGAGTAGAGTTGATAGCCTGGACTTCCTCAGCTCAGGAAGATTAAAAATGATTTTTTGCTTACTTATAATTTGTAAGGATAGACTTCCCCTAGATCTCTCTCAGGACAGGTAACAGATCTTGATTTATTCATGTTTGAATCTGTCAAGTGAGCTATCATATAAACAGAACAAAGAGAATGAGATCACTTTGTCTGAGAGTATACATGCCATGGTAATAAGGCAAAACACTCTCAGGGAGCTAGATATTGGGAATTATTTCATCATGACTCTACTGTGAACATTTACAGGCAAAGTCTCTATCCTGAACTTAATGGTGGAATTGAAGTGAAATGGAAAATAATCTTATTAAATTATAAAGCCTTATTAAAATTATTTTGTTCTGGATTGAGATCTATAAATGTCCACTCTTATATCAGGATTCAGCTGCATAAAACAAAATCCACTTAAGCCAGTTTAAGTAGACCTGAGCAATAAACAGCTTATATATCTTTGGGAAGGCTGAAGAAACAGACTTTAGATTGAATATTCACCTCTCAGAGCCACACCATAGAACAGGTCCACCAAAGAGCTGCTCCCTCTTCTAGAGTCAGGAAGCCTCCGCCTCCAAACCATATCCCAGTTGCCATGATTACAAAATCATGTCATCAAAAGATTCAGTGCAGCTGCTGCCAGTTCCTGAATTAACTGTGCCCACTGTGATCCACAGATGCACCAAGGATGCCATGTCCTGTGTTGTGACACCCGACACCCACACAGCTGGTGGCTGGACACTGAAATCTCTGCTAAAGTGTTAGAAAAATAAAAAAAAACCTTCACAATTGGGCTTCACAGTAGAAATACTAAAAGCCTAAATAGTAAATACTGACTACTAAAAGAGATGGAGCTTCCCCCTCACTTCCGCCTTCCAAATCCCATCTAACCAGGCAAACCCAAATCACATTCCTTAGAGTAAGTACAAGAGAATCTCTGTAACGTAGCTCCTGGCTTTCCAGTGTCTGTGGGTCAGAAGGCACATCAGGAGGAAGGTGGAATGGCTATTAAGCACCAATTTTCCATATTCACAATGATGCTATTCTGGCTAGAACAGCTGTTAGAATTCTAACCAGGTGGTATAAGCCCCTATCTTGAAACATGGTCTCAGGTCTGGAAGGGATTTTAATGACTACCAGTCCATCTCCTTCAGTTAACAAACTGAGGGCCAGAGATCATGATAGTTTTCTTAATATCACACAGCTAATTAATGGCAGAACCAAGAAGAGACATCATATTGTCTGACTCAATCTAGTCCTCTTTTCATCTTCCCAGGTCTACCTCAAGAGATAACAAATAGTAAAGAGTATGGCAATAACACTTCAATATCAGATTTGGCCACATATAAAATATGTATAGATAAATAATACACTGTGAAGGCAATTGGAAATACACCTTTTTCCAGGATTTACACAGGATATTAAGTATTTATTGAGTGTCTCCTATATATCAGACACTGTATTAGGTATTTGAGAAATGATGGTGACCAAAACAAATATGAGATGTGTCTAGCAAAGGAAATAGGAAATTCAACAATTGTCAACAATAAAGAGTAATGAACGTAATGAAAGGAGAACTAGAGAGAGCTATAGACAAATAAAACAGAAGAATTCACCTAGTCTAGGTTTTGGGGAAGACTTTCTGGGGGAGAAAATGATATATAGTTGAGATCTGCAGGGTAAGGAGGAGTTACACAGATGACAAGAGCTGGTCAGTAATAAAGGCAGAAAGAATGTCACCTGTCATCTCCTTGAAGTAAAAGAAACTCAGAAACAGAGCAGCTGGGGCGCCTGGGTGGCTTAGTTGGTTAAGCGCCTGTCTTCAGCTCAGGTCATGATCTCAGGGTCCTGGGATTGACCCCTACATCGGGCTCCTTGTTCAGTGGGGAACCCGCTTCTCCCTCTCCTCACCACTCATGATCTCTGTCATTATCTCTGTCTGTCTCTTTCCCAAATAAATAAAATAGAAAGAGAGAGAGAGAGAGAGAGGAAGGAAGGAAGGAAGGAAAGAAAGAGAAAGAAAGAGGGAGAGAGAGAGAAAGACAGGGAGAGAGAGAGAGAGAAAGAAAAGGAAGGAAGGAAGGAAGGAAGGAAGGAAGGAAGGAAGGAAGGAAGGAAGGAAGGAAGGAAGGAAACTGAGAGCAGCTCAGTAGAACTAAAGCATAACTTGCAAAAGGGAAAATGGCAAGAAAGGTTACCAGAAATCCTCAGAAACAGATGGCAGCCATACTCTTAAGTCACTTGGAAAACTGAGATTTATCCTAAGGCAATGTTTTCCCAATTCCAATCATTCACATTCCCAATTCATTTATTTTGCCTCGTCCTTGTATTAGTTTCCTAAGGCTGCCTTAACAAAGTACCACAAAGGTGGCTTAAAACAACAGAAATTGATTCTCTTGTAGTTCTGGAGGCTAGAAGTCACAAAGCCGTTGGCAGGGCATGGTCCCTCTGAAGGCTCTTGTGGAGGAGCCTTCTTCGACTCTTCCTAGCTTTTGGTGGCTGCGGCAATCCCCGGCATTCCGTGGCTTGTAGATGCATCGTTCCAATCTCTGCCTCCATCATCCCATAGCATCCTTCCTGTGTATCTATCAGTCTCTTCTTCCTCTTCTTCTCTACTTATAAGGACATACTGGATTAAGTCCTTATTGAATTAAATGCTCACCCTACTCCAGTAAGACCTCATCTTAACTAATTACATATGCAACAACCCTGTTACCAAATGTTCTGAGATTCTGAGATGGACATAAATTTGGGGGAACACTATCTAGCACCATACAACCATCTATGTCATTGGTCACTTAATACTTTTTTTAAATCAACTCTCTTTAAGTTAATTCTTAAGCCATAATATCCATTAAATCATATGTCTGAAAAGCTGCTGGTATTTATTTCAAACACAACAAAATTATGAAAACTAAAAAAATCTTTGCCAGGTACTACTATGATACCTGTAACTTCAGGAAAAACTGCCCAAAAGGATAGCTTAAGAGAAGCCCTTAAGATAAAGCCCTCAGCAATTTTTACCTATGAACAGATATTGGAGAGTATCTGTTATATAGCTTTGTCTTTGTGATACATCCCGTCACTGATTCCCAACCCTGGACATAACTGAAAATCATTTCCAGGTCAGTTAAATCAGATCCTCTGAGAACAAGTTTAAAAGCTACCCAGGTATCTCAAATTTGTTTAGCCAGGATTAAGAATCAATAAAATTATGATTTCTTTTAGGAGGAGATTTTTTACAGACTTTATGTGATTGGTTTTAGCAGTGGCCTAAAGAAGACATTAACAGGAATTAAAAGGTACTTGATAATTGATTATTTGCTGAGGATAATCCAAGTAGCTGAACTTTCTGCAGATAACAAAAAGTTAGCCAGACATTTATCACAAGGAGGCGTATTGAATTTACCATCTCTATTTTTTAATGTACCCATCCACCTAGAGTTACTCTGGTTTGGTAACACATACAAGAATCCAGTTCTTCTACTCAGCTTCTATATTACTACTATCTGCCTAAAAGCTACTGTGTGCATACAATATGCTGAACAGTCTTTTAAGAGCAATGCTAAACAATTACCTAAGTATTAAGTATTGCAACAACCCCATGAGGTATTACTTTTATTACCCTCATTTTATAAATAAAGAAACTGAGGGCATCAAGGTTCAATGACTTGCTCAGGATTGCACAGTTAATGCATACCAGAGCTGGATTTCAAGCCAAGGCAGTCTGGCTGGGACTGAGTCTACCTAACCTCTCTGCTTACTCTGCTTGATCCGCATAGCCACCGCTGCTCCTTCTGCTCCCATTTAAGAGAAACAGCAAACTAGATAGAATCAAAGTAGTCATTTGCTTTTGGGAACACCTATATTCCTGATGGAATTATAATTAATACTGCATTAACCTCATGGTAAAAGCATTAATTACTGTTGATTTCTATTCTAACAACAAAGATGGACATTTCCAATTATTTCCTGTATTCATTAGCATGTTTCCTAGATGAAAAATGTTTCATCATCTAAGAAGCCTAACCTGAAGTCTATAAACAAAGACATAATAGGCCAAATAATATGGACATATTAAATCTGAATTTAAGAACTGCATAATAGCACATTTCCTTGGCTTTTATAACGAAGCTAACCCAAAATCTGGTTAAAAACAAAAGAAGACAATAGAAAACGATAATCTCTAGCAATCTAAGCCATTAAAAGGAATAATGAATAAAGCTAATTCTTTGCAATATACAGCAAAGCATTAACTGACAACCCAAGGTTCTATCAAAACTGTGCAGGCACAGCTAAGTGCTGCAGGCCATTTGTATTGAATCAGCTTCCCAATTAAAATATTTCCAGCCATTGGGAAATCACAGGTCATTCTAAGTACTGGGTCCTGATTGCAGTGGCTCTCTGCCTACCCTATTCTTATCCAGGATTCTTCCCGGGGTTAAAAAAAGAAAAAAAAGAAAAAAAGGCAACCCCTTCTGCATTAAAACCTCCTTCTACTGCCTAATTCACTCTTCCTCTCTCTTCTAATTTCTCAAATGCTTTATACAGAGGAGAGAAAGGAAACTTGACAGTTAATAAAATAGCTCTGATTATGAGATGATCACTCCAAAAAGCATCGAAGTAGAGACCAGTCTGGATAAACTTTGAGAGCAATCCAAAACAGTAAAGACTTTTGGACTTGGAAAAAGCAGCCCTGAGAAACAGGCCCACAGAATCCTACATAATGCTACCTTTGGTTAGAAGCAGGCATCTAGAAATCAACTGACAACATCCATTGTTTAATATGTGACTAACTAAACTGGTGTATCCATTCTACTCTACTATGTAGGTCCTACAATAGGGCCACCTGCACTTGAATGCCAGTGCCACCACTTATGAAACATGTGCCTTTGAACAATTCCTCAGCCTATCTTTATGTATTTCCTCAGTCTAGTTCTCATCTGTAAATTAAGGATAATAAAGCCCCTTAGTTCATTGGTTATTGTGAGAATGAAGGGAGAACTAAAACACGTTATGCACTGGCACATGGTAAGTACACAAGAGTTGTTAGCTTAGTTCTTGGATGACCAACAAACCAAAAATCTTCTCTCTTAGATGACTGATGCTTAAGTGCCCTTCATCTTCATTATTTACAAAAATTTAAAGAGGTTCTTTCATATTGTTCCCGATGACCACCCAGATTTAGAAATAACAACATTGGTTCTGTATCCTTACACTGCTCTTTATTGCATCTAGTTGCTATATGGACATTTTAGCTCCCTGAATGAGCTGCTTTTTTCCTAAAACTAAAGAAGGAAACTAAGCAATATTGTGTGTTTGTTTTCTAACAAAGTAGACAAAACATTCTAAGTTTATGGTGCTTGAGAAATGCCTTAACCAACTCTGAGAAAACCACAGTGACAATTAAGCTAAGTCTCAGGATGAACAACCCTTGGTCTCATGGCAACCTGACTGTTATCCGCCCCCCACTTCTGCCCCCACCCCCGGCCCCGCTGATTCTTAGTCATTGGTAGCTAAGGCAAAGATTCCCCAACAATGCATGAGCTCTGTGCTCCCATTCTGCATGTAGTCTGCCTTATTGTTACACATAAAGATGGAACAATCACCAACCACTGAGGTAACAAGAGACTGAAATGACCAAAAAAAAAAAAAAAAAGACGGTATAATTATTCCCTGGTATGAACAACAAGTCATTAGAGAGCACATGATTTTGTGACCTAGAATTTAACAGCTACATAGCCAAGAATAGAAATAAGGCCTACTTACCTTTTTTTTAAGGTTTACTTACTTCTATTTCACATTAGTGAGTCACAGAATAGTATGACCTAGAGCTAAAAGGGACCTTAGAGTTATCAATGGTTCTGTGATATTTCACCAAAATCAACTCACTCATTCACAAACACCAAAGCACCAAAAATATATTTGCAAATCTCTTACAAAGAGTGGAAATGGCCTTCTTATTTAGAAAAAGTTATGGGTCACTTTTATATACAAAAATAACTAATATATACTACACTCCACCACAATACAATACAAACAAGCCCCAGGATAATCTGGAAAAGCAAAGATTGAAAGAAAGAGAACAAAATGCTACTGTGTGACAAGACAGAGAAATATGAGCTCACCATATCTCTTAGGATATGCACCTATGTGTTCAGAAGAAATACCTTGGTGAGTCACTGAACTGAGGGTAAGATGCCAGAGGAATCCTCAGCCATTCAAAGAAAATTTACTGATCTGCTCTGAAAAATAAATGTAGAATAGAAAAGGAAAAAAATTTGAGAGGGAGGGGCAGGTGCCCTGAAGACAGAGAGTGTTCAGAGGAAGAGCGAATGCCTGCTAACAAGAGAGAGGAGGCATTTTGGAAGATGAAAACTTCACATGAGGATATTTAAATGGAAACTCTGTGCATAGAAAACATGACAGCTCTCCATAACCCAAAAGATTTTCAATAAAGAGTATTCACCAAAAAATTACAAAAGCTTTTCATAGTTGGAGTTCATCTGGAAATCAGTAAAGGGGCCAAGTTCTGTGTCCTGGCTTATAGAGTCAATAGCTAAGTGTAAAGTAGGGGGAATTTTTAATTCACACATGGAAGATGGAGACAGAGGTTAAGGTGCCTGGAACTAGAAGAAGAAGAAGATTTGCAGATAAAAAATGGGAGAGACCCGATAAAGGAGAAAATATCCATCATAGATGGCCAAGGATCTTTTAACAACAGTAATATTTAAAATCCAATGTTAGTGTTGTTCCTGTTCTGTGAATCTATCTCATTTAATTACTCCAAAACCTTCATTAACTTTAGGTTATGATAATGTAGCTTATGTCTGAAATACATTTGCCAATAACAAGTATTAAAACATAATTGTTTTGGACAAAATATGAAATAACTTTCTAAAGCCACTAGAGAGCAATGAAAAGCAGAAGGGAAGCACATTAATCATATCTACATCTAACAGATTTTTCTGTTTACAGTGCTCTCTAATTGCCACTAACAGTACTTCCCAGGTACACAGGAATGGAGCCCAAACAGAAAGGAGAGGTCCCCAGGGAGTCAGAGATCACTGTTTGGGGCTAGCTGAGTGTGGGAAATTGGAAGGGGAATCCCAGAAAAGAGAATTACAGAGGGAAGAATCACAAAAATCTACAGAAGGGGAAGCTCCAATGCCCTCGAGTTGTTACTGACTCCTGAACTAACATGCAAAGAGCAGGGCCCTTAGGAATCCAGCAAAAAGCACCAACTGTGCAAGGATAAGAAATGAGTAGAGATTTCAGTAGCTGCCTCATAGCATGAACACAGCAATCAAGATCAGATCCTACATTCCTAAGAAAAGGTCAAAGAATCTACACTTTAGAATTAAAGGCCATATCTCAGAACTAAGGACTGAACCTTTAGACAAAGGACAAAACCAAAATAAATCCTCCCCAACAAAGTTTAGAACCAAGCCTCCATAGATCAGGGTAATCAGCCAACATTCTTCAGAAGGGGATAATCAAGTTTCTACACTATCATCCATAATATTCAATATAAAAAATAAGTTAATAGACATTCTAAGAAGGATAACACAGCATAGTCTATAGACTGAGATGATTAGTTGACCTAGAGGGTGGAATTCTCAGCCAAAGATTTTTATTTTAATTTTTTTAAGATTTTATTTATTTATTTGGCACAGAGAGAGAGATCACAAGTAGGCAGAGAAACAGGCATAGGGAGAGGGGGAAGCAGGCTCCCCACTGAGCAGAGAGCCCAATGTGGGGCTTGATCCCAGGACCCTGAGATCATGACCTGAGCCGAAGGCAGAGGCTTTAACCCACTGAGCCACTCAGGCGCCCCAAGAAAGATTTTTAAATAACTTTATAAATATTTTTAATTGACAGAAAAGAATGCATATGAGTGAATAACTTCAAAATAAATGTGGAGATTTTTTGAAAGAATTGAATTTCTACAACTAAAAAAATATCTAAAATGTTTTAAGTTATAGGATAACATCAAGTTGAATACTGCAAAAGAAAGAACCAGTGAACTTGAAGACAAGTCAATAGAATAAGGAAAAAAAATGGCTGAAGAAAATTTTGAGGAATGATTATTTTCAGCATGAAATTATATACCTAAAAATATTGTAAAATAATTGTGGGAGTAGAATAGAACATTTTTAGACCTACAAGATCCCAAAAAACTAAACATCCACATACTTCTACAGAAGAAGCCATCAAAAAGAAGGTTTAAGTACTAAAACAGGAAGACAAGTGACAGAACTCTTTTCAGTGTTTGAAAGATCAGGAAGGGGAAAGAACTAAATATTCATCTTCCATGGAGGGTAGTCAATGAATAAGACTTGAAATGGAAAACTCAAGAAGTAAGAGCATAAGTATGTGTTTTCGAGCTATGGATAGTACCAAAATAATGAGCCAAAAGAGTTCAAAGTGGTTGCCTCTGGAAGAAGAACGTTGGGTCAGAAAAGTGAAGCATTCAGAGGTCTGCTCTTTTTCATAAGCACCGTAGAATACTTGACTCTTTAAATAATGACTGTTTAACCTTGATTAAAATAAAAACCGATTTTTTCTTATTAGATGTTACCTTTCTTCTTATTTTTCCACTTCATAACATTTTTTTAAATTAATATATAATGTATTATTTGTTTCAGGGGTACAGGTCTGTGAATCATCAGTCTTACACAATTCACAGCACTCACCATAGCACACACCCTCCCCAATGTCCTCCAGTCACCCTATCCCTCCCACCCCTCTCCCCCTCCAGCAACCCTCAGTTTGTTTCCTGAGATTAAGAGTCTCTTATGGTTTGTCTTCCTCTGGTTTCATCTTGTAAAAACTGATTTTTAAAGAAAATGTTAAGAGGGGTACCTGGGTGGCTCAGTCATTAAGCGGCTGCCTTTGGCTCAGGTCATGATCCCAGGGTCCTGGGATCGAGCCTCACATCAGGTGGCAGGAAGCCTGCTTCTCCTTCTCCTACCGCCCCCTGCTTTTGTTCCCTCTCTCTGTGTCTCTTGCTGTCAAATAAATAAATAAAACCTTAAAAAGAAAATGTTAAGAGATATATAATAGCTGAATAAGCAAAGAAGAGCAAAATTGGAACTTAGGGATAAAACAAAAAATGATTCTTCCATTAAAAAAAAAAAACATGGAGGAGGGATTTTTTTAAATCTAGGGATTAAGTTAACTATTAAGGATATGGTTACTAATTTTCACATGAAAACTTTTCATAATGAGATTGACTTATTCAAGGGAGCTTATAAGAATTATTTTTAAAAAGTAATTTAATTCATAGGAACTTGGGGAAGAGAAAATTATTATGAAATCAAAGATCATGAAGATGTAATAATCCCAAATGGCTAGGAATCTTATTGTATTTTAGGGGAGGAAAAATGTAAAAGTATTTTCCTTTAGACTGTAATTATAAAACTGTAAAAAAAAAAAGAAAAGAGCAAAAACAAATTCTCTCCTGAAAAAGACATACAATACTTATGGTAATGAGTGCCATAGTCTATTGTGAAGGGAACTGTTTTCAGGCGACCTTGGGTTGACAGATATATTACCAAACTCAATGCTTTTACAGAGTGGTTGGATGAAATAGAATGTATTACCTTCTCTGAAAGCATTTCTGATCCAAATCAACTTTCTGATGTATTTCAGAGATTTAACTGTGGTCATATAATTATCCCAAGAAAAGTACAGAACTCTCTGTGCATTATCTATTTGTAAAGATGTTTACTCTTATTCTCTTATATTAAAAAAAGTTTAATTAAGAGATTATAATTACTGTATAAGTCATTCTGTAGTTTTTAATATGAGGATAATGTAGAAAACAGAAAAAAATGGTTTGTTTTGTTGTGTTTTGTTTTAGTTGGAGAGATAAAAGAAGGTAAAAGGAGGAAAAGGAACTAGCATTTATTGAGTGCCAATCATGTTTGTGGACATCATATGGACAATTTTTATACGTAGATATTTATTTATTTCAGTTTCCCTAGAAAACAGAACCAGAGGCAAATATTGAGAGTTAGTACTTTTTGGAGAGGGCTAATTTCAGGGAAGCAAGGATGAGAAAAAGGGAAATGAGATAAGGAGGTAGAAAGCAATGCAAGGCATTACTGATATGTAATTATTTTTGCCTTGCATATTGACTTCAGAACCGAACTTCATGCAAGTGACTAGTGCTATGTATGCTGGCTTCCATGCTATCTGTGCCTCAAAGGCACATAAAGTTCTTTTTCCTATGGGTTCTTCATGAACTCTGTGGAAGCCACTAGACATCTCCTCCCAGCATTGTTCCTAGTATGTGGGAAATGCCCCCTCTCAGGACAGCCACAACCCACCCGGCCCACCCCTTGTTTTCTGTCAGTCCACTGAGTTGACACGTTCTCACTGGTAAATTCCCTTTCCCATGTAGGTGGTTCTCTTAGGAGCCAGAATGTCTTGAAGCCAGCAGCTCTTTCACTGACTATGGTTCACATCTGGGTCTTTGGAAGCACTCGCAAATCCTGTAAGTGCAGACCCATCCCAATGTAACAGCCACTCTCCTGGACCTGCCACCAGTGTAAGTAGCAAGATGGTCTCTCTCCTCCATGTGTTCTAGATGGCGGTCAACTATGACACAACTATTCCCCAAACAGCAAGGACCACGCACAAAGTTCTCTGAGTAATCCGCATGAAAACCCAATTCACTGAGCCTGACATGAGGCCACCCCTACACCACACTCCTAGGAGAGAGAGAGATTCAAAGCTTAACTTTATCTAAGTAAAAGCTATCCATGAATCCCCTATCCTCTCCATACTCTTGATCCCTTTTCATATATGGCTGAGGTGGTACAACAGTCTTAGAATTGGTTTTTACCCAATTTCTTTGAAAATTCTTCCTTTTTGTCTATTACCTTAAATGGGTATACAGCATTTACTGTGTTATAGTGCCTGGGTTAAAACTTCAATTGTAATATCCTAACATATTTGTAATGTTGAAATGTTGAGTGTGAGGTTTGATATACATTTTTATAGATCTCTTTTATCAGACTAAGAAATTACCCCTCCTCAATTCCAGACTTTAAGCTCTATTACAAAACTATAATCATCAAGACAGTATGCTACTGGCACAAAAACAGACACATAGATCAATGGAACAGAATAAAGGGCCCAGAAATGGATCCTCAACTCTATGGTCAACTAATCTTCAACAAAGCAGGAAAAAATGTCCAATGGAAAAAAGACAGTCTCTTCAACAAATGGTGTTGGGAAAATTGGATAGCCACATGCGGAAGAATGAAACTGGACCATTTCCTTACACCATACACAAACATAGACTCAAGATGGATGAAAGACCTCAATGTGAGACAGGAACCCATCAAAATCCTTGAGGAGAACATAGGCCACAACCTCTTTGACCTCAGCCACAATTTCTTCCTACAAACATTGCCAAAGGCAAGGGAAGCAAGGGCAAAAATGAACTATTGGGACTTCAGCTTTTGCACAGCAAAGGAAACAGTCAACAAAACCAAAAGACAACCGACAGAATGGGAGAAGATATTTGCAAATGACATATCAGATAAAGGGCTAGTATCCAAAATCTATAAAGAACTTACCAAATTCAACACCCAAAGAATAAGACATGAACAGACATTTCTGCAAAGAAGACATCCAAATGGCCAACAGACACATAATAAAGTGCTCAACATCACTCGGCATCAGGGTAATACAAACCAAAACCACAGTGAGATACCACCTCACACCAGTCAGAATGGCTAAAATTAACAAGTCAGGAAACGACAGGTGTTGGCAAGGATGCCGAAAAGGGGGAACCCTCCTACACTGTTGGTAGGAGTGCAAGCTGGTGCAGCCACTCTAGAAAACAGTATGGAGGTTCTTCAAAAAGTTGAAAATAGAGCTACCCTATGACCCAGCAATTGCACTACTGGGTATTTACCCCAAAGATACAAATGTAGTGATCCAAAGGGGCATGTGCACCCCAATGTTTATAGCAGCAATGTCCACAACAGCCAAACTATGGAAAGAGTCTAGATGTCCATCAACAGATAAATGGATAAAGATGTGGTATATGTATTTATATATAATGGAATACTATGCAGCCATCAAAAAACGAAATCTTGCCATTAGCAATGACGTGGATGGAACTAGAGGGTATTATGCTAAGCGAAATAAGACAATTACCATATGATCTCTCTGATATGAGGAATTTGAGAGGCAGGGAGGGGGATTGTGGGGGGAAGGGAGGGAAAAATGAAACGAGATGGGACTGGGGAGGGAGACAAACCGTAAGAGACTCTTAATTTCAGGAAACAAACTGAGGGTTGGTGGCGGGGGGTAGGGATATGGTGCCTGGGTTATGGACATTGTGCTATGGTGAGTGCTGTGAATTGTGTAAGACTGATGATTCATAGACCTGTACCCCTGAAGCAAATAATATATTATATGTTAATTAAAAAAGAAATTACCCCTCCTTTTCTTGTTTACTAAAAAAAAATTATCATGAATTTGATTGAATTCATCAAATTGTTTTGCATCATCTGAAATAGTCAAATGATTTTCTTCTTTAATCTGCTTAGGTGATGAATTATATCAATAGATTTTCTCATATTGAGCCAACCTGCCATTCCTAGAATAGTTGGACAAAATATATAATACATATTTATTCATTGTTTGATTCGATTTGGCATATTATTAAAGGATTTTTGGTATATATTTACTCCTAGTGTCCTTGTAGATTCTGATATCAAGGTAATCTTTGCCATATAAGAGGAGTTGGAGCATATGGCAGAGAGAACCAGTTTGTGTTCTCCCGTTCTTCTGTAGTAATAGAGCCTTCTACTCTTAGGTGGTCTCCCAGATGCCCAAAATAAAGACTACATTTTGTAGCCTCCCTTGCAATTTTGCATGACTATGTGACTTCTGGGATGTGGCTTTTTAGGAAGAGCACCCCCTTCTTGAATCCATCTTCTCTCTTGCTTGCTGGAATAAGAATGTGATTGTGAATATTCTTGGACAGTGTGTTCAAAGGTACTACCCTAGGGATGGTCAAGCAACAAGGTAAAAGGAGACTAGAAGCACTATAGTAGTCATGTATGACATTAAAGATTAGATCTGCCAGACCCACCCTGGCCACCTACCTGCAGATTATGATGGGAGAGAGAAAAGCTACTCTATAGTTTTAAAGCTACTCTATAGTTTTTAAACCACTATTATTTTGGTTCCCATGACACACAGATAAACTTATATACTAATATAAGAAGTACTCTTCTTTTTCAGTATTCTCTGAAAGAGATTGTATAAGGCTAGAATTGTCTATTTCTTCAGTTTTAATAGTTGTACCCATAAAATAATCCAGGCCTCGTGTTTTCTTTTTAGGAGGATTTTCAGCTACTGATTATAGTCATAGGTCCATTAAAATGTCCTATTTCTTCTTCGGTCACTTTTAGTAATTTATACTCTTTTTAGGAATTTGTCTTTTTTTAAATTATATTCAGTTAGCCACTGGATAGTACATAATTAGTTTTTGATATAGTATTCAATGAATCATAGGTTAAGTCTGTCCTTTTCATCTAAGTTTTCAAACGTATTGTCTGAGACTCTTATTATGATAAGAAATAGTAAATTTCAAAGGTCTTGTGGAAGGGTTTCTGAATAAAAGAAGTATTTTTTCCCATGGCACAGGACCAACTGCTATTCTTGGCCTTGTTAATATTGAGCTTATAAAGTGGAAAATAATAGAATTATCTTTAGTCTAGTGCTTCTATGGCCACTTGTTTTTTGTTGTTGTTGTTTTTAAGATTTTATTTATTTATTTGAGAGAGAGAGAGAGAATGAGAGCGAGCGAACATGAGAGGGCAGAAGGTCAGAAGGAGAAGCAGATCCCCCTGCTAAGCAGGGAGCCTGATGCGGGACTCAATCCTGGGACTTCAGGATCATGACCTAAGCCGAAGGCTGTCGCTCAACCAACTGAGCCACCCAGGTGCCCTCTCCTTATAGCCACTTGTATTTGAGGTGAAACACCTGAGTGCTAAGAAGGGGCAGTAGTGGGATCCTGTATGTGTTGCTCCCTTAACTGAGTCAGTTTTTAGCGGTGAGATCACTTTCTCACAAAGATCACTGCTGCCTGGGCAGAAATTCCATGAACCAGCATCATGATAGCAGTGTAAGCTTGTGTGTCAGACAGCACAGGGCCCCTCCTAGAGGAGCAAGGGCAGTAGGGAACTGCCCAGATCTCTGTTTTGTCTATGAAAGTTAGATTAACCCTAGAGACTGAGATGTATTTGACCCTAAACTTGTAGTTCATCAAGATTACATATGGCAATGGGTGAGCCTGGTGGTGGGTATTAAGGAGGGCACGTATTGCACGGAGCACTGGGTGTGCTGCATAAACAATGAATCTTGGAATACTAAAAAAATAAAATCAAATTTAAAAAAAGATTACATGTGGAGTAGGAGGCATATCTGAAATTATTAGCCTCCATATCTACCAAAGACATTTAGAGACGTAACAATACAGGACCCTGATCATTTTTGACTGCCACATTGTTCGTTAAATCATCAAAGAGGCTAGGTGATTTGACCACTATCACACAGCTAATCCATGATAACTAACCAGAACTCTGTCGTTCATGACCCTAAGTCTGGTCAATTTTCTACTTTACCCCTTGATCTCCTTGCAAAGAGTACATAACGGTAATATACTTATACTGACTCTTGCAAAATCATTTCTATAGATTAATGCCAGTAATTGATAGCCTTATTCCAATTGATTCAACTGACCCCAAAACTTTTTAATGTCATGCATTTGAAAAATAAAAAAGACACATTCATTGGGTGCCAAGCTAGAAAAAAAAAAAAAAAGACAGCAGCCCCACATCCATCCCACTCCTCTCACCTTCATGGAAGACTGTCACAGGACTGTGTATGTTTCCACTTGGAGCATGATACTGTTTCCTTCTGAACCATGGCTAAACTGAAAAATTCCCCATTTTTCTCATCCTGGAGAGAAATTAAAATAGCAGGGCTGAGTCTCAGCATATAGTTCCATCAGGTTGGATAGAATGACTATGGCAGCAGCCTCGGTCTGTATCAAGATTCCTAACTTGTACAGTAAAACTCCTAACTTTTGTTCATTAAAACTGGAGATGGTTTTCACATGCCCCCAAACCTAAAAACACCTAAATAAAATGGTGGGAGGGGTGATAATAAAAGAGAGTCATTCTCATTGATTTGCGTCCTTCTAAAATTAATTCAGAGAAAATGCATTTAAGTAGTGTTGATCAACTAACAAAGCAAACATCTTTAAGATCATTTTTCTCTTGGGTCTTATTGAACAATACAAACTTTGATATTTGAGCATATTTACACTCTGAACTCCTAACATTACTATGGCCTGGTTTTTGCTTTTGAACAGTTGCAAAATCTGTTGCAGAGCAAAGTTCCCAAACATTATCTGAATCTTGTCTTAACTTTTTCATTCCAACCCTAAAGAAAGACTATCACAACAGAACTTTAAGATCTACCACTATCACAGTGTTAAGGGGAAGAAAAATCAACAGTAACCTCAAAACTATCTTGCATCTATTTGTTTAGTGGATGTTTCGTGGCCTGTTGGTTTGTTGTTGTTGTTTGCTTTGGTATTTTTGTTCGTTTTGCTTTTGTACTTCTTTTACATGACATCTCCATCCTGTTAAGTAGCAATAACTACTTACTGATTTATATGCTCTAGGGCTCCATATCACATGTTGATCACTCTTTATTGCATTCTGTTATGTGAAAGCTTCTCAGTATAGCCTTGTTTTATGTTTATTTTGTTTACTTGATTATTTCTACAAACTTGAAGTTTCTTACAAACCCAAATTTCACCTGACTTGAAAATAAGGCCATGGACATTTGATTATCCTTTTACTGGGCTTATACAGCAGATACATCATATGAAGACTTAGAGAAGTTCAGCGAGACTTGGCTGTCCTTAGCGGTTCTACAGTCTTACAGGAGGGCTGGACATAAAAGCGCAGAGAAACAACAGCTTGCAGACTGGATCTCGGACAAGCTTGAGGAATCAGGAAATATTTTATGTAAATCTTTCCTACACCATCAACTTAGTTCAACTAGGAACCGCATGCCATGGATTATAAAAGATTATAAAAGCAATGGTCTTCCATCTCCTTATTTTCCTTCCCCTTGTTCCATGACAGGCAGGATGCTTTTGTTTTCAAGGCATGCTCTGCCAGGATAATTGGAGCGGATGACAAATGTAGTATTAATGACCCAACTTCTTTGGACCATGAAGTGGCTGCACTGGAGCTGATCTGCAATCTTGTTTTTTTCACTCGGTTTTCTATGAGAATTCAGTCTTAGGGAATCTGACAATCAAGCAAAATATGCCCAGCAAAAGCCTATCCTAGCACTCTGCCCTTCTATAATGCCACTTCCTTTCCTCTCCTATACTTTGAGGGTAGACTTGCTCCCCAAATTCAAACAGTTTCAGCAGAAACAAAGTTTTAATCTTTCCTTGGCTTCTTTCTGCCCAAGACCTAGTCTTGGAAGTGAGGGTTATAACTGACTCAATTCTTTATCTTAGGGATAAATAGTAGGGATAAATAAGAATCAATTTATTCTTATAGACAGGTTTCCATGACCATACCATGCTTGATATTTAACCCTAAATATAAACTTTACTTCTCTCCTTAGGGTACATGATCTTATCAACATTCTGTGAATTATTCCTATACAAATTGTTTTAGGCTTTCCTTTTTGTCATCCTCCAAAATGATTCTTGCGAAGAGAATTTTAAGAAATCTGCTCATTACTAGGGCACCTGGGTGGCTCAGTCAGTTAAGCGTCTGCCTTCAGCTCAGGTCATGGTCTCAGGGGTCCAGGGATCAAGCCCCACATTGGGCTCCCTGCTCAGCAGAAAGCCTGCTTCTCCCTCTTCCTTTGCTGCTCTCCCTACTTGTGCTCTCTCTCTCTGTCAAATAAGTAAATAAAATCTATTAAAAAAATTGCTCATTACGACATCCTCTATTGACTAAGTTGAATAATGAACAGGTACAGGAGATAATATAAAAATAACTTCTATTTGAATATAGAACACATATAATTTTCAGTAGAATAACAAGTTTCTATCACTACTTATTTAGTTATTATTCTTATTTTGGGTTGCTTGGATACATATCAACCAATAGAAATGATGTGGCTTTTTTTTTTTTTATGTATCCACTGGGCAAATAATTAATTCTTCAGTAGTCAGAAAATACCAATATATGTTATTTTGCTCTGCAGAGAAATCTTCAATAGAAAAAGACTTTTAAAAGGAGAGAAAAGTTACCAAAGTACATCTCCTATCCTAATAGAAGTTTCAGATAAATATGCAGAGGACATTTTTATTAACCACCCAACTCCTCAGTAAAATTGGTAAGAATATTTTCTGTGATCATTTTTCTTATCCTTTAGTAATGTCATCCACATGAAGTAAGACTTCATTTGGCAGGTGGAAGAGGGAGTAGAGTTAGGCAGTGAACCAACCTAATCCAATCTGAATGAGGGTTCATCTAACCTGAGTGACAATTTGAAAGTGCTAAAATGTCATGACAAGCATCTAGGCCTATTATTTATACTAGAACACATCAGATCTCATGAGAAAAAGAGTAAAGAAGTCTGGGGGTACCTGGGTGGCTCACTCAGTTAAGCATCCAACTCTTAATTTTGGCTTGGGTTATGATCTCAGGGTTGTAAGGTCAAGCTCTGCATTAGGCTATGCACCGGTTGTGGAGCCTGCTTAAGATTCTCCTCCCTCTCTCTCCCTCTCTTTTAAAAAAGCAAGCAAGCAAGCTTTGGGACTGGGAGTCAAGCTTAGGTAACTAAAGTTAAAACACACAAAAAAAGAGGGGCTCCTGGGTGGCTCTGTGGTTAAGCGTTTGCCTTCAGCTCAGGTCATGATCCCAGCATCCTGGGATCGAGCCCCACATCCTGGGATCGAGCCCCGCATCCTGGGATCGAGCCCCGCATCGGGATCGAGCCCCGCATCGGGATCGAGCCTCGCATCAGACTCCCTGCTCAGCGGGGAGCCTGATTCTCCCTCTCCAATTCCCTCTGCTTGTGTTCCCTCTCTCGCTATCTCTGTCAAATAAATGAATAAAATCTTAAAACGCACACACACAAAGAGACAAGATATGGTATTTCCCAACTTCCTGAGGAGGAGGGTAATTGATAACTGTCTATGAGCCAGGAGAAAGTCAATGTACCTGGGCCTTTTCTTGGGTCACTGGTTCATAGTTGGTTAGGACAAGTATTATGAGTTCTCTATTGAGTATTTTATATGTCTACAAATTGAGAATTTGTCTCAATTTCTTCAAGGAAAAGGACTATAAAAACTGAAATACACAAGTACATTGAAGAAGTTTAATAAATAATAACACTGGTTGGAAATAATTACTTCCTCATCTTTAAGCACACCTCAAAATTGGTAAATGTGGTACAGGTTAATATTTTCACAAACTGGGAGCAGTACTATTGGCCATTACCACAGGAAAACTACAAGAGACTCTTAATACTAGAGGTGAAATATTCAGGGAGCGTCAAGAAGGAAGTGGACTTAGGGTTAGGAGGGTGGCATGAATTCTTTAAAGGAAATAAGTGGGGTCTTATTTAAATTGTTATTTCTAACCAATGGTAAGTGTACTGATACATATTTAAATGCAGTGAGCATGCAATGAAAGGAGAGGTAAGTAGGAACTTTCATACTTAGAGAAGTCAGGCTCTTACCCTCATCTCCACTCCTCCTGGCACAGCCCAGCCACATGTCTATTCTATGCAGTGGTTCAGCTAAGGGGCACCTCCACATTCTTGACTTTGTTAACTGATGATTTTATACTAAATAAAGTATTTTAAAATACTAAAAAGATGACACTGGATATAAATTTCATGAGGTACTGGATACAATAAAAGATAAAACATTACACAATGCAAAAAGAGCATATAAGGGAAACAAAAAACATGAAAAACAGAAAGCATGCATCAAGATATTAGAAAAAAGGCAAAATATATCAATGAATAATAACAATTTAAGGCACCTGGGTGACTCAGTCAGTTAAACATCTGACTCTTGATTTCAGGTCAGGTCATGATCTCAGGTTCATGAGTTCGAGCCTCATCAATGAGCATGGAGCCTGCTTGGGATTGTCTCTCTCCTTCTCCCTCTGCCCTACCACCCCCACCCCTTGCACACATGCTCTTTCTCTAAAAAATAATAATTAATTTTTACTATAAATATAAATTTTAAAGTTTGTGATGAAAGTCTCAAACATACATAAAAACAGAGAAATATAATTTAAAAATCATATAACCACTACCTAGATTCAGCGATTGATATTTTTCCAATTTGCTTAAACTATGTATTTTTAGCTGAATCATTTAAAAAATTGTCACAAACATCAATTTATTTCACTCCTAAATACTTCAACATATATGATATTTTGCATATTTTCTCTTTTTGTTATACATATATAGTTATTTATATGTAATAACTATTTTCTTCTTCTATCTCCTTCTTCCTCTTATTATTTATACGAATTTATTGGGAAAAAGTTTTATAATTTTGTCTTAAGGTAACAAAATACTTGGTGAGACTGGGACTGAAATTATAGAGTAACTGATACAGCCACTGATTAGCACAGTACCCGTTCGATGATACAACTCTTCATTTTGAGAAGGGGTTAAAACATCCTCTCTTATATGATGGAAGGCTGCATCTTGTAAGGTGGAAATGTAGAGTGTGTTGTCTGGAAGTTCAGATAAGTGTAGAGATATGCACGTGATGCTAAGGAGTGAAGTGGGTGGACTGGAACAGTTACAACTTTCTGCCTATTAGCTGTAATCCCACTCTTCTTTGTCCTGCTCTGTGATACTTCAGTGAGACCCTATAGACATTTCTCCTTTGACAGATGATTTTTATGTTAGGTTTACTAATTATAATCCAACTTCATTTTTCCAAAAAGATGTTATGTAAAATTTCCAATGCCAATTTCTAATAAAATCAAAGGCTCCAAAAAACTTAAATATTTTCTTTAAGTAATAAAAAAATTCTATCTTAAACCAACATGCTGACATTGTAATTGATGGTAAAATAAAGCAGGTATTGCCATTAGATTCAGTACTGTCATAATTCATCAACATTTTCCTGGAAGTTCTGTTCATGACATGAAGTGAAAAAGAAATAAGAGGTATAATGACATTTATAGGCAAATGTCATTTAAAGGCAATGTCAATATTTACCTAAAAAAAACATGCTGCATGGCCACGTGTCTATACTATGCAGTGGTTTGAGAAAACTGACTAAAAACCAATTTAAAATATTGAGATGAAGTAAAATCTCTACAGATTAGATCAATTTAGAAAAGGCAAATCCTTTCCATATATTGAATGAGCAAGTTGTACTGAAAAAAATTAATTCACAATATTAATTTTAATATATATAGACATACAAGTTGAGAGCCATGAAAGACAATTTAAGTAAGTAGAAATATAGATCATGTTCTAGAATAGTAAGATATCAAGTCTTATTAAATCAATATTCTGTAAAGTTTAAAGCAATCTCAATCACTGTCTCATTGGACTTTTTTAAACATGCAAAATAATTCTCAAGTCCATCTGAAGGACAAATAAGTGTGATTAACTAAAAATTAGGGAGGAAAGTAATAGGGCAACAAAGCCTGCCTAACCATATGTTACAATGTACTTTAAAAGTCATTATAACATGTAGATGTAGTACAGGAATCAATAGATAATGAAAGAGTACGTTGCTCTGGAACAGATTATATTTATTGGAAGAAAAAAATACACACACACACACATATATATGATAAAGCCTCCCAAACCAGTGAAAAAAATTAATAAATAGCATTGAGAATATTGGTTGTTTTGGGTGAGGAGTGAGGGGAATCAATTAGGATTTTACACTTTATACCAAAATAATTTCTGGTTCAAGTTAAGAGTTAAATGCAAAAGAAATCAAATCAAAGAAAGTTAGAAGGAAATGTAGTTGGATATTTAACTAATTATTTTCTCAACATAAAAGCAAAGGAAAATATCACAAATTGAATTAAAAATCAAGTGGCATATGAGGAACAAATTTAACACAAAAATATTAACATCCTCAATACATAAAGAATGCATAAAAATGAATTAGAAAAATCTTAATATAAAATAAGCAAAGGATATGAGCAGACAAGTCACACACCTAAGAGAAACACAAATGGCTAATAAATACATTCTAAGATATGCGAAGAAATGGTTATTAAAACAGAGAGATGATTTTTTCAAGTTAAAAATATGACATGTATAATACTGGGTAAAACACTGTGGCAATATGAGAGAAGCAATGTCTAAATTTGTTAGCATGAGTATAAATTGGTACAACTTTTTGAAGGAAAGATTGGACTCATAAATCAAAGTCTTTAAAAAGTCCCATACCCTTTCCACCAAATATCCCCTTCTTACAACTATAAGCAAATAATCAAAGATTTTTTAAATGTGGAAGATAGTCATAAAAAGGCAAAAAAACAGAAATAAACTAAACATCTGAAAATATGAGAATAGCTAAATAAATTATGGACCCCCATAAAATGGAAAATAATAGTCATTAAAATCATAATTTTGAAGAATATTTAAGACAGAAATTTTCAAGACATAATAGTAAGTAAGAGGAGAATAAAAACTTTGTAATAAAAATAACTCTGTTTTTTCAAACTCTTCAGATACACACACACACCGGAAAAAAAGACTGAAAAAATATTTTTTAAAGGTTAACAGACATTGCTCTATATTCCAGATTTTCTGTGAAACTCCTCTTTTACTTTTAATAGCATAAAAAGCAATCACAACCTATTGTGTTGTCATGTGTGAAGGGCGCTGGCATACACATTATTGACTCCACATTTGTGGTAAGTGCCCTATTGAATAATTCAAGACCAATGACTCTAAATTACTAACACTGAGGCAAAGGCAGGGGTTGATCTTAATCATTTTGTTAGCATTTTAAAGTGAAGTAAGTGATACAAATTCCACATTTTCAGGTCATGATCCCAGCGTCCTGGGATCAAGTCCCACATCGGGCTCCTTGCTTGGCAGGGAGCCTGCTTCTCCCTCTGTCTCTGCCTGCCTCTCTGCCTGCTTATGCTCTCTCTCTGACAAATAAATAAATAAAATCTTTAAAAAAAAAAAAAAATCCACATTTTCAGAACCACTGTCTATTGGTAAGGCTTTCATTGGATGAGAACACAGTTCTATGCTTATTTGGGTATAAGTAGAATTAAGAGTGAAGTAAAAAGAGAGAAAACCAAGCAATTCCAAAATCATTCAACAGCAATTACCCAAAACCTGATTTTTAAACATCAAGTGGGGTTGGCCCTTGGTCTTTCATTAAATGTACTGAGTTTGGGACTCAGAACTACAACCTCTGCTCTAACTTTGACGTGTCATTTCTACAGCTGATTTATCACCCAAGCAAGTCTGACTCTGGCAGTGCCAGGAGCTGTCAATGTTTCACCTCAGAGGAATGAAAGGCATTCAGAATATCTGATGATCTTTTTGATTACAATTAATTTCAGTGGAACCAACTTAAATTTTTGAAAATCGGTGTCATCATAATCTTCCTCTGTTTCCTTACCCTAAAAATAGAGAAAGGAGTTTTCTAGTTCTAAAAGTGTAAATCTAATTTTGTGGTTGTTTTCAAAATTATCAATGCACGACAAAAGCCCAAAAAAGGGTTTTAATACAATGTGAAGGCTGTTGTGTACAGAAAACTTTGTTAATGAATTCAACCTTACATTCAGAGGTACTGATAAACGGGGTAGTTTCAAGGGCTAGGAAAAGGCTAGTAGTCTTTAGAGGTTTATCACTGATTCCCTTTTCCAGCATTTTCTGAAAGAAGACCATAAACTGAGTAACAACCAGCAAATAACATTCGAAACTACCCCCACTTTATTCCCCAGTTCTCCGGGAAGAAGATTATACTAACTTCTGAATTTTGAGAAGACTGTGCTTTATCACTTAAGAGGAAAACACAAGAATAAGAGAATAAGAATTGATTTATCACTTTTGAAATTGTATCTGAATGGAAATAAAAGAGAAAAACCAAACTGGTAGAACAAACAAAGTAATTGATTATATTTTCTTATTTTTTCACATAAAGAATAAGTTGTTGATCTTTTACCAGGAAGCAAACACTAATGAGAAACATATTTGTTTGGACTTTTTATAATTTCCAAAATTATTATGCAAAATGTGAAATGCATTTTATCAGTTTTAAGAAAATTACATAACAGTCTTCATATCTACTATGTGGTATCTGGTTTTGCCTATGGCTGTGGCTATCATTCTGACTTTCAGTGAACACCAGGTTTAAGAGTCCATACCAAAATGATATTAAATGGGCAGATTTCCTCATGTTTGCAGACTCTAATTTAACTATTTTATATTATCTCTAAGAAAAAATATTTTTAGCAGTGAATAATATCAAATATTATTAACATACATAAATATTGTCATAAAATATTATAAATCAAAGTTAACATGTTGGTTGAACACAAGGTATAGCTTACTTTTGATTATAAACTTGAAAAATCTGTTTCCAGGTCAGGACGGAAAAAAAAAAAAAAGAGAAACAGCATTATCTCAAGAAAAAAATCAGATCTTGAGTCAGAGCTTGACATAGATTTTATTCAACAAACAATAAAACCCTAGCATGATGAATCAGTGATGGCTCTCAAGGAGAAAATAGAGTCACACAAAATAAATATGTCAAGAAAGAGTGAATTTACATGTTTTGTGATATAAATAACCAATACTTGATGGATGTTAACTCATCCAAAAGACAGGAAAAATTCAGTTTTTTACAAAATGTGAAAATGAGATATCAGATATAGTTTTGACTATTAAGTTATTATCAAAATCCATATCTGACTGAATCCATTATGTCTTTATTTGCTTTGAAGAATACCTAATTATTTTTTAGCCTGAAACAATAATTCAAAATCATATCTTTCCTGAGCCCTTTCCTTTTCTTTCTACTTTTTTTTTCAAGTTGTATTGAAGACAAAAGTAACTACTCTGAAATCTTCAGCTTGTATAGATGGTAGTGAGTATTGGCTACTCCTGTCTTCAGTCCAATCTGTATACTACAAAGATGTGGGTCTGCGATTATTCCACTGAGTTAAGGATAGATTTTTACTTTCGTTCACATATCAAAAGTATGGATCATTGGGGTTGATTTAAGGAAAACTATAACTATGAGTATTTCTACTGACATGAAATATATCTTCAAGGTTTATGTTCGGTCCCTTTGCAAACAACAAATAAAAATAAGATTATCATTCTGGAAGAAGAGGTTTTGTACATTCTGATGGCAAAAATAAAAAGAAGTAAAGAAGGGAGGGAGGGAAGAAGAGAAAAAGGAAGGGATGAAGAAAGAGAAGGGGTGTGAGAAGAACACATATGCGCCTCATATTTTTGACAGAAAACTTGATTTGGAGTCAGATTTTCAAATATTGTAGTTACTACCACAACTGTAATCATCATTCCAAGATAAGAAATGCCTGTCTGAACAAAAGGCAATTTCTATGCAACTCAAAATTTCTGCTTGAGTTTTTGTGGTTTTCTTTACTAACATTGACCACCGCTAAAGCTTAAGTAGCTTAACAATGTTTGCTCTATACAAGGCACTCAAGAATATGTCTTGATTGGGAGGGATTGTCAACCTTTGAAAAGTCAACACTTTATCCAAATTAGTTTTCACATAATCACTTTTTGACTTCGGATCTATGAAAATGAGTAGTGCCTGGGAAAATGACTAGCACTTATCCTGTAATATTAACCTACTGTAAGTTAGCTGTGACCATTTGGTAAATTTTGGTAAAATAAATCCTTAAGAAAAAAACGCACATTCTCAACTTTTAAGAAATTTATAAATAAAAAATTCTTTTTATCTTAATGGAAAAGTATTTGACAGATAAAGAAGAATGTGAAAAAGGCACTTAAATTTTTTTATTGTATTTATCATCAGTGAAACAAACCTCATCATAAGCAACATTTTGTTCTAACACACAGTCAAAAAAGACAATGCCATAATTAGTCTTTAGTGTTTCATGACTAGATCAAGTTTTTTTAAATTTGAAAATGATAATCACATACCTCAGAAACTTCATATCATATTTCTCCGAGGGATTAAATCCCTCTTATATCTAACTTCTGTGAGCTATTTATTTATTTTAAATCTTGCATAATAATTATAAATCTACTTTTAGAATAATCAAATTGTTAAAATCATTTTTTAATATATTGGGATTTCCCTTAAATACATTTTATTATCTTACCACAGAGAAGTGGTCACTGAAAGATTTTTATCCACTACTTTTTTAATGTGTTCCTAGCTACAATCAAGTAATTTTGCTAACAAGTAATAATAATTATTATGAAATTGAAATACACAGGTAATTCCAAAATATGTTTTTTAACCACTGGTGGGTTGTCTTGTTTTTTGTTTTTTCTTTTCTTACCTTCCAATTTTCCAACCAAGTGGAAGTATTGAATATGTTAGTCTCTTTTTGCTTCATATCCTTTATTTCTCATCCCTGACCTCTAGTGGAGGCAACAGGAGAAGCAAATGACCACCAAGTAAGCATCAAGAAACCTAGATATTAACTGACATCAATTGAGAGCCAACTACCTGTAAGGCACCATCCTCTAACATTTTTAATTTTATAAACCTAGTGATCTTTTAATGGTGGATAATGACAAGAGATTTCCACCTCTTTATTTATCTAAGTAAAGAGAAAAATTTGGAAGCAAATAACTATCCAATCTCAACATCATTTCATGTTTAAAATAAAAGATTTTAACCAAAATATAGAAAAATTTATCTCAATATAAATTACAGTTTTTTTTTTAATTCTGTATCATCAGATTCAAGGAATTTTTTTTTTTTTCTCATTTGGCTGAAGACTAGAATAAATTTTGTCCCAGTTCTATACTTGTCTGTGGAATTGTCCTTGGTAAAATCCTGGTTTGTGGAGTAAAATGATGAGTAATACACCATTTCTGCCTTTAAGAAATTTAGAATGGGGGCGCCTGGGTGGCACAGTGGGTTAAAGCCTCTGCCCCACATCGGGCTCTCTGCTCAGCAGGGAGCCTGCTTCCCCCTCTCTCTCTCTCTGCCTGCTTCTCTGCCTACTTGTGATCTCTCTCTCTGTCAAATAAATAAATAAAATCTTTAAAAAAAAAAAAAAGAAATTTAGAATGTAGGAAAGAGTAAGGCACAAGAAATTAAATGAAGATACCAGCTATAAACAGTAAGAACTGCCAAAAGAAAGGCAAGATAGGAACAGCTAATGTGTATTGAGGACTTGTGGCATGCCAGTTGCCAAGAACCATAAGGTAGGTACTGTTAACTATCCTCACTGCCCATGAGGAATGAGGAGACTAAGGCTGGGAAAAGGTATGTAACTTATTCTAAGGGATACAGTTTGTAAGTGATGAGCTAAAATTCTAACTTTTATCTATTAGACACAAAAGTTCTCTGTCACTGGAGGAATTCAGGCAGAAGCTAGAGAACTGGGTTGTGGGACGAAGGTTCAACCCTTAGCAGCCCTTCAACCCTTCCCCTTCCTCTATAGGAGGCATGTTCACTAGAGGATTGAGAACTCAGAGGAGCTTGACTGAGAGGTCTAGGTAGGGGTTGTGGGGGTGTCAGTGTGTGTGTATATGCTGTCCATATAGAGGAAAGAGTTATAGCAAGCTTTAGTGAATGAGGATTTCACCGCATAACATGGGGAAAAAAGAGCAGATGATTTCAAGTCAAGCTTTGTAGAATACTTCCATTTAGGAGACAGGAAGATAAAATAATACTGGCGAAAGAAACATACGAGTAATCAGAGTAACAGGAGAAGAGGTGATATTTACGGATAAACAACCCACAGAGAAGCATGAGTAACTGTGCCTGTATGGAAATATTAGACATCCCTATTAACTAACTTAAGAAATAGTACCACATCATTATATAATTAAGTCAGATCAGTGTAAATTTCAAATGAAAGGCTTTCAATTTGTAAAATTATAAAATCATAAATCAGAATGGCTAGGCTCTGTTCTTTTTAAGGTTTAAAGCTGTTAGGAAGAAATTGCCACTGGGAGTTTTAAATCTTTTTTTCTCATTTCCCTTTTTTTCACATGAGCACCTTGAACTTGCATGAAGATGCAGCCTGTCCTTTGAATTTGATTGTCTTTATTTTGTGCTTGATTTGAGGCTAAAATTTAGTGTTGTATGTTCTCTGAACCAATATGTCTGTCTGCCTCTGAAGTACATGTTTCCTCTTGAATATCTTTATAACCCATAATTAAACTTTAAATCTTTTATTCATTTTCAACCTATATAATTTCCCCAGGCTATCTGCTTTTCCTCATGAATATGAATTGCCAGAACCCTAGAAATAATTGTCCAATTTTTCCAAGTGTAAAATGTGGCGCTTGGGTGTATATTTTGGCTCCCAGAGGTACCAAGAATTAATGAAAGCCCCCCAAAAGAAAAGCAAAAGAAATGGCATAGTGTCAATATGAAGTTGAGCTCAACATCCCCCTATTAAAAGGGCAAAATGTCTGAAAGCCTCTTCTTGGTAAATCTAAATATTGCTAGGAAAGAGTTCTCAAAACTACATAGCAAAGGGACCCAAGCTTCATCAGCTTCTGAATGTTTTCTCAAGGCCTTTATGCTGACTGGTTACCATTTTGGAAAAACGAAAGGATAGAAACTCAAATATCATAATGCCTTTTTGAGGAAAAAACAAGTTAGAAAGTCATGATTTTTCTCAAGATAATACCATTACCTGATTCCATCTCAATATATGTAACAGTGATTCCTCATTGATCCAAAACCTTTGGGCAAAATGGAACTACACCAAAGCAGAGTGTCTGGCCAACTGAAGCCTGCTCCTTTAGGCAAAATATTATTGGAATCATTCTTGTTAGAAAGCTTTCACCAATACCCCGTCTTACTAAACAGAAAATGCTGCTCTTTGTTTCATGCCTTCTTGATGACTTGGACACTCATCTTATGAATATTAGTTATTGTTCTGTACAGTTCATGATATGGAGGTGCCTCTAGAAGCTACCAGGGAATGCAGAACCATTTTCCTTCACTTGAGTGGCTTTTATATTTCTTCTGACTCCACCATCAGCCATGATAGTGTCTACTGCTATATGTCTGTCCCTTCTGTTTCCAATTGTTTTACTACTGTGTACAGAATTCTGAGGAAATTATACAAAGGCCTACTAGGGATTCACAATGAATAAATAATTTTTTGACTCAATAATAGTGTACCACTAAAGATATGTTTGGTTCATTTCTAGGATCAAGTCATAGAGCTACCAGAAGTCCAAAGTCTAAGAATTGAATCCTAATTTTTCTTTTTCATAGCATAGCTTCTCTATCACTGTTTTTGACATTGACACATGTCAAAGAGTTGGGAAGACATCAAGCTCATGAAACACCAAAGCTATACCATACAGTTATATAAGTAAAATTACCATTTATGAGTTACTAAATTTTTATTGAGCACTTAGTGTATGTCAGACATGATAAATCCAGTAGTGTATGAGCCCTTTGAGAGTAAAGATTGAATCCTACCTTTATATCTGCAGTATATAGCACAATAGGTATATAATAAGTATATGTAGAAAACAACTAGTGGTGGAATTACAATATTCATCTTGCCAAAAAGAAAACTGGACTCAAAAAGTTAGGTGATTTGCTCAAGTTTATATAGTTAGTGAGTGGCAGAATCATGACTGTAGCCCAGACCCTTTAATTTCAAACCTTTTGCTTTTCCCATTCTACCAGCTGGTCTATAAAATTAACCTATATATGAAAATCTATATATTAATGTTATACAAGTTAGACTCCAAAACACTGTAATTTAAATAAGACACAAACTTATTTCTCTCAGGGTGCCTGGGTGGCTCAGTCGTTAGGCTTCTGCCTTTGGCTCAGGTTATGATCCCAGGGTCCTGGGATTGAGATCCGCATCAGGCTCCCTGCTCAGCAGAAAGCCTGCTTCTCCCTCTCCCACTCCCCTGCTTGTGTTCCCTATCTTGCTGTGTCTCTGTCAAATAAATAAACAAAATCTTAAAAAAAAAAAACAAAACTTAACTTCTCTCACATAATCCACGAGTGGGTGGTCCTAAATCCTTGAGGTGACCTTCAATCCTCAATATGCTGCCTTCAATTCTGCATTCAAGGGAGCTGCTCTAGCTAGGGCTTCTCTGAGCCAACAGGAAACGAGAAAGAATCCAGCAAAGTGCAGCTGAATTCCTTTCAAGGGACATACTGCAGAAGCTATCTGTTCACATCTTAGTGCCCACAATCTATCCACATTGTCAACTACGGCTGTGTGCCCTGCTAAAACGTGGGTATTACATTGTCAAAGAAGGAGTAAATGAATACACTTGGATAACTAGCAGTCTGTGCCATAGGCCATTAACTACATGCTGTTGATAACTGGCCAGACTTCTTCCTGTTGTTTGTCCTTTTGATTTCTCACTCTGCATTTAAAACTGCAAGCGTAAAAGGAAGAAATTAGACTTAAATCAATCCATTTGTCCAGGACTAGTAGCTCTGACTAAAAGAAGTTTGAGGGGATTGTCTGAAAACTATTGCAGTTCCATCTTTCATTACTATGCATAAAGAAGTAAGGGCAAGTTCAACATGGTGGGCAGAACACACACATTTGTCTTCTTGCCTCCCCAAATTCCCTGGAAATGCAGAAAAGATAAAAGCCCTGGAAAACAGAGGAAGTTGCCTTACCTAATCAAAAAATGTTAAAGAATTCATGGAATAGAAAGAGTAGATAAGACTGCATTAAAATCAGAGGGGGGGAGGTGCTGCCTGGGTGACTCACTTGGTTGGGCATTTGCCTTCCACGTGGGTCATGATCCCGGGTCCTAGGATCAGGCCCTTCGGCAGGCTCCCTGCTCAGCGGGGAGCCTGCTTCTCCCTCTCCCTCTGCCTCTTCCCTTGCTTGAGCTCTCTCTCTCACGTAAATAAAATCCTTAAAAAAAAAACAGAGCAGGCAAAACTACAACAACAACAAATGCTTAAGGGCACCATCATAGAGATGAGAGCCATTCTTTTTTTTTTTTTTTTTTTAAGATTTTATTTATTTGTTTGACAGAGAGGGAGAGCACAAGCAGAGGGAGAGGGAGAGGCAGGCTCTCTTCGCTGAGCAGGGAGCCCAACACGGGACTTGATCCCAGGACTCTGGGATCATGACCTGAATCAAAGGCAGATGCTTAATCAACTGAGCCATCCAGGGGCCCCAATGAGAGCCATTCTGACTAAGTGTGGCATCGTGGCCACAGGGGAGGATGACAAGGAATCATTATTAAGCTGGACAACTGGCTGGGTGCGGTATTTGCCTCCAAGATTGAGCAGTGAAAAAGGCTTTCCAAAAAAACAAGGTGATGACTAAAGGGTAGAGTTTGGGTTCCCCCTGCCCTGGGAAGGAACTCTACATATCAGTACAAAAAAAGAAAAATAAAGGTAACTCCAACAAAAGTGAAATGTATGGGGCGCCTGGGTGGCTCAGTGGGTTAAAGCCTGTGCCTTCGGCTCAGGTCATGATCTCAGGGTCCTGGGATCGAGCCCTGCACCCAGCTCCACACTCAGTGAGGAGTCTTCTTGTCCCTCTCCCTCTGCTCCTCACCGCCCCCACTCTCTCTCTCTCTCAAATAAATAAATAAATAAAATTTAAAAAAAAAAAAAAAAAGGAAAGGAAATAATAATTGGATGAAGTGTTCAAGGTATTATGTTGCCCTTTACCCTGTCCACCACATACGCTAAGCTAAGAGGCTCAGTACCTGAGGGAAGAGTAAAGGTGCCATCGAACAAAACCCAGAGGGTAGGAAAAGAGGCTGCAACACTGGGGAGAGGTCCCACAAGATAACAAGGGACAGGAGACGCCCTTCAAGAGAAGAGGAAAAGACAGAGGGAGAAAGACAATATCCTTCCCTCCTCTCACTTCCCACCCACCCGGCCTGTATGCTATTCCAGGTGGCGAGCAACACCACGCCTGGCAAATAGAAGTATGGAAATGGAAAGAGATCTAATTTTTCAAAGTACATAAGAATGCCAGAGAAAATATTAAAAGAAGTGCCTCCTGTGTTTGCAAAGAGCTATCTGAAGAG
>CM052886.1:65219762-65267865 GCA_028534135.1 Potos flavus
TGGCTTAAAACACTAATGATTATAATTTCTCATGATCCTGAGGTTTGGCTGAGGGTTCTTGCTGCTCTCTTCAGCAGTTTGGTAACTTAGAGACTAGGCTTGGTTAGGATAGCTGAAAGAGCTGAAACTCTCTTTCCATGTGATCTTTCATGCTCAAGAAAGCTAAAACAAGCTTCTTCACAGGATAGCAAAAGTGTTCTAAGCAGGGAAGAGTAGAAGCTCCTATGAAGGAGGAGCAGAAGTCCTCTAACATCACATAAGTCTCATTCTACTGGTCAGAGTAAGTCATAAGGTCAACCCAGATTCAAGGTGTGGGAAAAAAGATTCTCTCTCTTGATGGAAGGAGCTATAAGTAATTTGTGACCATGTTTAATATCCCACACTGCCTCTAGAATGCTAACTCCACAAGGGCAGCAAATATGTCTCTCGTGCTCATTGCTGGAACCCCATTTGTTTATTCAAAATATATTTGTGGATTGTTTCCTTCACTGTGCAGAAGCCTTTTATTTTTATGTAGTCCAATAGTTTATTTTTGCTTTTGTTGCACTTCCCTCAGGAGACATATCTAGAAAGAAGTTGCTACAGCCAATGTCAAAGAAGTTACTACCTGTGTTCTCTTCTAGGATTTTTATGGTTTCACATCTCACATTTAGCTCTTTCATCCACTTAGAATTTATTTTTGTGTATGGTGTGAGAAGTGGTCCAGTTTCATTCTTCTGCATGTTGCTGTCCAGTTTCCCAACACCATTGGTTGCAGGGACTATCTTTTTCCATTGGATATTCTTTTGTCGAAGATTAATTGACCATATAATTGTGGGTTCATTTCTGGGTTTTCTATTCTGTTCCATTGGATCTATGTGTCCATTTTGGGGCCAGTACCATATTGTTTTGATCACTGCCGCTTTGTAATATAACTTGAAGTCTGGAATTGTGATGCCTCCAGCTTTGGTTTTCTTTTTCAAGATTGCTTTGGCTATTCGGGTCTTTTGTGGTTCTATACAAATTTTAGGATTGTTTATCCTATCTCTTTGTAAAATGCTATTGGTATTTTGCAAGGAATTGCATTAAATGTGTGCAAATAACATATCCAACAAAGGGTTAGTGTCAAAATATATAAAGAACTTTGAAAACTCGACATCCAAAAAACAAATAATTCAGTTAAAAAATGGGCAGAAGATATGAATAGACATTTTTCCAAAGAAGACATACAGATGCCTAACAGACACATGAAAGCATGCTCAACATCACTCTTCATCAGGGAAATACAAATCAAAACTATGATGAGATATCACCTCACACCAGTCGAATGGCTAAAATCAACAACATAGGAAACAAGAGATGTTGGCAAGGATGTGGAGAAAGGGGAACCCTCTTACACCATTGGTGGGAATGCAAGCTGGTGCAGCCACTCTGGAAAACAGTATGGAGGTTCCTCAAAAAGTTAAAAATAGAGCTACCCTATGGTCCAGCAATTGTGCTACTAGTTATTTACACAAAGGATACAAAAATACTGACTTGAAGGGATACATGCACCCCAATGCTTATAGCAGCATTAGCAATGATAGCCAAATTATGGAAAGAGCCCACATGTCCATCAGCTGATGAATGGATAAAGAAGGGGTGCTATATACATTCAATGGAATATTACTCAACTATAAAAAAGAATGAAATCTTGCCCTCTGCAATGATGTGGCTAGAGCTAAAGAGTGTTATGCCAAGTGAAATAAGTCAGAGAAAGACGAATACCTTATGATTTCACTCATATGTGGAATTTAAGAAACAAATGAACGTAGAGGGGAGAAGCAGAAGAACACCAAGAAACAGACTGCTATAGACTATGGAGAACAAACTGATGGTTACCAGTTGGGGGGATGGGTGAAATAGGTGATGGGGATTAAGGTGTCCACTTGTGATAAGCAGTGAGTGTTGTATGTAACTGTTGAATCACTAAATTCTACACCTGAAAGTAATATTACACTGTATGTTAACTAACTGGAATTTAAATAAAACTTAAAAAAAAAAAAAACCACAAAATATATTTATGGAGTGTTTGATACATGCCAGGCAATATGTACATGCTAGGCACTCAAAAAGTATTTTTAGTAAAGAAAAGAGAGAGGGAGAAAAGAATCTTCACACACACATGCGCGTGCACACACACACACGCACACAAAGTCACAGCTCTGTTGTTTCAATGAACAAAAAACTTGCTATAAATTATAAACACATTTTATTCAATGTGGACAGTGACTTATTTATATATACTAGAATTAGGGCAATGTGATATCATGGAAATAGCTCAAAGCTGAAAGTGGGAGAATTATGCTTCAAATACAATTCTTCCCTTAGTTAGCTGTGTGCTTTTAAGCATGTGACCTTTCTGGAACTCAGTCTCTTCATCTGTAAAACGGAAGTAGAGTTGAAAGATATTTTTGTCTGCTTTATGTAGCCCAGGACCCAGAACAATACTTGGTACACAGTAGGCAGTCAATAAATATTTGTTGAATAAATGAATGAATGAATGAATGAATGAATTTTAAAAGAAACAGTTACTCTCCAATTCCCTTTCCAATTCTAATATTTTATAATTCTAGTCCCTGGAATTCCTATAATTATTTCATGGTATTTTACTGCCAAATGTATTCCATCTCTGGCAGTAGAAAAAGCTAAACCTGTTTGCTCCTATAATCTCAAAATACAAAGCATAAGTCCCTAAGCTTCTCAGCTGAGAGAGAAAAGATTTTCACCGTAACTAGATCAACTGACTACAGTCTTTAGTAGGTTTTGCTTATTTATTAAACAACAACAAAAGGAATCTTTGAGCAAGGGGAAGCAATTATCCACATCACATCTTACAATACATACAACTCCAGCAGGCTCTGGTAAGTGTGATCTTTTGGTGGAGGCAGAGTGAAAGTTCCATAAATATCATTTTCCCTAAGCAGGACAGACAGACTAACAGACCACAACATCATTTCAGTTTGCCGTTGCTATGGATTTTCTTCTAAGACAATGGCCCTTTTTTGCGTAAGCATTACAAAACTACAAACAGTTCTGCCAAGTGTGGCTGCTTCCCCTCCATCCTTCCTCGTAGATAACAATGTGCTATGACACCAGCCAACACTTCTACAAGGTGACAGAATCATAACACCTCAGCCAAGGAAGTAAGTATCCCCACAAACACCAGGATCAGCCAACCAAGGCCTCAGCGAAGGACAGAGAACATCTGTCTGCAGGACCTGAATGTAGCCCCAACCTAACTCACGCCCCAGCCGGTGCAGGCGGGGCCATCAGCCAACGTCAGTCAACACCAGCACCTTGTACTAGAAGCTGCCTGTACTCAGCTGCTATTCCCTTTGTTACTTTATATCCGATCTTCTTCATGGCACAAAAACCATAGTTGAAAAGGGCACAGCCTGTGAATCAGACAGATTTGTCACTGATGCTTACAAAGCCATAAGACCTGGGACATGGTCTACAAAATACAGTGTGTAAGACCTAGCTTGCTGAGAGCAGAGCAAGAATTTTTACTCTGCTGGTTTCAATGTAGGAAAATCACTGTTTCATTGTTGTTTTTGGTCACTGAGTAAGTAATAAATAGAGCTCTCACTGCTTCTTGCTCTATCCTGAACCCCCACTCTAACTATAGCAGACTTCTACTTTCCAATTTATTTATTTTTGTGTAGTTGATATTTTTAATCATTATTTTTATCTTTTTCCAGGGATGAAATTATATTACATACTGAATATCCGTTTTTAAAACTTCTATTCCAATATGTCCCTCTAGCAGCACTGAGATTCACTGCTCCAGTTTTTTCAACTAGAAATCAAAAAGGTTTATTATTAAGTAGGTACATGTGCTTATTAACTAAAAATCATTGAGTATGACTATTGAATGTTCAGGGAGAAATCTGAGGCTATAAGATACACAGGAGTGAATTCTCAGAGAATGAATAGAAATGCCTTTTTAAGACAATGGATGACATGAGAAGGCTTTTTGTGTTTAGCAAATGTGTTAATCATATGAACTCTGCTTCCATGTGCTTTCAAGTGAGAGGACGCCTATCCTTCACCCCTGCCAGGACGCTGTCCCAGAACCAGAGTTGGTACTGGGCTGTGGCTCAAAAATAGAGTGAGAATGCCAACGATTTGGTAATAAAGAAACCTGAAAACATCATGGTTTGTTAAAATGTTCGTGGCCTCCTCCAAGTAGTTACATCAAAATAGGTGAATGGATAAAGAAGATGTGATATATATCTACAATGGAATATTAACATAAAAAAAGAATGAGATCTTGCCATTTGCAACATGGAAGGAACTAGAGGGTACCATGCTAAGTGAAATAAGTCAGAGAAAGACAAATACCATATGATTTCACTTCTATGTGGAATCTAAAAAACAAAACAAACAAACAAGCAAAATAAAACAGAAACATACAGAAACAGAACAGGAAGGGGGTGCCTGGGTGGCTCAGTGGGTTAAAGCCTCTGCCTTCAGCTCAGGTCGTGATCTCAGGGTCCTGGGATCGAGCCCTGCATTGGGCTCTCCGTTCAGCAGGGAGCCTGCTTCCCCCTCTCTCTCTGCCTGCCTCTCTGCCTACTTGTGATCTTTCTCTCTCTGTCAAATAAATAAAATCTCAAAAAAAAAAAAAAAAGAAAAGAAAAGAAATAGAACAGGCGAGGAGGGATGTGGGGGATGGGCAAAATAGGGGAAGAAGATTACAAGGTATAAACTTCTAGTTATAAAATAAATAACGCATGGGGATACAATGTACAGCATCGGAATATAGTTAATAATATGTAACAACTTTGTATGGTCATAGATGGTAGCTAGATTTATCCTGGTGATTTTGCAATGTGTATAGATGAACCACTGTGTTGCACACCTGAAACTAATGTTGTATGTCAACTACACTTCAACTTCAGAATAGCTCACTCAAATGGTCCCGTGTCCTTCCAGATAGTGCATGTAGATTGAACACTTAATAGGCGCTCAGTAAATGGTAGCTATCGTTATCATTTTCCTGCGCTGCTACCATTCTAGGTTCCTAGTACTGGCAGACATTTGCTAAGCACCTACTATATCCTGGTACTGGCCCAGTACCCACAGGAGCAGAGAGGAGCTATTGTCTCCAGCAGCTGGTTTTCCTTATTTCCCTGGAGCCTTCCCACCAACTGACCCAGCAACATAAAAACTCTTCCAAGGCTGGCACAGGGGGATGCAAGAACTGGCCTGGAATGTTTTGTTTGCACTCCAACTCATTTAATATTACATTTTTATTTATGCTCACAGCTGCTGCTATCGTGTGCATTATTTTTAGAAGCTGAAAAATACAAGTAAGGAAGGAAAAGGAAAAGGTGTTTTTCTCTACTGAATTTTCAACAAAGAACAACCAAATTCTAAAATCCGAGGGAATGCTTAGAGAAAATGGTAAAGATGGAAAAGACAGTTTTGGGCTTCCAACACATTCTGGAAATAATTTTGAAAAAAAAAAAAGGAAAAATGCAATGCTTAGACCTGGAGGGGAATTAAAAACTAAAACATCATGGGTATATGATGCTCCCCAAATTCCTGCAGAGCTGTGCTACTTGGTTCTTAAAGTTGATGAACTTCTGTGTTTGCAACAATGATCTAGGTCTGTTCAGGTACTTATTAAAGATGAGACACACTTTTCATTACACTTAGGGACTTGGCTTGTTATGAAAAACAAGCCTGCCTTCAGACTAAATACAATAAAATTCTCTCTAAATCCAGACTTTGGATATGTCTTAAAACATAAAAAATTCAGAATATCCTTATAACTAAAGGCCAGGGAAAATTATAAAATCAACATGTGTATTCGAACTTGTAGATTACAAATCTATGTCTTTTTTAGAATTTCTGATATGGGAAAGCTTTGATGGGAGTATCAACACATAGAGGGTAATCAGAAATCTCAAGAAATGCAGAAAACAACAGCATTCAGATGTCAAAGAACACAGGCATAGTGATTGTGCAAAATTAGAGCAAAGTTAGAACTTGGAGGTGGAGGAGGGATGGATCTAGATTTTGTGGGGCATAACGTTCATATAATGGAGGATGAGAGACTCTTTAAAAGAAAAGGAATTGAAAATTACAAATACAAAATTGGGCCCAGGTCTTTGGAAGGGGCCTGTGCAAGGGAGGGGCCCTGAAGCTTACATTCCCTTAGTTTCATAATAAATCCACCACAAATTAAAGACAGAGGAAGAGATTTATGGGCCCTAATTCAAGAGCTATAAATTCTGATCTCATCTCTCCCATCAATACTTTGTAACTATGAGTGAGTTATATATTTTCACCGTACATTCCATACCTTCTCTAGCCAAGAGTGCTTGCAATACATGACGCAGTGAAAAAGAGAATGGCCTTAGAATTATCATGAAAATGACCTGATGGGACTTGAGGTTTGAGATACACCTGTGAATCAATAAAGATAACTGGACCCTTAACATAGCTTTTCCTCTGTTATTCAAACTACGGCATAATTCATACTTCTCTACATTCAATTATCTAATCAGCCAGCAACATTTACTGAGCTCCTACTATCTGTCAGCTACATTAAGTGCTGGGAATACTGACATGAACAAGACAGGTAAGTTCCTGTTCCTCGTGGGGGCTTCGATTAGGTTGAGACTACTAGATGATTAGTGAGTAAGAAACAGCCACAAAAATATGCAGTGACTTTAGCTAGGGATAATATCAATGGAGAAAATGCAGTTAATAGAATAAAGAGGCATTTATTTTAGACCAACTTCTATAAAAACCTCATTGTAAGACTTGCAAAAGTGAAGGAAATGAATTGTGGTTCTTGGGGAGCTTACCTAGTAGTACAAGGAGGACAAAGTCTACAAGGTAAGGAAGGCAAGGAGAGTCAAATATGCTAAGAGAGATCAAAGAAAAGGGGGTGGATACTCAAAGGAAGGAGGAAGACTAAGACAGTTTACCTGAAGGAGCTGACATCTGAGCTATGATTCAAAGGATGGACAGGTTTTACCCAGACAATTCTAGGAGGAAAAGGATTAGCACATCCCATGTGAGATGCTGAAGTTTAAATACAAAATTTAGTGAGATAGCCTCACTGTTCACAATTAACATTTTTAAATGCCCAGTCAGAAAAGTTTAATATTTTGGGTGTTTTTTGAATGTCATCTATATATTTCACATAGCTACAGTACCTTTATGAGAAAACTTACTACAGTGCATTTTTATTTGAGGTACAAGTAGGAGCTGTGAAAATGTACATCAGCATTACTTTTCATTAAATGTGACTTAGTTACAGCAGCTTGCTAATTAAGTTGCAGTTTATCAACACATTGAAACTGTTTCCACTAATGTCAAAAGCTCATTTGCATTGCTAAACAGCTTTAATGTTATTTATTTTTGAGAGCATCTTAAAGGTTTGAGCTGCAGGGATATTTGCCTGCAAGTCCAAATAATTTGAAGATAAGGTTGACAAGATATTTTAAATTGTATTGAAACATATTGGAGGAAAATGAAATTATCTTCTCCTCATTATAGAAGGTCCTTCTCCTGACCCACCATCCACAATTTTAATCTTTTTTTTCTATTGATTATTCTTTGAAATTTAAGGATATGAATTTATTAAGCATTCTATCATTTAAAGGGAGAGTTTCTAATTCTGGAGCATCTCCTCTTCTTCACATAGAGTATGAAAAAAGAATCCATGAATCAAATGTTTGGGGGGTGGGGGTTGGTTGGTTTGAGGGCTTTTTATTGTTGATGTTGGTCTTTCATGTTATTTCTGTTGTTATTCTTTGTTTTATTTGTTTTTATGATTTAAGAGCACAGGCAAAGGCATTATCATATATTCCTCTCCAAATTATGACCTCTACTCTAATCTATATTTCAATTCCAGGAGGAGATCCTAGCTAAAATAAATAAATACAGATTAGGCAGCCAACAAACCTGCTCTAGAAACAGGAGGCGAATTTCAAGTTCTCATTCAAAGAGAGCAAGCTTCCACCTGTTATTTTCTTCCCAAATCTACTCCTTCCCAGTTATTTTGTTGTGTTGTGGTGGTGATAATGGTCAAGGTGGCAATGATTCCAGACATATTCAGCACCTGCCATAATGAGCACTGTCTTAGGTATGAGGCATGCCTGAATTTGACAATACCAACCAGTAGGAAAGAGTCTTTGACCAGGACCAGGTAACATGGGACTAGGAAACAATCACAAATGACCCCAGCAGTAGAACCATAATAAACCCAGAGACCCAATGGTTCATGAACTTCATGGGAGGGTGAGATTGAACGGTTGCTCAATGGTTGGAGAGAAACAATCTCACAAGTTTGTCTTTGTCTAAGGAAATCCTGCTATCATGAGCACCCAGCGTCTGCTTTTAGGGAACAAGAATTAAGTCAGAAGTTCTACTTATTATTTACTATATGTAATACAACTGCTAATTTATTTCCTGCTCAGAAACTAGAGTGCTCTTAGTCCTACAGTGGGGACAGGGAGCTATCGCTACATAAATATGGGGGAGGGGAAGAAGGCCAGATGGAGCTGATAGCCAAGAATTTAGAAACTGCCTTAGAGACATCCCATTTGTTTTTCAATTGACAGGGTGAAGTTTCTCTAAATCAGTTCTCCTCATCATAACAGAGCTCTCAAGTTTGCCAACGAGACAACTTCTTCTTCGTGAAGTAATATTCTAACCAACATAACTGCTTCTCTAGATTAATCAACAAAGACAGATACTGACTGTCCCAAGAATGAAAATGGCAAAAATACCTTAGTTCTCAAGAGAAAAGAAAGTGAGTGAAGTTAAGATTTCTATTTTAATCATCTTTCCTTGCATGCACAGAGAATCATTTGCAAGGAAGTTTCTAGGAGAATGGAACACAAGATGCCATGTAATGTGGTCAAGAAAAGTCCAACAGTGAGTTATCCTTCCATTGATCCATGTCCCAGTTATGATAATGGCCTCACTCCCAAGCCCCCACTGTAATGGAACCCCAGTGCAAACAGCCTGCCCCACTCTCCTGAGTGCCAATTCTGCCTCTGCCACTTCTTGGTCTTCCTCAGCCTAATCCTGCTCTAGTCACCTTCCTTCCCAACTTCAGCCCTGGATCTCCTCGATTCTAGCACCAGAGTCCCTACTAATACTTCCTGCCCATTTCAAGGAACAAATAGGTACTTCATCTCGAACTCTTTGCTGAAAACTGCCAGGACTCTGATCTCTGTTGCAGTCTCCAATGGATACAATTTCAAGTTTTAGTCCAGCAACTTCTGTTGAATCCCAAGACAAAGCACCTGTCGACAAGCCCTAACCTTTCCCTCATCTTTTCCATGAAAAGAGAGTGTAAGGAGCATCCTGGGAAATTTATGGTCCTTGTGCATAAATAATCCAAATTAGCCGTAAAAGCACATAAAGTTAAGACTAAGGAAGGGAATGCCTCTATTCTCTACCCTTGAGATCGTGCCCAAGACATTTTTTTTAGTATTTTTAAACAGAATCTCAAGCAAGTTAATAAAAATGAAAATGTGCCCAAACATAGAGAGACTTATTAGTAGGGGAAAAACCTGGAATGTTAAATGTCTCGGAAAAGACTTAATAGAAGAGGTGTCCACGAACATTTAAAAATACAAACTAGGCAAAGAAGTGAAGAAGTGTTTGGAGAAATAAAACACAGAAACAAAACTGAATTAAGAAAAACATAACAGAGGCACCTGCGTGGCACACTTGGTTGAGTGTCAGACTTTTGGTTTCAGCCTAGGTCATGATCTCGGTGTTTTGAAATCAAGCCCTGCGTCAGGCTCCACGCTCAGTGCGGAGTCTGCTTGAGATTCTCTCCCCCCGTCTCTCTCTGCCCCTCCCACTCATGCTTTCTCTCTAATATAAAGAAATCTTTTTTAAAAAGCAAACATAGCATAAAAAATAATAATAAATAGGGTTGGGTTAAATAAATGATGGATTAAGAAGTGTACTTGTGATGAGCACCAGGTGTCCAATGTGTTTAATCATTAAATTGTACACCTAAAATTAATTTTACACTGTATGTTAACTAATTGGAATTTAAATAAAACCTTAAAAAATAAACAGTATATTCACTAATAATAATTGTGAGTTAAATATCAAAATTTAACTTTCCAAGGAAAGTTAGTTACTATCATGTCCACTGCCTACATATGGCAAATTGACTATCATCTAATAAAGCTTTGCCCAACAGCAATGAAGTAATCACTACATACACAGAGCCCTTGAGCAGGAGAGAGGTGGAAGGACAACATTATAATTGTTCCTCTAGGAATCAGGTCCTGCTAACCTCTGATCTAGGTAGGTGTGATTAAATCTTAAAACAGGCAACTCCCTAATCCAAAAAAACTTATAAAGAAGCCTGTGGATAGATATTCATTCTAAAATCAGTAGGAGATAACTACTGAACTCAAAATAAATGTGTACTCATGAAGTAAAACACAATTTTCCTCAGGAAATTGTCCCTCATTCTCACCCAAAAATTGCTTTGTCTTATTAGCCTTGCCAACTGCAGCAGCTAAAACAAGAAGTAAATTCTACCCTGGCCTCGCTCTTCCAAAATCAATGTGAAATATCGGAATAAAACATTAGAGTTAGTGTGAGAAGATCTGGGCACCAGTCATGATCCCATCATTTATCAGCTTTATGGCTTAGGGCAACTTGCTTCCCTTGATCTGCTTTCCCAGTGGGAATGCTCTTTACTAATAACTGTCCTTCCTAAATCATGTATTGCTATGAAGATCAAATGAAATGATACCCGTAAAAAGGATTGTGGACCAAAAGAGTCAAGGAGGGATGCCCAGGGGTGTCTGAGATGACTCTGGAAGAAAAGACGGAAGAAACATGGTAAGAGATCATTTCAGGGAGAGGGAGCATGGATGCAAGAGAGATAACTGGGTTTCCAGAGAGCCATCAGCGGTTACGTCAACATGTCTGCAAGACCCAAATTTTTAGGGAAGATGGGGCTGAAGAAGAGCTGGATCAAGAAACACCTTGTGTGCCACACTGAAGAGCTTACATTTTAGCCTGGGGAGGGTTGGTCTTAAGTTTTATGGTTTCCTTCTTTCAAAGAATCAGCAAGAGCAGGAGCTCCCCGCCAACATATGGGCACACGTTTTTTACATTAGAGAGTAGGTTTATCATGGACAGAGACTAGAGAAAGGATTAGCAGTGTACTGCCTTTTAGAGAATTTTTGCTACTTTAGCGGAGCAAAATTTGCCACCTCAAATGTATCTTTGGCATGTGGATTATTTGGGGTTGATTCTTTTTTTAAACAACAGAAAACTCAGGAAGAACCTTTCACCTCCCCACTAACTGGCTAAAAAATTTAGATACAAGACCTGCTCCAGGAAGGGAGCTATCACCACAGGTAACTATAGTATTATATGAAATAAGTGTGGACAAGGAGGAACTTAGCAAAGTTTGCTTATTAAAATTCCTGTGTCCCCTTGTTTCTCTATGGCCCAGCAATAGCAAACATTTACTTTTTTTCTCTTCCTTTTTTTACCTTCCTTCCTTTTGAAGTCCCAAACCTGTACTCCCTTCTCCTTTGCTCTGGGTGACATATATGCCATTTTTTGCCTATCTTTGGTATCTCTCATGTTTATGTGGATTCACTATACATAAGCAATTAAATTTTATTTTCTTCTGTTAATCTGTATCATGTCAGTTTAATTCTTAGACCAGCCAGAAGAATCTTGAATGTTAGAATAAATATCTTCCTCCCCAACACTACCAAATCAACAAGGACCTGTTGATAACAAACTCATATCTATTAAGCCGTGAAAATAGCTTTATTATATGAAAACTTCAATCACTTAAATGATCAAATAATCCTGAATTTCTGCAAAGATCAATGATCAAGGATCTCAGATAAAGTTTCACTTCTCTTTCCCAAGGTCCTGTTAATTCAATATTCAAGTTTAAGGGTCTCCTAAAATCACAGAACAAAGATGCCCAGGCTTTTGAATTACTGACACCTTCTCTCAAATTAAAAATCCTTTTGAGAAACACCTTGCACATAGCAGACACTGAGATACAGACTTTCACATATAATGTCCCTTTTAATTCTCCTGAAGACATGGTTTCTTCTTTATATTTAATATCATAAAAATAAATAACATTCTGAGAATTTCATAAAAACTTTGAGATCATTAGCATATCCCGACAGGGATTTTTCTCCAAAAATGGGAGTCATTAGGCTAGAGAGAGAGGGAGAAAGGCCTTTATCAGTGGCTGTAGCATTACGTACCTTACTACGCCTAACATTTGAACTCTTGTCTTGAAATCATTCCCAAATCCTCCTCCAACCTGATACTTTTTTCTTTTCTTCTTTTCATTAAATTCCAATAGAAATGGATTGTTAACCCACTCAATATATTAATGTAGCTCTCTTTTATTAAATTGTATGAGTAGCCAATAACAAAACAGAAAATCCTCACACAGAATTCTGTATTGCACTTCTTTCCACAAAATTCTGGCACCCAATAATGCCAAAGGTAAATAAATATTCCACAAATATCACTGAAATACATCAGGGCCAGTAGATGAATCAACCATAACCCTAACTCTTAAGTACAGTCTGAAAGTAATACATGACTTTTCCTTTACTTGGTTGTGTGACAAGATCCTCTCTGAGAATGGATAAACTAAAGCTTTTGTCTCTTCCATAATATTGACTACATTTTCCTACTCTCAGACATCTCCAGTTAAGGAGGTATAAAATACCCAAAAAAGGAGACATCAAAAGTATTGGCCAAGTAATTGACAGTTGGCTAATAAAATCTCCAATATGCTGCAAGAAATTTCTAAAATTGCTGACTGCTGACCCTGAAAATATTTCAGTGAAGTAACTTCTGAGAACAGTATTGTTTATAGTTTCACACCTACTGGCCTCAAGGTTTGACATAAGTCTAGAGTTTTTTATTCATGTCAAATTCTCTTCATGAAGTTTTGATTACTTTCAGAACTGCCCTCTCTTGAACATACCTTATTTCTGTACACAGTTCTTTGGCCTAACTTTTTGTGTTTGTTTTAATTAAATTAATTTAGAGGCAAGGAATAAACATTATTCAAGCTAATTCAAATAAAGGAAGCCTCAAAGGACATGGAGCTAGAAAGAAAGAAGCCATTAAAAAAACTGAAGCAAATACTCTCTTGGCCTGTTGATCTGATTCTTTACCTTAATCTCTCTCTCCCCACAAATCTCCACACTCTCCTACCCAACCCTGGCTCTGATCTCTCATTAGAGTCCCAGTCCTGGCGCCTCCTACCTTTTCGTTTACTGGACTGTTATTAACCCAGCTAATGTCTCAGAGAAATTAGCTCATTTGCTTCTAAGATGAGAACTCAAAGGGTTCGTTGAAAGTCATTGTGCATGACTCAAAGCTCAAAGTTGTCGAACATTTCAGTTTGCTTCTGAGAAAATGCCAATGTTACCCATGCTTCCTCTGCAAATTCCACAGGCTGCTTGCTGATAGAAGTAAATAACATAATTAACCAAATAAAAAGACCAGAAGACTAATAATGGATGACTTATACTTTTAGATTCATATTTTAAAAGTATTATAAGCAACTATAAGAACTGAATCTCTGAAAAAAAATATTAAAGTGTATCTTTAGAACTTAGTCCATCAAGTAAACTCACTTGGTAAAACTGGGTATGTACTTTGAATAATAATAATGCTCACATCATAGAGTAGAAAAAAGTTGTTGTGGATTGTGGCTTGAATCTTGAACTTGGTAAAGGAGAATTTCTTTGTTAATTGCCTGAAACAGGTAAAATTTTGGAATATTAAGTCATACTAGGGTCTCTCCCATTATCCTGTATTCCATTTTTTAAAGCCCTCAGTGGGATAATCCAGAAACGGTTTGACATCTTTTGGAACATACTATTCTCACTTTACTTATTATATAATGAAATTTTTAATATATTTTCTAGCCCTAAGTCTCACTTAAATGAGAATAATCTAATCATATTGGACAAAAGGATAACAGAATGTAGGTTAAATAAAGAACATTAATAGCCTACACATTTTAAAAGTCTATCTTTGTCCTCCATTTCAGGTATGTATGTGCACCTGAGAGACTGTTCTTCCCTATTAACAAAATTTGAGGAATGAGAAAATTTTTCAACAACTATTAAAACTGAAAAATCTCTTTGTGAAACAAGAGAATCATTGAGAGACATGATATATTAGTTTCTTAAGGTTGCCATAAAAAATAACCACTGACTTGGTGGCTTAAACAACAGAAATATATTTTCTCACAGTCCTGGAGGCCAGAAGTCAAGATCAAGGTGTCAACATATCAAAGTTAAGGCCTCTCTCCTTAGCTAACAGATGGCTGCTATCTTGCTGAGTCCTCACAGGGTCCTTCCTCTGTGCATGCACACCCCTGTTGTCTCTCTGTGCGTCCTAATCTCCTCTTTTTATGAGGACATCGGCCATCTTAAATTAGAGCCCTAATGGCCTCATTTTAACTTAATCACTTTTTTGAAAGTCTTATCTCCAAATACAGGCACATTCAGTCTCCACTATATGAATTTTGGAAGGTATATTTCAGCCCATAACACTTGCCAAGAAACGTTTTTACAATTAAGAACTAAGAACTACTAGCCAAGCTATATTTCTCAAATACAGGGGAAACACCAACAGCTTCAACAGTATTACCCTACTGAATCCTCAAAACAAACATGAGAGGTCCATATGAAACCCCTTGAGCTCACAGAACTAATCTGAGTGTTGACTTTGCTAGTGTGGCTATCAGAATACCCCAATGTATAATATCTTACCCAGCTCTCTACATTTACTAAAACTGAAATTGGATCTTTATATCCTTAAAAATCTATTTGTATCCACACACCCTAAAATGGATGATGGGGGTGAAATCTTTTGTCATACATACATTCTGATTTCTCACTTAGAAGAAAGATTAGAATAATCTAATGGGTACAGATTCTTAAATTCTTTTTAAACATCTTTAGACCAAGTCCTTACAGATTTTAAGCATATGTACCGTAACACATGTAACACAAGGTATTAAAACTTATGTTTTCTAACAATAAAAATGTATGATCAAAAAAACAAAAAGCCTTAATTAAAAAGAACAAATGGAAAAGCTCTCATTATTTCCCCATTGAGTATGATGTTGGCTGTGGGTTTTTCATAGATGGCTCTTTTTTTTAATTTATTTGATGGAGAGAGAGAGAGTACAAGCATGGGGATCAGCAGGCAGAGGGAGAGGGAGAAGCAGGCTCCCTGCTGAGCAGGAAGCCCCATGTGGGGCTCGAGGCCAGGACCCTAGGATAATGTCCTGAGCTGAAAGCAGCTGTCCAACAAACTGAGCCACCCAGGCGCCCCATAGATGGCTTTTATTACGTTGAGGTATGTTCCCTCTAAATCTATTTTGTTGAGGGTTTTTATCATGGATGATATACTTTGTCAAATGTTTTTTCTGCATCTATTAAAATGATCATATGGTTCTTATCCTTTATTTTATCAATGTGGTGTATCACATTGATTCATTTGTGAATATTGACCCACCCATGCAATTCAGGAATAAATTGATCATGGTGAATGATCATGGTGAATGATTTTTTTAATGTATTGTTAGATTTGGTTTCTAGTATTTTATTGAGAATTTTTGCATCCATGTTCACCATGGATATTGACCTGTAGTTCTCTTTTTTACTAGAGTCTTTTTCTGGCTTTAGTATCAGGCTAATGAATTTGGAAGTTTTCCTTCTTTTTATATTTTTTGGGATAGTTTGAAAATTGATATTAACTCTTCTTTAAATGTTTGGTAGAATTTGCCTGTGAAGGGGCACCTGGCTGGCTTAACTGGTGGAGAATGCAACACTTGATTTCAGGGTTGTGAATTCAAGCCCCACCTCGGGTATAGAGATTACTTAAAAATAAAATATATATTTTTTAAAAAATTCACCTGTGAAGCCACCTAGTCCTGGACTTTTGTTTGTTGTGAGTTTTTTGATTACTGATTCAAGCCTGTTCACGTTTTCTATTTCTTCCTATTTCGGTTTATGTATTTCTAGGAATTTGTACATTTCTTCCGGGTTTTCCAATTTGTTGGCATATAAGTTTTTCATAAGATTCTCTTATATTTGTTTGTATTCCTATGGTTGTGATCTCTCCTCTCTCATACATGACATCAGTAACGCAGACAAAAAGTAACAAAAGTGTACTAGTAATTTATCATAAATCAGAATTAGTAATGATCACATAAATAAGAGGGAAAGAAAATTCATATTTATGAATAAATTAAAAATATATAAAATATAGATAGCAAAATAAAATCCTAAATATGTAGAAAGAGACATAGATTAACCACCAAATTAATAAAAAATTATTCACACCCTGGAACAAAATATTAAAATTGCTCTAGGGGCCCCCGGGTGGCTCAGTCAGTTAAGCATCTGCTTTTGCCTCAGCTCATGATCTCAGGGTCCTGGGATCAAGCCCCACACTGGGCTCTCTGCTCAGTGGGGAGTCTGCTTCTCCCTCCCACTCTCCCACTGTGCTCTTTCTCTCAAATAAATAAAGATCTGTAAAAAAATAAAAATAAAATAAAATTGCTCTAAAAGTTTGAAAGTACATGCCAATAGTAATTTTAAATCACAATTGATGGGGGCCCCTTGGTGGCTCAGTTGGTTAAGCATCTGACTCCTGATTTCCGCTCAGGTTATGATCTCAGGGTAATGAGATCAAGTCCCACATCTGGCTCTCCACTCAGCAGGAGTCTGCTTAAGATTCTCTCTCTTTGACTGTTAACTAGGAAATAAACTGAGGGCTGCTAGAGGGGAAGTGGGTGGGAGGATGGGATAATTGGGTGATGGGCGTTAAGGAGGGCACGTGATGTGAAGTCCACTGGGTGTTATATGCAACTGATGAATTACTGAACTCTACATCTGAAACTAATGATGTACTTTATGTTGGCTAATTGAATTTAAATAAAAAATTTTTAAAAAGAGATTCTGTCTTCCTCTGCCTTCCCCAACCCCCACTCATGCTCTCTCTAAATCAATCAATTAATCACAATGTGAAATTGTTATTTATTTATTTGGAACTGAAAAATAATATGAATATGACTAATAGTAAATTAGTCATATTTAAATCAGTCTCCTCTTTCTCTTTAAAAAGAATTCTTATTGTGATTTTAGTGAAGAAAAGCTAAAGAAAACAAGCAAAGGAAAAAATAGCATTAAAGATAGTGTAAACTGAGCTATGTATTTGTTGCAATTCACAGGAAAACAAAGGATAATGCCATCCCTAAATGCAGAGTTTAGTTAAATTATGCTTTTAAATCACTGTGAAAAAATCTATTGTAATCAGAACAATATACACGTATAAAAATCTAAGATTTAGAATCTTCCAAACAATATCATAAAATAAATTCCTAAAAAAAGTTTTGAAAATTGAACTCATAAGTACATAAAGTGTTTTCAATGTTTGACTTGTTTCTCTGCTAACAAAAGATAGCAACCAGACGCCACTTCCAAAATTAGGAAGCATTTTCCAAAATAAAAGAACAAAAAGAGATGAGAGTGGCATTCTTAGATTTGGCAATCCAATATTCCTTGCACACCTATGATCTTGTGGGCTTTATGCTAGGAGAATACAATAATAATTAATGTAGCAAGTATTTATTGACTCTTTACTGTGTGCTAGGCACTGTGCTAAACGCTTTATATTTATTATCTCATTACATTTTCACCAGAAAAGCCTATGAGATCACTATCATGCCCAAAGGCAAGGACAGATGAATGACAGAGCTAGTGCTAGGACCTGAGACATCTGACTCCAGGCATAAACTCTTCCAATGTCACTGCTAAGGTACAAAAGACCCAGGGCCAGCTCCCAGAGGAATCATAAATGAATACCAACCTGACAGAACACTAAAGATAAAGTGAAGGCCATAGGGAATATAAAAGAAATTCCTTGACATTCATTTATTCATTCAAAAAATATTTATTGAGTGGCTGTTCTAGGCATCAAGGACAAAACAACGTCCCTGTCCTGATGGAATGTGCATTCACCTGAAAAAAACACACAACAAAAAAGTGAACAGGGCACCTGGGTGGCTCAGTCGATTAACTGTATGTCTTAATTTCAACTCAGGTCATGATCTCAGGGTTGTGAGGTTGAGCCCTACATTGGGCTCCACACTCAGCATGGAGTCTGCTTGGGATTCTCTCTCTCTCCCTCTTCTTCTGCCCCTCTCCTCTCTCTCTCTCTCTCTCTTTCTTTCTCTTTCTCAAATAAATAAATAAAATCTTTTTTTTTAAAGTGAACAATTTCAGTTAGCAATAAGCGTAAAGAAGAAATACACAGCACTTCTGGGAAGGCCTCTCTGAGGGGATGACATTTGGACAGAGACCTGAATCTCAGTGATGTGAGGGCACCAGCCCTGAAAAGATGCAGCGAAAGCATTCCAGGCAGAGGGAAAAGCAGATGTAAAATCCCAAAGTCTAGAACAAGTTTAGTGTATTCCAGGTCCCAGGGAGGGGGAGAGTGAACATCAGATAGATGATAAGGGAACTAGTAGGGATCAGACTACAAAAGACCTTATAGGACATGATTTAAAAGATTACTTTTTTAAATCTTTTTAGTTGGAAATAACTTCAAACTTACATAAAGGTGAAAATATAATAGTACAAAGATGACTTACATGCCTCTTATCTAGATTTGCCTATTGTTGACATTTTATCCCATTTCCTTTATCACTTGTGGTGTGTGTGTGTGTGTACACAATTTTTTTTTTTTTTTAGCATTTGAAAGTTGCATGCATCATGGCCCTTTGCCACTAAACACTTCAATACATATTTCATAAGAATAGGAATGGGAATATTCTCTGGACATCCAGGTGGCTCAGTCGGTTAAGTATCTGCCTTCGGCTCAGGTCATGACCCCGGTGTCCTGGGACCGATTCCCACATCATCAGTGGGGAGGCTGCTTCTCCCTCTGCCTGCTACTCCCCCTGCTTGTGTGCCCTCTCTCTCTCTCTGACAAATAAGTAAATAAAATCTTTAGAAAAAAAAATGGCAATATTCTCTTATATAACCACTGTATAGTAATCAACTTCAGTAAATTTAACATTAATACAATACTTTTATCTAACCTCCTATCCGTGATCCAATTTTATCTATTGACTTAACAACATCCTTTACAGCCTCTCCAGTGTATAATCCTGTGTAGGATCAGTTATTTCATTAGTTGTCATGTCCCAAACATTACATTATTCATTTTGGGTTTGTATGATGGTTCCTTAGTTATTTGGCTCAGGAAATGGATCTCAGCCAGAACACAATCTAAGTGATGTTGTATCCTTCCCAAGTTAACACATCTAGAGGACTCAATGTCCATCTGCCCTTTACTGGTAATATTAATTTTAAATATTTATTCATTTATTTTAGGGAGAGGGTCAAAAGTACAGAGAATGAGAGAATCTCATTCCACGAGAGTGGAGCCCGATGCAGGACTTGATCTCACGACCCTGACATCATGCCCTGAACCAAAATAAAGAGTCAGGCACTTAACCAACTGAGCCACCCAGGCTCCATTACCCCTGATAATGTTAATTTTAATTACCCGGTAAGGGTGTTATCTGATTTCTCCACTATAAAGTTACAATTTTTTTTCTCACAACCAAGAGACTGGAGTGAAGAGGAAAAGCCAGCTAAGAAGATTGAGAACAAATGGAAAATGATGTAGAAGTAGACCAAGGGTCTCACATCCTAAAGTCAAGAAAGTGTTTGAAGAAGGAGCACAAATTATTTGATACTAATTTTATATTACACATTCAGTGATACTCAATATTTTTACATATTATGGAAATAGAACCTTGTATTTCAGACTTTACACTCTTCAATGAGCTTTCAGACACCATGTCTCATATGACACACTGAGTTGAGTAAGAACAAAATTGAAAAACAGTAAAAATCAAAAAGTTAGAGCTTCTGCTCTGATACCATTTAGAAGTGAGTGACAAACCCAGGCTTACACGAGTCCAAATCCATAATGTGAACAGTCCCAAGACTGAAACAAGTATCCCTAAGAAGATCAGCATTTCTTGGAGACAATAGAGGAACATTATGGTTACAAATGTGGACTTAACAATAACAACTAAAATAAACATTTACCCAGTACATCCTAAATGCCAGGCAAGGTCCTAAAGCTACAGCAGAGAACAAAATAAAATAGCTACTCCTGCACAATTACCTCCTGGGGGGTCTAAGAGATGTGGGCTTGCATCCCAGTTCTGTCCTGTGACCTTGAGCAGTCAGCTTCTTGCAAACTTGCTTTTCTTTTCTAATGACGTTGCTAACTTCTACCTCATACTTCTAACTGAATATGGCAGAGTATATTCAAAGGTTTACCTCTATGTCACTCCTAAAACTCTGCTAAAATTTCTCTAAGGGAGAGAAGAGGTATAAAACATCAAAGACAAAGAGAATGGCAGAACATAAAGCGGTAATAAAATCTTGAAAACCAGAAAACAGATGAGCAAATGATAATCAACTTAGCAAATCAGGAAGCACTCAAACCCAAGTCAACAAGAGAAGTCCAAGAAGTGGATTGATTCACATTGTAATGCAGTTCAGGAGTCTGCAAATTTTTTTATCTAAAGGCCCAGATTTAAGCTTTGCAGGTCATGGGGTCTCTGTCACAATTACTCAAGTCTTCTTTGTAAAGCAAAAGCTGAAATAGGCAATACACATCTATGGGAATGGCTATGTTCCAGTAAAGCCTTATTTATGACAAAGAGGCAGGGGTCAAGGGAGAAAGTATTGTGATTTGGCAAACAGACTAGTTTGCCAAAGTTTTGTAGGATACCTCGGGGATGAAGGCATCAGATCCCTCCAAAAGCAACACAGCAATGGGTCTGAAAAGAGAAGTGAGAGTGTATAAAAGAGGGAGCTAGGACCCCAGAATCCCTTTCCCACCAACTACAGCCAGATAAAGGCCTCTCTCATACCCTGCCAGAAGACTAGAGAACTATTGTCTGGGAAACTGAATTCAGGAGATTCTGGGCTTGGATACATATGAAGGTGGGTGTGAGATGTCTTACCAAAAACAAGAGATTAGCTAAAAAAAAATCTGAAACCGTAGTCCCCACTCAGCTGGCAGGGCCCAGCAAGCAGGCTTGGGCTCTTCCCACCGAAAACTGGTAGATTTCTCTCTGGAGAAATGGATCAATCCTAAAGAAAAGATCTAAAGATGCTGAGAGTTGGTGGTCACCCAACAAAACTGTCCAGGCAGACCTTCCTAGAGTAAGGTCTGCCTCGCTGGTTAACCTCCTCAACCCAAATACAGTTTCCAGTCTGTTTTTTACTGCTTCTACCTTAAAAAAAATCATCCTTTGTCACTAAAGACAGCAATCAAAATGAACATATAGGAGTAATTTTTTTAAAGAAAGAGAGAAAAACTCCAAGGAACAGAGCAGGTGGCTAAGAAAGCTTCAAAATATAATAATTCTCCTCAGAAGATAAGAGAAGATATTGCATCCATGAAATAAAAGTAGGAGGCCGAAAAACAAGAGCACTGTCAGAGAACACAAGAGCACCCTTGGGAATGAAAAATACAATGGCCGAGATGAAGAATTCACAAGAAGCACTGGAAAATGAAGTTGAGAAAGTCTCCCAGAGACTAGAACAAGAAAATAAGAAACAAAAAAATAAGAAAGTCAGTGGATCAATCGGGAAATCTAACATCTAAATAAAAATCATTCCAATCAGAGAGAACAGAGAAAATATGCTGTATTCTATAGCTTTCTATTTTTATAAAATTTTTTTAAAAAGCAAAGAGAGAATACAATTTCAATTCATAACCTCAGAAATGTGTCTGTTGAGAAAAACCTATAGACAAACCAGAAAGGATCATTCACAGTCTACTTCCATTTCTCTCCAACACATATTTAGGCTCATTATTCAAACCAATAAAGGACTAACAAATTTCTCTTTTCTATGCCATGCAAATCAGTTTCAATAATCTCATCTAATTCTTATGTACATCCCCTACTGTTTTTATCAAAAAATTTCATCAAGGCTTGTCACCCCAACCTTCATCTGTGCCTGAGCATCCCTAAAATTCAGGGTCTCCCCACAGAATCGTCCAATTTTCTGGTAGGCATGGGAAGGGCTTCCCCGACTACAGGAGAGAGGGATCTGGGAGCCCAGTTGTCTCTTTTATACACTTTCAACCAATCATCCTGTTTTCGAATCTCTACTCACTACTTTCAGAAGTATCTGGTGCCTTCTGCCCATGCCCCTTTTATTTGAATTAGATGTGCCTTTTATTTGATTAAAACACTAGATATTTTGTGCACTAATGACAAATCCTTTGAACTGATTAATTTCCAAAAGGTTCCCCCCAAATTTCTAGATGCAGATGCAAAAGGGCTTAAACAAAACTAGCTTCTTTCTACAAAGGGGAAATGCACTTATTTTCTCTCTTACAGACACACAGAGATATGGCAGCCTTGGTTTTACAACTTTAGCCAACATCAAGAGCAAGTATAGACTCATGAGACTCCAATACTCTAGTTTACCCTTGAAATTGTCACAGACTTTTAGATACTTCCACATACTTCCCAAAGAGTCTCCAAAACAAAGCTTGGCTTTCAGTCTCTAAACTGGAGACAGAAGTCCAACCAGGTCCTCCAGGCTCTCCCCCTACAGTTTCTGGCATCCAGACCAGGTTGCTTAGAACGTGAGACTCTGTTTTTTAAATAGAAAAAGAAGAAGTCTTTTAATCATTTAGTCAGTTTTCACCCAGCAGTCATTTTAAAGGAAGAGGTTCTCTTAGTTTCTAATTTTAAAATAATAAAGACATTTAACCAAGACAGAAGGACAGGTCAATGGCCATCAGAGTTTAACACATGAGCTCTGAAACTGAACACACCTGCCACTCATTAAAAATTCAAGAGTCAGCAGTAGCAGCAGCAGAACATGAGAATCAGGGAGATGCAGATCCTAAAGCTACACTGGCTTTGACATTCCTTGGCCCCAAAATGCTTCTTCATTACCTTGTGTGCTTGTGAGGTGAATACACGTTTTTTTCTCTTGAGAACAAGATAAATAGCAAAGATGATTTTATCAGCAGCCAGAAAGGCAAATACTCGATGGCACAGGGAGTGAGATGAACAATACCTTGCTAACCCCAGTTGAGAAAGATGCCTGGTCCAAATCAAGTCTAATGACCCTGTGGCAGATATGGGTGTCCCAAACGCCAGGAGAGAAGAGAATTTTCAATAAAAACAAAGAGTTCATACATAAAGATTCATCTAGAGTGCCTGTTATCTCCTACCCAAGGAGAAGAATTGCCCTATCATTTTTTAAAGTATAATTAACATACAGAGTCCATCCATAGATGAATGGATAGAGAAGATGTGATATGTGTGTGTGTGCGTGCACATATGTGTGTGTGAGAAGAAAGAACCTCAATGTTTCAATTAGTCTGTTTATAATTCTCAGTGATGGAAATAACAGTTTCCCACATAATTACTGTATCTGCAAGGATCTTACATATCTGTTAATATCTGCATTTAGTTAGGGAGTCATCAGCTTGTAGTGAAGGGGCTCAAGGTTTCATCTATCTTGCAGAATAGAGTGAAATACAGTGACTGTGTGCAAGCACACGTGAGTGCACACACTTTATCTTCGGGTTTCAATGTGCTTAGACAAAAGCAAGGTAAGATATCTGTTTTGCTGCCCCACACTTCTGTGACCTAATTCCACTTTCTGCTTAAAGTACTTCATATATAAAGCTTCACATCATAACTCATACCATACATAGCTTTAGCTGAATGTCAATTATGCATTAGGAACTATCTAAACACTGGAAATACAGTGGTTATGAAGATAGAAAAAGTCCCTGACCTCATCTTTAAAAATTGAGGCCATGCTTTACTCATTATAACATCCATCAAAGCATCTTGCTTGGAACCTCAGATATATGTAATAGATGCCAAAGAAATGATTGTGAAATTGAATTGAATTTTTAGTAGAAGTTCATTTCTAAATGAAGTTCTATTGTGGTGATGCTATTTGTAAATGGGTATTTGGGTGCAATTATTGTATCAATCAAATGTGAATTGATCAAAACTCATTCATAGTTTTTCACAAACACTCAATGCATCAGCACTGAGACTAACGTTGGTTAGTATGAATCAGTGAAATTGTTTGTTAGACTCTAAAAGTTTAATACCTAAAGACAGCTGTTCTAATCTTAATGTCTCTCAACATTTCCATTTCTGAGTCATTACAACTAAAAATACTTTTGTATTTATCCAAAGATACTTGAATTCTTCCTTTTAAAGATAAAGTATTAAAAAGCTTTCATATAGTATAATTCAGTAAGACTTGTTTTTTCATCCAAAGCTGGCTTGCTATGAGTATGTTTTTTTTCCTCAATCACTAATATTTTCCTCAATCCCAAATCTGCCAAAATTTGCCAAGCTGTGGGCAATTCAAGGCAGAGGTTTTTAACTCAAAATGTCCAGTACAACACCTGACAAAATCCCACTCACTGATTGTTACATTGGACCAAATCTATTGCTTTTGACTAAGAGTCCTGTCATCACACGGTATTACAACTGATTTTCACTTAGAATTTTTTTCTTTAGAATCTAACTTCACACTCTCTAACATCTAAAATGACATGGGAACTCGAAAATACCGCATTGTTGTGTTACCCAAGTAGACTAAAACATTTTCTTCAGAAGAGGAAAAATTCTTGAACTGAGGACTTTTAAAAGTAACACAAAAGTAGCTTTGGTTTTGTGTTTTTGGCCTCCTAGATTATACTAGATGCCTCCAGTTGTTTCTCTTCTTTTTCTTTTTAATTGAGGAGCAAACTCAGAAACTTCATGATTCCTTCGTTCTGTTTTGAATTGCAAGCAACAAAACATCATTTCTGGTCCTAGTCACAAAACCATTCTTCTCTTTCATATGGGAGAAAGTACCCGCTGCCTAAAAATGTCTTATACTAGCACTTCCTTGTAAAGGAGGGACACTCTAAACATATGGTGTGGGACAGATGCCCAAGTGTTCAGACATGCAAAAAGCAATATTGCTATATTCCTTGGTAATAATATAATTTCTTCCCAGCCCCATTCCATCTAATGAAAGATAATATAATCTAGGTCAATTCTGCTAAAGTTAGGCATTCCAGTTAAAAATTCAATAAAGTTTAGTTAGAAGGTTAATATAGGATCCTCATCACCATTTTTCTGCCCCACTTAGGAACTTGTAAGTTCTGGGGGCAGAGACTATCTAGTGTCATGGCATGAGGATGGGGCATTTGTCCACACTGAACTCTCTGTCCAGGTTGGATCCTCTATACGTCCTGGATTACCTGTCCTAGGAATTGGATTCACTGTTCAGGCAGGATTACCTGTACAGGCTGGATTTGCTTTCCATACTAGCACCCTATGGCCTTTGGATATATGGTCATTTTTTTCTCTACTCTGGCGTCTACACAAATGCCCATACTTTCGGGCTGACTCTGATTACATCTTCCACTGTATTTCTACCAAAATCAACAAGTCTAGACCACCATAATTTGGCCCAATCTCTTTCTCAGCCTGAGTGTCAGAAAACATGATGCAGTAGTGTTGGGACCCCTCGGTGCCTCATATTGAGACCCTCTGTATTTACTGTCCACATTGATTGTCTCTACTCTGCTGTCCCCACACAGGAAATCCAATGCAGTGCTTTCTAGGCAAGAAGAAACTACACTTCTCTCTGTGCTCAGATTCCCATAGCTATTAATGGCTGTATTGCTCATCTGAAAGGGGAGGGGCAAGAAACAGGGCCGCTCTTCAGAAACCATCAGTAACTGCCATGTATCTTAAGTTTCCAACAATTTATGCTTCTTCACCACCATTCTGAATATTTATATAGTCTAGGAGAAAGAGAAAAGAGTACTTATGGTTTATGACAAAAAAAAAAAAAAAAAAATCAATGACCTGAGAGTTCTGCTTTTGAGAAACCAAAATTCAAGCTCTTAAAGCTCAAAATTATTGTCTGTCTTGGGATTCAAAAGAACATTTTTAAAAACCCCATTAATCCCTAACCTTTCTCTCTTTCTGGACTTCCACAGAAGTCCTACCCTAATTATTGTCCTACCCTAAAGATAATAATCCTAGAACGTTCCAGCTATTACAGCTATGGGAAAGTGAGATACATGAATGGTTCGGGGTTCAGACTTAAAAGGAAAACCAATTTAGTTGCTTCAACCACAGGAGGTTTAATACAGGCAATGAGTATGAAAGGAGCTGGAAAGCTAATAGAACAAAAATTGGACTTTGAGGTTAACTCTAAGAGGCAGCCACCATCTCTAGAGCTGGAAGAACAAAAATGAAAAGATAGGTGTTACCAGATTCCGGGAGCTCAGAAGAGGTGCTACCATGAGGCTGAAGTTCTGACCAGTGAAGCAGAGTGCCCAGCTGCTGCACAGATCTTTGGGCGGGGAAGGGTCCCACACAGCTGGCACGCAGACCTCTGAGACAACACCACGATCCAGTGCTTGGACTCCTAAGGAGAGTACCACAGTGGCTGACTCTCAGGAAGTTACTGCTCACCTGATCTCGCATTCCTCAGGGGCCTCCTTGAACAGCTAGTGCCCATATCTCTGAGAGGGCCCTGCCCATCTAAAACTTGGACATTGGAGGGGTTGTGCATGCCTCCTAATGATGCTCAAAGCTCTGAGTTGAAGCTGCTCGGGCCATTTCTCGGTACTCAGGGGAGGTACTACACATCTGGTGCTTATATCTCTGAACGGGATACCTTGCAGCCATTGCTGGGAATACCAAAACATGAGGGAGCTAGAGCTGTCTGCTATTCCTGCAGCTTCTGCCACTGGAAGCATGCTTATAGGACCTGGAAACAGGATAAGGATCCCTTCTCCCTTTCACTAGCTTTCCAGTCTCCTATCAGTTCCTCCCATTGGAGCTGCAAGGAAGTCTTGAAAATGTAGTTTGCAGACTCTTAGCCTGACATCACAGAGCCACGTATAGGGGATGGGCATGAGTTAAGAAATAATAGGTTAGGGGCTCCTGGGTGGCTCAGTCAGTTAAGCATCTGCCTTTGGCTCAGGGTCCTGGGATCGAGCCCCACATCGGACTCCCTGCTCAGAGGGGAGTCTACTTCTCCCTCTCCCTCTGCCCCTCCTCCCTGCTCGTGCTCTCTCTCTCTCAGATAAATAAATAAAATCTTTTAATAAAAAAAAAGAAATAACAGGTTAGTAGCTAATACAGTACAAAAAGAAAATGTGTCACTGGTGGGAAGGACTATGAGGATAGACCAAACACTGAGTTTTCTTAAAGAAGAAGGAATTCTGCCTCAAGCCTACAACATAAAAACCCTGCTTGGGGTGCCTGGGTGGCTCAGTGGGTTAAGCCGCTGCCTTCGGCTCAAGTCATGATCTCAACGTCGTGGGATCGAACCCCGCATCGGGCTTTCTGCTCAGCAGGGAGCCTGCTTCCCCCTCTCTCTCTGCCTGCCTCTCTGCCTACTTGTGATGTCTCTCTCTGTCAAATAAATAAATAAAATCTTTAAAAAAAAAACAACCCTGCTTTAGTTTCCAGGCTGCTGACCTGTGGAAATTTAAACTCAGGAATGAAACATCAACACACCCTGAGTCTCCAGCCTGCCAGCCTGCCCTACAAACTTCAAATTTGCCAGCTCCATAATTGCATGAACCAATTCATTAAAATAATCTGTGTGTGTGTGTGTGTGTGTGTGTGTGTGTGTGTGTGTCCGTGTCCTATTGGTTCTATTTCTCTAGAGAACCCCAAGCCATAGACCTCCTCACTTACCCATACCCTTCCCCAAAATTAATTCAAGTCATCTCTGGTTACTGCTATTTTGGGCTTCCAAGTCCAGTTGTGAGCACAATTTTTGAAATGCTCCTTCCTGGGAGTACAGGTTAAGTACATCCTTGATCTGCTCTATATACTCCCCAAAGTCTCCAGCAGCCTTGACCAGCCTTCTGTCCTCTTGAGTGACTAGAAATGGAAAATCATTTATTATCTCCTGACTCCTAGTAACCATGGTATGGCCTGCCTAGGGCCTTCGCGTTCTGGCTGGAATTATTTATTTGGTTGCTGACAGCCTCTTATATAGTCCACACTGAGCAAGTGGGGTACTAGAAGTCTGTTGGAAAAGTGAGTGGGGATGTTGCAAGGAGGGGCTGGGGGCTTACACAGAAACCAGGCAGAGTGAGGGTCATCACCGTGAGTTTCAACTGCTCCCCCACTATGTCCAGGGATGTCTGTCATGAAGGAAAAAACTGCGGCTTTCTATGTGTATTTTAATGTAACTCAAAAAATGAAAGATTAAGTACTGTTCAAATGATAAACTATCCAGCTGCTAAACTGTTTTTTTACTTTTCCCTAGAAAGGAAAACAAGCCTTGGGTGTTTTCAGACTGATTACAAAGGTTTTGCTCCAGATTTTATTGAAGCAGATGGGTTTGGCTGCCTTTTTTGTGGCTAAAAGCCATATTCACCCAAATCACTCATATCTTTGTCATTCTAATTGTTCCACAGTTCACTTTGAGAGGCTCTTAACAGCTTTTCTTTCTATTTTAAAGTATTGCAGAGAGAGCTAAGGCTAGTGTTCAAGTATGCAGCCTTCCCTATAAACATCTCAGGGCCCGGGCTGTAAAAGCTAAATATTTACTGAATCCCCTCTCTCAAAGGTCAGCAGAGACATTCAACTAAACAAATCCAATGACCTCTTATCTCTCTTTATTCTATTTGACCTCCTCCATTCATATTAAAAAACATCTACAGAGGCTACTGGGTATCCGGCTCTATCAAGACACTAGGGACAAAGAAATCAACAAGACACGGTTTCTGCTCCCAAACAAAGTGAAAGAAAGGAGGAGAGATAATATTAAGATACACATGATGGTTCCACAAGAGCATGTGAATTAAAGGTATGCATGAAGGAGCACAGAAGAAGACTGCCTTATTCAGGCTGGGATTTCAAGAGATGACTTCCTAGAAGAAGAAGCAGGAACTCATTCATAATGCCTAAGTAGAAATTAGCTCTTTGGATGAGGGAGAGAAGGATGACCCGGAAGAGGAATCGCTTGTATAAAAGTAGCTGGGCATGAGACAGCAGGAAGCATTCCAAGAATTGCCAGAAAATTGACTGGAGGAAAACAAGTATATGGGGATGGCCAGATGTCAGGCAAGAAAAAAACAGGAGATGGGGGAGGATCTTAAAGGAGCACTCTAACAGCGACACAGAAATGAGGGGGGAAAAGGCAGAAAGAGTCTTCAGAAAGCTATTGGAATAGGCCATGATGAGAACCTGAATGAAGGAACTATCTGAATCATCCTGCCCTAAAATGAGATAGCACATGCAAGAGAAGAAAATGTTGGGGCACCTGGGTGGCTTAGTGGCTTAAGCCTCTGCCTTCGGCTCAGGTCATGATCTCAGGGTCCTGGGATCAAGCCCCACATTGGGCTCTCTGCTCAGTGGGGAGCCTGTTTCCCCCTCTCCCTCTGCCTACTTGTGATCTCTTTCTCTCTGTCGAGTGACTGAGTAAAATTAAAAAAAAAAAAAAAAAGAAGAAAATGTTAGCTGGAGGGTGAATTCAGGTTGACTTTGAGGAACCTTCAGACCAACTGGATACAAGTTTCTGGCTAGATCATAGATGTGGGACATGAGTGCATATTTAGCAATCAAAAGAATTAGTATGCTTATTATCATCTGGTGTGAAGGTAAGAGGAACAGTGACCTGAAGATAGAATTTGTGAAAGGGATGACATTCCACAGAAGTGCAAAAGGTGATGAGCTTGAAAAATAGAGGAGCAGCCAAGAGGAGGAAACGCAAGAGGTAATGGTATCAAAGAAGCATTGAAAACTATTGACCACATAGGATGGGATCTGTGTAAAAGCTGATAGAACATTGATAATGGAAATAATGGTTTCTATTTTACGAATGTGCTTTGTTCTTTTGCCTTCCCAAGTAAACCATATTTCACACTGGGTATCCATCTGCCTATGGAAAATTAAATTTGCACATAAGAAATGTAAAGAAAAGACAAAGAGAAAATCAGTTTTTGGCGCTCTACGTACAAACTGGATATGCAGCAAGTTAACAACCTTTGTTCACCAGGATGTTATCTCAACTAAGAGTAGGCTGCAGGACTGAGAATATAGGATTTACTTATGTGGAGGGCTGTCCCAAACCCCTACCAACAGCCAGGACAGACGAGGGTAGACATAATGAAGAAGAAATTTAAAAAGACTTCTGGCTGTTTCTGGTCTGGAGACAGAAGAGAGAGAAAGAGATTGGAAGCTATAAATCTTGTGTCTCCCCATTTTTCCTCCCTGGACATCAGGGAAATGTGCATTATATAAGTGAGGATAAAATCAATGATAAAGATATGGGCTATAGTAACCCATTCGTTTTGTCATGGAAGACTTGGAAAAGAGCATCTTTCAAGTTGTCCCCTTTCCCCCAAATACAACAATCTCGGATGCAGACTTAGCTCCTCGGCTATGCAGTATGTGCAGAAAGGGAAGGTTCTAAGGATGAGCTTTCTCAAACCTCCCTAGTTCCTGCATTTGTGTAGCCAAGGAGCAGCGGGCCTACCAAGGGGCCTATGGGGCAGAGCAAGGTGATCTCACAGAGGAGGCTTAGTAGCTGTGGGGGCACCAAGCTGGACAAAGGCCAAGGAAGTCACCCAGGAGCAAAGTGAGGCCAGGTCAGCCAGGAGCACTACTGGATCCTTGCAAAGAGAACAAATTAAGTGACAGCAGCTGTAGGCAGCCTATAGCAGGGCCAGCAGTACCCAGTCAGCCACAAGACATTACTCCAGAGACCTGTCAGTAACTGTGAGCTGCCTCCCAGGACCAGCATGAGCCGGGGAACCTCTTCCCTCCACACCTGGATGCCTCCTTAGAGAAAGAAGCAGCCGCTGGAGAAGGCCATCTGAGAAACCCAGTATCTTTCCCAAAGAAGAAACAAAAAAACTCCTAATATCATATTGGCCTTTGTTTATCCCAGATGACAGATGGAGTCTGTTTCCCTCCTACTCCATAGATAAAAGCTCAGGGAAAAGATGAGATTCATTGTAGATAACATAAAGAATTTTTTTCTTCACATTATAGTGTAAGCATAATTTGAAACCTTGCTGAATAGATAAAAATGGGCAATAACATTTGCCAAAGTATATCCCACAGAACACTAGTTCCTTAAAATGTTGACAGATATTATACAGGCAAAAATAAATAAATAAAAATTTTAAAACTGGGCTAAAAAATAAACAAAAAATATTTAATGCAAACCCTTCTGAGATCATTTACTTTGCTCATGAAAATTCTGAATCTCCAATAGAGCCATTTGGTATACCTCATTTCCATACATTTGTCCAAGAATTTTACTTTCACAGACCATCTCTCCAAAAGACTTTTTTTTTCCCCAAATACTTTTATTTTATTTTTTTCAGTGTTACAAGATTCATTGCTCACACCCAGGGTTCCATGCAATACTTGCCCTCCTCAATACCCACCACCAGGCTCGCCCAACCGCCCAACCCCCCACCCCCACCAAAACCCTCAGTCTGTTGCTCTGAGTTCACAGTCTCAACACTTCTAGCACTTAAAAAATGGAGATCCTCCAAATCTTTAGAATAATTGGGATCATGAGCTGTATAGCCTACTGTCTTCCCCTCTGCCACGGTTCTTCGGTTGGCAATGTCAGTAATATTGCCAAACAGGAAATGCATGCTTACCCCTGAGCAAAATGGTGAAGCAGAAGAAACTAACATTCGGCAAGCGTAGAATTCCACCTTCCTCCACTTTGGGCATATTTCTTCCTATCTCTTTCCTCCTAACAAAACTTCTCAAATTTTTTTGTTAATTCTAAGCTACATTGGTGACTTGTTGACCATGATGGTGGACCCGCCACACCAGCTGCCTCCCCTTTCTCATAAGAATCAGTAGCAGTGCCCTGCAATATGGTGCAGCTGGTAAGAGTCTGGAGCCAGACTACCTGGGCTTCTTTGAATTATGCCTCAACACTTGCTAACTTCATGATGATCCTGGGAAAACTGCTTAACCTCCCTGACTTCAGTGTCCCTACCTGCAAAGTTGATTGAATAACAGTACTTGCCTCTTGCCCTGAGAATATTCTCTGTTTATATACATTAAATGATACATTTATGATTTATATCACATATATGTCATTTAGGATATAGTACATGAATATACATACCTTATACATATCACTTAGGACATAGTTCATGCTACATATATTTTAGCTATTTTTTAGCTTGCCAAAATATTAGCAAAGGAATAAAAATGGAATGAACTTGCAATGACAAAGAGAATAAGAGGAGCCATCAATAAAGGGATTTCAAAAACAAAAAACAAAAAAATAAAAAAAAAGGGATTTCAATATATTTACAGAAGAAACAAAGCAGATAAAGGAATGCCACAGATACAGCAGGGCAGAGGAACCCACAAAATAGCTTCAGAGTTAGCAAATTTTCTTTGTAAAGGCTAGATAGTCAGTATTTTTTTTTTTTAATGACAGAGAGATAATGAGAGAGGGAACACAAGCACAGGAGAACTGGAGAGGGAGAAGCAGGCTCCCGACCAAGCAGGGAGCCCAATATGGGGCTCGATCCCAGGATGCTGGGATCATGACCTGAGCCGAAGGCAGACGCTTAACGACTAAGCCACCCAGGCGCCCCCAGATATTCAGTATTTTAGATTTTATGAGCCAAGAGGCAAAATTGAGGATGCTAGGCAAGTCTCTGTTGCAACCACACAATGCAGTTGTTCAGGCACAGAATAGCCATAGATAATAAATACGGGAATGAGCATGGTTAGGTTCCAACGAAATTTTGTTTATAGACGCTGACATTCTAATTTGATATAATTTTCACTTATAAAATGTTATTATTTTTAGTCTTATTTAGTGTGAGATCTAACCTTAACAAACTTTTAAGAGTACAACACATTATTGTTTATAGGTACAATGTTGTACAGTAGAACTCTAGAGCTTATTCATTTTGCTTAACTGAAACTTCATGCCCTTTGATTAGTAAATCTCCATTTCCTCTCTCTCCCAGTCCACTTTTTGATTCTAGGAACTCTATGAATTTGACTTTTTTTTTTAAAGTAAACTCTACATCCAACATGGAGCTCAAACTCACAACCCCGAGATCAAGAGTCACATGCTCTACCAATGGAGACAGCCAGGGACCCCTGAATTTGACTATTTTAGATATCTATTATAAGTGGAGTCATGCAGTATTTGTCTTTCCATGACCTCCTCATGTCACTTAGCATAATGTCCTCCATGTTCATCCATATTGTCACTCCCTGCAGAATTTCTTTTTTTGTTATTGTGAATCTTGCAAACTGAGTGATAGTGCCACATGAGATATGAACATAGGAGTGCTAAATATTATTAATTTCACATTTATCAAAATTCCACTTAAAAATACAAAAAACTGGATGAAAGTGATCAAAGCGTACAAACCTTCAGTTAGAAGATGATAAGTACTAGGAATGTACTATACAACATAATGGCTATCGTTAACACTGCTATATGATATATTTGAAAGTTGCTAAGAGAATAGATCCTAAAAGTTCTCATCACAAGGCAAAAACACTTTTTTGTGACTATGTGAGGTGATGGATGTTCACCAAACTTACGGTGGTAATCATTTCACAATATATGTAAGTTAAGGCATTGTGCTGTACAACCTCAACCTTATACTATATTATATATACACTGTATGCCAATTATATCTCAATAAAATCATATCTCAATGAAATTGAAATTTTATTTCTATAATTACATGCAGTTTGAGAGCACATATACTTATATATTACATATTTGAAAGAAAAAATAAAATAAAATGTAAAAACTATTCTCAGCTCTCCCAAACTATACAAAAAGAGGTAACTGGCCGGATTTGACCCATGGACCATAGTTTTCCAATCCCTGTTGCAGAGCATGTTAATGTGGGAAATGCTCTAGACTAAAAACCAAAGATCTAGGCACTACAGCAAGCAGAAAAAAGGTGTGAGACAAAAAACAGAGAGATTCACTGAAAGTCTGTAGATGGAACAGTCAGTCATTGTCTGGCCCTCCTGGAACTGCTCTGGAGAAAAAAAAATTGACTTAAGAGACAAGAAACCGGGGTGCCTGGGTGGCTTAGTGGGTTAAAGCCTCTGCCTTCGGCTCAGGTCATGATCTCAGGGTCCTGGGATCGAGCCCCGCATCAGGCTCTCTGCTCAGCAGGGAGCCTGCTTCCCTCTCTCTCTCTGCCTGCCTCTCTGCCTACTTGTGATCTCTCTCTCTCTCTCTCTGTCAAATAAATAAATAAAATCTTTAAAAAAAAAAAAAAAAAAGCGAGAGAGACAAGAAACCCCAGTCCCTGGCTCTGCCATTAATTGAGGGAACATGCATACTTTGTTACTTTCTATTTTATCTTTCCATATGTTCTAAAAGGGTCTTCTCAAACTGGTTTCTTCCTTTTTCATGTTACTCTGCTTCTTTTCATCACCTGTGCAGACACCTGAACAAACATTTTGCTTGTCTGACTCCCTCTGGGCTGCTCTCAGCACTGCTGACATCCAGGGAGGCCGAGGAAGGACCTATGACATTGCCTTTCAATTCCATCCCTCTCCTGCCCACCCAACCTCTGCAGGGCTGCAGAGCACCTCAAATTAGAGCTTCCCATAGTGGGAGCCCATCCGGTACCTCAGGAGTTATTCTGCATTGTAGCTTTTTCCTTTGACACTGCTTAGTTTCAGGCTCTTCTCTTTCCCCTTGGTTTTGATGGAATCCCAGAAAACATTACTGGTTTACAGAGATACAAACATGCATAGACAAGCTACACTAACAACTATACAACCCATTTGATAAAGTCTTAATATCAACAAACTCCCTTTTGAACATTTCAGAAAATTCAAAAAAGGAGTCAGAGAGAAATGTGTGTTTCCTTTTCTATAGCAAAGAAGGTACACATCCCAAAGGTGAGTGGGGCTACTAATGATAAAGAAAGCTACGGTCTAGGAAAAGGAAAGGGCTCTATCCCAGGAAAAGGATCATTGCGCCATCCTGTGACATAGAGATCAGGTTAACTTTGTTGTATTGAACTAGGTTCTTAATTGTTGATAGATGCTTTTACTTTATTTTTTATTTATTTATTTATTTTAAGTAGGCTCCATATCCAGTGTAGAGTCCAACACAGGGTTTGACATAACCCTGAGATTAAGACCTGGGCTGAAGAGTCAGGCACTTAATCAACTGAGCCACCCAGATATCCCTGATAGATGCTCTTAAACACAAAGAAGAATGATCATGGCAATTTAGACTCTGTCTAGTTTCTTCTTTATTAATTTTTAAATGAATAACTTTTTCTAAATATTTCCATGCTTATTCAATAACTAACAAATAATACAAGTATTGATGTATTAAATAAGATTTCTCCAAACATTTGTACATTGATTATAAAATTAATTATATTTCTTACCAGTCTATAATATACCAGACTCTAAAAATGCTTTAAACACCTTAAAAACAATATAAATATTGATTCAGTGCTTCTAGAATCGATTAGTGCAGAGATTGGAAAACTATTAGAAAATCACTAACATCATAGATTCAAATATAATATGCCTTTTTTATTTTAATATACATTTTCTTTTTTCTTTTCCAGTTACAATTATACTTATTTGCCCTGAGAGACAGGGTTACCTTCTTAACCAACTAAAGCTGCAAATAGGATTTGAAAGTCCGTAACTGGGCCTAAAACCACACATCTTGGGTCACCTTCCCAATTTGTTCTACCCAAGACTATTGTCCAGTTGGATGAACCCCTTTTCGTGGGTCAATTTCTATCATATAAGAAACTGTCTAAATTATTAGCTCTAACTTTCTTTTTGTGACCTAAACCTTTTCCCCTCAAATGATGCTTATTATGAATGTCTTATCTTTTATGGATCAGCTGATATAGACCTACTTTGCAACAGTTTTTTCTGCATATATTTCTTTCCTTCAACAATCCAGTCCTTGTTTGTTTTGTAATTGCTGATCCTGAGTGAAGTCTTTTCTGATTCAGTTAAATCTAAGGACTAGATTGGTTTGAGTCACTGAAATTACGGCTTTACTATGAACTAGCCATTAAAACAGACAATATTTACCTGTCATGGCTAGACTCATTAGAGAGATGGTTAGGTTGAAACCTCACTCAGAATATTTTTTAATATCAACCAGCTTGTTCTACTATAGAGATGTTTGTTATTAAGTACAAGAACCAAACATGCATCTAAGAATTGTTGTCTGTATCAGAACCTTGTTTAATTCAACCTGGTACACTCTCTAACTAAGACACGGAAGGTAGTGTGGGAGGACAAAAGGCGACTGTCATGGATTTTCCCCCAAACCCCTGCCTCTAGCCCTTACTTCTCTTCCAGATCCAGTTCTGCATTTCCTGTGACTGCCAGACACTTTTGCCCAGAAGTCCCACTAACACATCAGCTCAGTAGGACTAAAACTAGAACTTCTTCCCCCAACTCACTCATTCCACCACCTCAAATATTCACTCAAAATCCCATCAAATTCTTCCTTCAACTTGTTAGCCACATTTGTTAAGGTAACCAGCTTATAGAAAAAGCTGAACTCTTCTAAGCAAACAGAAATTCCTCTGTGTTAAATCAGCTCTGTTGAAAATTATTTTCTACTTCCAGATGAGATCATGGCCAGATTCCTTGATTTAATAATCATTCGAGAATAAAAAGTCATCTAAGGATTCTGGGAAGATGGCAGTGTAGGAAGCACCAGGAATCTGTATCCCCGCCTAGACAATAATTTCATTGGCAGAATCTGTCTGATATTCTATTATTTTGGAACTTTACGGAGTCTATTGAAGACTTGCAACTTCCAAGGGAAGGCATGGACAGTAAATTGAGATCAAGTTCAGCTCTTAGCACAGTTACAGCTACCCATTCCTACCCCCAGGCTGTGTCACACAGCTGGCAGGCCAGAAGGGCAAAAAACTCTGTCTTCCAAATATTGGGAAGCTATGCTCTGCAAACTGATTGATATCTCTAATCACAAAGATGCAGACAAAATGCTGGGTAGTCATTGTTGCTCCTCCCCCCATTGTTTCAAGCCCCTTCCCTTCTGGTTAAAGTGACTTCCAGGGAATTTAAAAAGTCTATACTCTTTTTTCCCATCTCATTTTTCTTCTTCCCTTTTAGGAGCCAGATATTAAAGACTAAGATATTGAAAAATAATTGCATATATGGAGAAAATTAGGAAGTTACTGTGCATTTTCAGGCAAAGGCTCAGAAAGGATCTGAGAAGACCTCGACTTTATACCTCAGAGTGATCCTTGGCATAGAGACAGTCTAGGACAATCAAAAAAACAAAAACAATAAACAAAAACAATAATAAAAAACAGCAAACTTTGGGGGAGGGGGTGAATCTTATTTCCAGGATTGCCACATTACTAGGTTCAAATGTCCAGTTTCAACAAAAAATGATAAGGCATACAAAGAAACAGGAAAGTTTTGCCCCTTGAAGGAAAAAACTAAACCAACAAAAACTGTCTCTGAAAAAGACCTGATGGCAGATCCATTAGATAAAGACTATAAAAAAACTGTCTTAAAGATGCTCAAAGAACTAAAGAAAAAATGTGGAGAAAGTCAGGAAAACAAGGAATAAACAAATGGAAATATCAATAAAGAGACAGAAAACCTAAAGATAACCCAAAAGATATTCTGGAGCTGAAAAGTAAGATAAAAAATAAAAAATGCAGTAGAGAGAGTAAAGTCATATTTGAGCAGGCATTACAAAGAATCAGCAAACTTAAAGATAACTGAAAATTATCAAGTCTAAGAAATATAAAAAGACTGAAGAAAAGTGAACAAAACTAAAAGGATCTGTGGGACACAATCGAATAGAGAAACATGCATTGTGGGAGTCTCAGTAGGAACTATTTGAGAAATTATGTCTGGAATCTTCCCAAATCTGATGAAAGACATGAATATAAATATTCAAGAAATTTTTTAACAAACTCCAAGTAAGATGAACTCAAAGAGGCTTCCACTACAGCACATTATAATCAAACTTTCAAAAGACAAAGACAAGTAGAATATGAGTAGAAGTGGTGTTTGTCACTTCCAGGCCCGGACCACAAAAGTCTCCCATTCAGTCCTCCACAATCTCTATAGTTCTTCACACTCTGGCTCAAAGGAGAGATTCTGAGGCCCCAGTGAAACCAAGCAAAAGCAGAGCCCACATCCCTGAATCACTGCAAAGGCTGTTCATCGAATGCCCTCTCTAAACAAAGTGATAGAGAAATAAACCTCTATTTTGTTATAATACTGACAGTTCAGTGGCTATCTGATTTTAAACTAGCATTATGTCAAATAATATAATTTTCCTGTGTCATTCTGTTGCCAGGAATGCTTACCCTATTACATCTGACCGTCAAAATGTTTAAAAGCTCAGCTCAGGGGCACCTGGGTGGCTCAGTCAGTTAAGTGTCTGCCTTCTGCTCAGGTCATGATCCCAGGGTCCTGGGATGGAGTCCCACATGGGGCTCCCTGCTCAGGTGGAGCCTGATTCTCCCTTTCGCCTCTGCCCGCCCCCCCAATTTGTGCTCTCTCTCTCTCACTCTATTTCAAATAAATAAATAAAATCTTTTTTAAAAAAGATTTTATTTAGGGACGCCTGGGTGGCTCAGTTGGTTAAGCGACTGCCTTTGGCTCAGGTCATGATCCCAGCATCCTGGGATTGAGTCCCGCATCCGACTCCTTGCTTGGCAGGGAGCCTGCTTCTCCCTCTGCCTCTGCCTGCCTCTCTGCCTGCTTGTGCTCTCTCTCTGACAAATAAATAAATAAAATCTTTAAAAAATATATAAAAAGATTTTATTTATTTATTTGACACAGAGAGAGACGGTGACAGAGGGAATACAAGCAGGGGGAGTGGGAGAAGATTTCCCACTAAGAAGGGAGCCAATTTGGGGCTCGATCCCAGGACGCTGGGATCATGACCTGAGCCGAAGGCAGACACTTAACGACTGCGCCACCCAGGCACCCCAAATAAAATCTTTTTTTAAATATAAATAAATAAATAAAGTCCAGATCAACTGCCACTTCTTTCTCTAGTTACCCAGGCAAAATTATTTGTCCCTCTTCTAACATCGACTATATTTCTTATTATCATTTTATAGCAATGATCACATAGTATTTAATAATATTTGTATCCATGTTTTGTCTCTACAGTAGACAGTATACTTCTAGAAGGTAAGGATCATAGTTCTTTTACCTTCATATGTCCCACAGTATCTGGTACAGTTTCTTGTACACGAACGAATATATACATATTGAATTATACAGGTAGCTTGTGCTATACATCATCCATCTTTCTGAAATCACCTCGGCAATAGAGGGCCATCAGGTTGGTCCTTCTGGTAGATAGTTTGTACTTAGGAACCCAATTTCCCATTTCTTGAATGCTATCTTTGCTCTGCCTCTACCATCTTTTTGTTGTTGTTGTTCTTTTCTCAGACATACATATAGGCAGCTTGCTCTCCTAACACATCTCCTTAAAGCTAAATTTTGACCATATAGAAGTCCCTATTTGTCGCTGACCTTAAGTTTACAAAAACAGTTTTTTAAAAGATTCATTACATCTTGGAACACTGAAAAAATAAAATTAAATTTAAAAAAAAAAAGATTCATTACAGAAACTCAGTACTTTCTCCACACTTCCCACCTGGTCTTTTAAGAATGAATTGCAATGCATATCCCTAGCCATATTCTCTTCCAGAACCTCTCTTTTCACCCAGAACACTACTTCTTCATACATGTAGGAAGTCAAGTTTTATTCTCTGGTATTCCCACAACTGGTTACTTTAATGTGTTTCACTGCATTACCCTAAAGATCACATTCACTGACTTCTCTTACTCTTCTCTTACCTCTTCTGAAATCTAATCTTTATTTGAAATGTTTAAGTAATATTATCTATCTTACACATACCACTTTAAGTATACAAATTATTCTGTGCATATTATGTCATTTAATCCTAATCACATTCGTATTAGTAAGTTGTTATTATCATCAATCTATAATTTTTTTATAAGTAGAGTATAAGTATACTTACTTATACTTAGAGTATAAGTATAAACTTACTCTAGGTCACATAGCTACTAAGTGGCAGGATGGAGTCAAAAATAAACAAATAAATAGCTTCCCTGTTTACCTCATTTTTCAACTACTCATCTTCATTACTCTGCTCTTCCAGGGAAAATTTCTATGTCCTACAATTTAAATAAGTCTAGTAGAAGAGCTATCATCCTTATGCGCAGAGCCAGGATCCTAGGACAAGCTGACCTGGGGCAACTCTTTCACAATGTGAGGCAGAATAGCCAAAAAACAGTGTCTTAGGGAGCCAGAAACATGGCCAAGGAAATGCTGCCAAATACAAAACTTCAAGGGCCAGGGGAGAACACAAATGGGAGGTGGCCATCAAAGTGCACAGAACAGAAGAAGGTGCAAAGAAGAGCTCAAAGAGCATAGTGAGTACCTAGAGCTCACACACTGTGTGGCACCTGGAGGAGTATTGTTAAAGCAGTTGGACTTGAGGGGTTTGATTTTTCGTTTAGAGAAGAGGAGCTTTATTTTTTTTATTTTTTTATTTTTCCCCAAATACTTTTATTTTATTTTTTCAGTGTTACAAGATTCATTGTTTATGTACCACACCCAGTGCTCCATGCAATACGTGCCCTCCTCAATACCCACCACCAGGCTCGCTCATCCCCCCACCCCCCTCCCCTCTAAAACCCTGTCTGTTGCTCTGAGTTCACAGTCTCTCATGGTTGAGAAGAAAAGCTTTAAAGTCCTGTACAGGCCTAGACACAAATTTCCAAATCTTCCTTAGAATTTAGAGCCTCTTTGAGCTTTGAAGTAAAAAAACATAGATTTGTAGAGGAGACCAAGCACTAACGTGGAGTTGTACTATCTTACTTATTTTTGAGACGGAATAAGAAAAAGGCACCAAGTAAAGACATAAAAGCTATCTCCAGTTCATTTAATGGAGTGAGATTTGTAGCAGAAGTTCATAATTACAGAATCTGAACTATTATTCTTAGCTGCCTTTGAAGATTTGAGGGAAAAAAGTTTAATATAGACCCTGCATCTTTTCTAGCCTCTACTTTTACCACTAACATTTTAACTTTCACTATGTCTCACATTCAAACTCCTCAGAGAAAGTTATCTCTTAGTCGCAGTGATAACCATCATCTTTGTTGGCAGAATTTTGGGCTTGCCCAATTCAAGGACCACTGTTCAGACCACACATGGACTCAGCTTGGATTAGCAGCCCATTCCTCCCTGGGTTATGTTGTAGAGACCATGGCCACCTAATTGTTTTTGAAGGTGATTTACACATGAAGAGTTGTTCTATTAAGCAAAAATTATTCCACCAATGTGTGCCCCAAAAGGTCTCTATTCCCTAAAACTTTGTAAGGGTAGCTGAGGAAGAAGGGAATTGTTTTGTATAAACTCGAAAATAATTAAAGTTTGTTATTTGTAAATTCTTCCACACTAACACACTAAGAGTAAGATCAACACAAAATCATAAACTTGTTAGGTTTCTTTAAAGTTGTTTAATTATTTTAAGAGTCTCATTGGTTTCCATATGTGTGTGTATTTCATAGCTACTCAACTGAAAAATCCTTGAAGGCCAGAATCACATCTATTACTTTTTTATTCCTTACAACATCTAAGATTCTGTGCTTACCAAGGGTGTTAAATAAATGTTGCTGAGTGACTGAGCCTTCAGATCTCTGGGTGTTATTGAAAAATAGACTTTAACTGCTTCATTAACTGTCTGTATACACAGAGAGTTGAGATCAACTATTTAAAATAACACCCAAGAAAGCCTTCTGTTCTATAATGTCAATAAAAAATATTGAAATTAGAGTGATAGGATCCTAAATGTGAGCCATAAAGGAAATTATCTCTGCTCTATGTGTGATCCAAATATTTCTTCTTTTTCTGCAATCTAATAAAATATTTATTAATAAACCAATAGCATGAATTGAAATTATTTTCTGGGCCCTAAAAATTTTTTGATTAAAGTGATCCAATCCTGTTTCTTAAGATTCTAAAGAAAAGTCAAGCAGGCAAGGATTTTTCTCTTCCATTTCAGAGGCTTCCTCCTTTACAGTGAATCAGGCTTGTGCTTGGGGTTTTGTTTTTTAGAAAAAAGTCAGTGGCGGGGGAGCGCCTGGATGGCTCAGTGGGTTAAAGCCTCTACCTCTGGCTCAGGTCATGATCTCAGGGTCCTGGGATAGAGCCCCACATCGGGCTCTCTGCTCAGCGGGGAACCTGCTTCTCCCTCTCCCTCTGCCTGCCTCTCTGCCGGCTTGTGCTCTCTCTCTCTCTGTCAAATAAAAAAAAAAAAAGAAAGAAAGAAAGAAAGAAAGAAAAATGTCAGTGGAAAACCATTTTAGGCTTGCAGCAAACCCACCAATCTAGGTGACTTTGACTCAAGGAATAAACTTGGTTTGTGGCAGTAGTTCTCTTGGCCCCAAGCAAGTATGTGTGCTTTGTGCTCAAGCTTTACAGTAATCAGATATCTGAGTAATCAGAAATCTTTTATATATAATATTTTAACTGCAAAGGCATATACATTAAAAAAAAATACTCTGTGTGTTTTAGCTAAAATTTTTGCTTGGTGACTATCTCCTTCTTAAAGAGCTGTACAGATTCTTCAGCCTAATAGAAATAGTGACTTTCCCTATATTGCAGAAGATGATTATAACGTCTTCTCCTATCACCAGAAAAACATGTCATTTGCCTTTAATCTCAGTATCCCAGGGTTATCTCAATATCACAACCAATGAATAACACGAGTTTTAGTTTTTCAACATGGAAACAGTTCTCCCACACGAAAGTCAGATACAACATTAGAATTATTTTTTTGATCTGCCACATTGGGAAAGGGCTTCCTGTCAAAAGCCTTCAGCTTGGAAGTCACAACTTCAACGCACAACTCTTTAAGCTCTACTCACAGACAAATAACACAAAAGGAAGTGAAATGAAGGACAATATATCAAGGTACAAACTACAATCCCATGCAGGAAGCCATCTATGCTAGCATTGTTATGCTAACTTTTTACCGATTGTAACATGTCATGTCCCAAGTATATGACAGGACACACTAGATCATTAGCTCCTTCGAGCCTCACAGTACCTTATAATTTCACTGCCTCACAGTACCTTCCCATCTGGCAATTAGAGCAAAGACTCATATGCTATATAGGCACTGCTTAATAAATAGCCCTTCAGATTCACAGACATTACCCTGGGGTGAATAATACATTATGTGTTAATTAAAAAATATAAATAAATAAATAAATAAATAGCCCTTCAAATGCCGTTATATAGAACCAAACTAAGCCACCAGCATAGGCATTAGTTTTGACATGGGAAGAGAATGGGAAGAAGATTATGCCAACATTACCCTAACTGGGTTCCCACATGTTCTACAGAAAAAGAAAAAAAAAAAATGGTAGTCAACCATATTCAGAAAAATTCAAATGTTGTACCTCTTTCTTGAAAATTTACATCTCAATGTGCATAAGCTCCAAGGAGTCTTGTAGTGAAAAAACTTGTTCAACATGACTAAATACATTTCCCAAGTGCGATGATTAGTTTTATATGTCAACTTAAGGGATGTCCAGAAAGCTGATAAAGAATTATTTCTAGGTGTGTCTTGAGGGTGCTTGCAGAAGAGATCAGCATTTGAATTGGGGAACTGAGTAAAGCAAACTGCCCACCCCAGTGTGTGTGGGCATCATCCAATCCGCTGAGGGCCCAAATAAAACAAAAAAGTAGAAAAAGGGTGAATTTTCTCTCTCTGTTTGAGCTGCAACATCTATCTTCTCCTACCCCTGGACATCAGCCCTCCTGGTTCTCTGGCTTTCAGACTCCAACTGATAGTCAAACTATCAGTTCACCCTACCCTAGTTCCCCTGGTCTTTGGATTTCAGACTGAATTACACTACCAGCTTTCCTGGTTCTCCAGTTTGCAGACAGCAGATTGTGGGATTTCTCAGCCTCCATAATCGAGTGACCCAATTCCTATAATCAATACACGTGTATATACATACATAAACATATTACATATTATACATATGTATATATACATGTACATAAAAAATTATATATACACATATATCTATATATATACATATAGATATACTTATATCCTGTTGGTTCTATTTCTCTGGAGAACCCTATTATACCAAACATACTTGACAACAGAGCCCTTTGCGGAGGATATCTACTGACATTTAGAAGGATGTCAGTGTCCTGTCGAGCAAAATCTGAGAAATCTTCAGTTGTCTGATTCAAACCAATAAGCAGACTTGAAGAGAAAACACAGGCTTCTGGAGTCAAACAGACCACAATTCTGCCACTATCAGAGTCACATGACCTTGTGCAAGTTATTTACCCTCTCTTAGCCTCAGTTTCCCCAAATTCAAACTAGGCAATAAGGCAGCCTTCATATACTGTTGTTATTGTTAAATAAAATAACATACTATATTACCTGTCATTTTTTTAAAGATTTTATTAATTTATTTGAGAGAGAGTGTGTGAGGATAGGTAGGGGAGCAGCAGGCAGAGGGAGAAGCAGGTTCCCCTCTGAGCAAGGATCCCGATCCGGGATTCAATCCCAGGCCCCTGAGATCATGATCTGAGCTGCAGGCAGACGCTTAACAAACTGAGCCACTCAGGCGCCCCTACTTGTCATTTAAAAAAATTCTTTTTGTGTTTCCCTAAAAGAAAAATTATCCATTCCTCTTACAAGGATAGAAGAAAGAGGGAAGTAGCATAGTAGTTACTGATGGATGTGGGAAAATCAGGATAGATTGGGGATTAGTTCTCTTCTTTTAAAGTTAACTGAAAAAATATAAAATGCATTGAAAAATAAAATAAGCCAGCCTTGCTAGCAGAAGTATAACAGTAAAAGCAAGAAGAAATGGGAAAGGCAAAAAGAGATCCTTTCCCGCCATGAACATGGAACAGTGAACTTCAGAAAATTGTGTCTATAGGTCTGCAAATGGACAGAACGACATTCATCTCTGACTTACCTTCTCCGAACATCCTGCACACTTGAAAGCAGGACAGGCTGAATATCAGGTTTTTGTGACCTAACATTAGGAATTAAGGTCTAATTCGTCAGCTGCTAAAATCTGGTCTAACCCAGATATTCACTTTCTTTTCTGACGGTACTGGTGTGTGATAACAACATCTCAGCCCTTGACAAAGCCTGTACCACAGAGAGAAAAAACTCAAAAATACTAACAGTGGAATGATAGGTTAGAGAAATTTAGTCAACGAACCTTCAACTCCTGCAGTAGACTTGTCAGCATGTTACATAGGGCTTTAATTTGTAGCTTCCTGACATATGGGCCACAATATGGTCTCAGTGGTTCCCTGTTACTGGCATGGCTGAGGAGGAGGGAGAAATAATTAGACATCTGACAGGCAAGTGGCTGCTCTCACAGCTCAGCCAAGGCTTTTGCAGAGGGCACTCGGTATTTTTAAAACACCGTTCCATTGCTGCTAAAGAAACTGTACATTTTTCTTTTGCTGATGAATAGGGATTGGTTTGTTTCAGAGTCTGATGATAAAGAAGTGATGGAAGTCATAAGCTTAATTCTTTCAACCAGTTTCCTAAGGAAAAGTACATATCTTGCCTATGATATATGCAGTGGAATATAAGGAGGCCAAAACACTAATACTATTCTTACTTTCCTTTCCTTGAAGAATGCACACATCCAAACAATTTGTTTTTAGCTGTCAGAATCTCCATTCTGCACTTTAAATGAGGGACCTAAGGATTTTGTATAAACCCAGCACAACAGGCCATAAACAGGTACATGGGAGAGGGCGAGGACAATAAATGCTTACCCTAACCAGACTGTAAAAACTGCTCAAGGTCAGTGAATCTATTTTGACTCCCACTTACAACACTGTCACCACTACGACCAAAGAGCACAGTTCTCAGTGTCCAGCAGTAATTCATAAATATTGGTCAATGTACTGATATTTTTCTAGTATGCAGACTCCATTTGCATGGCCTCTAGAAAAAAGTACAGAGAAATCAAGCAAGACAAAAGTGTCATGCTGCTTCTTTGTGCTGTCTTCATCACACACAATAGTACCTGGCAGGAGTTCAACCCACAGGAAGGTTTGATTTGTCTGAGATTAGACACTTTTTTGGAAGTAAACAGCATTTTCTCCAAAGAAACCACGTATAAAAATTTCAGCCAAGTTTTACTTGTTTTGCTTTCTTTATATAACCAAGCATGTGTGTTTATTTTCAAAAAATTAAATTTCTTGTCTAAAGCACATCTCCTGTTTATATCCATAGTTACAGACTGAACGTCTTTATTCCCCCAAAATTCATATGTTGAAGGCTTAATCCCCAGTATGATGGTATTTGGAGGTAGGGTCTTTGGGAATAATTAAGTTAGGATGAGGTCATGAGGGTGGGGCCCCACGATGGGACTAGTCCCTTCTAAAAAGAGCTTACTCTCTCTCCACGTGCACACACTAAGGGAAGGCCATACGAGGACAAAGGGAAAAGGCAGCCATCTGAAAGCTACGAAGAGGGCTCTCACCAGATCCCAACTATACTAGCACCCTGATCTTGGACTTCTGGCCTTCCAAACCAAGGAAATAAATGTCTGCTGTTTAAGCCACCCAGTCTATAGTATTTTGTTATAGCAGCCCAAGCAGACTAAGACATCCAACAAAACTGTAGGAATAAATGTGCTTGAGAGTAGAGCTAGTGGTCATATGGGAAAGGTCAGCAGTAGACACAGAGAGGACGTACACTTAGAAAACCAGGATATGTTTACCTCTGATTTTTTTTTTTAAAGATGGAATTATCAGAGCCAGACAGGCTAAGCCTGCGTTGTCAGGGGTCTAGGCACTTCTGGTCTAGACATTTCTTCTTCTAACACTTCATAGAAGCTGTAAATTTTATGACAGGAGACTAAACCTAGCCACCGAGGCTGAAAGTGAACAAGCAGCTCTCTAACAGCAGCCGTGTGAGACGGATGCACACGGACGGCATTTGCAAAGTCAGATCTTAATTTCCAGACTCACTGGCGTTTGATGCTATGGATTCCAAAGTCCGATCAACATTCAAACTTCTACATTTGGAGGGAAGAAGACCTTATCATGTAATGCACCCCAAAGCACTCTATTTGTCTTTACAAATTTGCTCTAGAGCGGGGCATTGTATTAGTCATATTCTACAAAGAAACAGAACTAATGGGAGAGAAAGAGACAGAAACAGAGAGAGAGTGACATTGTAAGGAATTGCTTCATGCAACTGTAGGGGCTGACAAGTCCAAATTCTGTAGAACAGGCAAGTAGGCTGGAAATTCAGTTAAGAGATGATGTTTTAGTCTAGAGATCAAAATACGTAGGGCAAGACAACAGGCAGGAAACTCAGGCAGGGTTTCTATATTGCAGTCTTGTAGAAATTTGGTTCTTTGGTAAACTTCAGTGTTTGTACTGAAGGCCTTTGACTTATTGGATAAGGTCTACCCACATTAAGAAGAGTAATCTAATTCGCAAATGACATATCAGATAAAGGGCTAGTATCCAAAATCTATAAAGAACTTCTCAAACTCAACACCCAAAGAACAAATAATCCGATCAAGAAATGGGCAGAAGATATGAACAGACATTTCTGCAAAGAGGACATCCAAATGGACAACAGACACATGAAAAAGTGCTCAACATCACTCGGCATCAGAGAAATGCAAATCAAAACCTCAGTGAGATACCACCTCACACCAGTCAGAATGGCTAAAATTAGCAAGTCAGGAAATGACAGATGTTGGTGAGGATGCGGAGAAAGGGGAACCCTCCTACACTGTTGGTGGGAATGCAAGCTGGCACAGCCACTCTGGAAAACAGTATGGAGGTTCCTCAAAAAGTTAAAAATAGAGCTACCCTCCAACCCAGCAATCACACTACTG
>CM052886.1:65268365-65287531 GCA_028534135.1 Potos flavus
GTATTATGCTAAGCGAAATAAGTCAATCAGAGAAAGACAATTATCATATGATCTCTCTGATATGAAGAATTTGAAAGGCAGGGTGGGGGGTCGTGGGGGGTGGGGGAGAGAAATGAAACAAGATGGGATCAGGAAGGAGACAAACATAAGAGACTCCTAAACTCACGAAACAAACTGAGGGTGGATGGGGGGTAGGGGGAGTAGGGATACGGTGGCTGGGTTATGGACATTGGGGAGGGTATGGTAAGTGCTGTGAAATGTGTAAGCCTGATGATTCACAGACATGTACCCTGGGGCAAATAATACATCATATGTTAATAAAAAAAAAAAAAGAAAAGTAATCTATTTTACTCAAAGTCTAGTGACTAAATGTGAATCACATCTAAGAATTGTCTGCACAGCAACATCTAGACTGGTGTATGGCCAAACAACTGAGCACCGTAGCCTAGCCAAGTTGACACATAAAATTAGCCATCACAAGCATAAACTGGAAAGTAAAAAGACAACAAAAACAAATTTCCAAATCCTTCAAATTTTTCTTCTGTCCTAACCAGCTAAACTTTTTTAAGAGTGGGTCTCATCCATTATCACATTAAGCTACTCACTGAATCAAATATGGTATATTATTTCCCTTGCATTCCCAAGACATCCCTTGAATTTTTACTAAAGTCAACATGCTAGTGCAAGATGAGTTTCGAGGATGCAAGAAATAAATACGGTCAACCCTAAGTCATGAGACGTCAAAGGTTAGGAATCTACCATAAAGCTGCACTCCAAAAATAGAGCAACTCGAGAGGGCTGGGATACTGCTTATTTGTCCAGCATTTTAACCCCAGAGGCTAGCCCTACACCTGGCTCACAGGTGGTTCTGAGAAATCTTTGTTAAATGAATACCTGAATTAATTAGGGAAGTAAAAGAGATTAACATTATTAAAGGTGCTTCCCACTTTGAGATGCCAAAGCCAAGTAGAGGACTGTTGTGTTTCTTTGTTTTTCTACTCCATTGCAAAACAAAATAATTATCTCTGCAAATCGAACAGATACAGACTCTACTCCAGTCCCCATGTCAGTAAAATCCTGTAGGTATTTTGGAGCTATTCCCTTTCATCCCATATTGCAGCACTCAGAATTCAGTAAGCATGTTTACTAGCTGTGTAAATATGGACAATAATAACCAACACCAAATACCAAATACTGTCCTTAGTGTCTATATTTACCCATAACATTCTCATGAGGTGGGTGCTGCTATTTCTCCCCTTTTTACAGAAGAGGAAACTGCAACACAAATAAATTAAGGAACTTGCTAAAAGTCAGACCAGTAGTAGTTAGTGGCTCGGTTGAAATTTGAACTCAGTCTGGTTCCAGATACCTCTCTCTGCCCCACTACACTTCAATTTACTTAGCTACTCAGAGCCTCAATGTGTTCATTTACAAAATAAGAATAATAATTCCTCCCTTATAGAATTGTTTTAGGATTAGTGCCAATTTATAACCCAGTGCCTGGCACACAACCCATGGGCCCTGAATAAATGGTGGTGGTGTTGATGCGAAAAGTAACAGCAGTAGTATCTGTTGCTACTGTCACTGTCGTCATCATCGTGGCTGAAGTAGATTCCCTCCACAACCAAGTTGTTTTATAATTGCTACTTAAGTCACAAAATTCAAGGGCACATGTACCTGCCTTAGGACACTTAGTTCACAAAATAAATATAGCATACACATTAATAAACGTGAATTCTGGGATGCAGAGTTGTCACTTCCAAATTGTCTGCCACACCACTCATCCTTAACATCAAGTTTTAGGCTAAAACTGCAGGACAACTGTGGTAAATGAATGATGACCAAAAATTCTTTACTGCTCCTTCTACTGAAAAACTGACTCTAATTTCCCTCTCCCTGAAACTGGGCTGGCCTTCATGAATTGTCTGACCAAAAGAATGTGACAGAATTGACATTCTGGAAATTATAAGACTAGGTCATCGAATCCTTTCAGCTTATGCCAGGGTCACTTGGAATACTTGCTCTAGAAGCCTTAGGCTCTACAGGAAGTCTAACTATCCTGGGTAGCTAAGGCCAGTCTTCCAGCCATCTCCATCAAGATGGCAGACATGTGAACGAAGCCATTTTTGATCCTCCAGACCAGTTCATCTGCCAGTTGAGTACCACCAGCTGACCTCAATCAATACCACATGGAATACACAAATCACCAGAATCTTAAATTCATGATCAACAAACTAGTGAGATACAATAAAATACTTGCTTTAAGCCACTAAGTTTTGGGGTAGTTTGTTAAACGGCAATAGTTAACTGGAACAGAAAGAATTCCAATATTATCAAATGAGAAGTTGCACAGCACTATGTCCTGAGAGGGAATATTTCTTGATTCAGCTGCCATTCAGTAGAATCTATATGGGTGGTATTGAGTGCGCAGTACTGGTCAGAGGGGGATATTTTTATTGGAAAAAAGAAATGAATCAAGGTTAGTTCATAGGAATAGAATGTGTGATGTCAGAGAATTCAAAGTAACAGTTACAAGTCACCAAGACCTTGTGAAGATAAAATAAGAGGACAGAAACTGCAAAATGTCTCTTTCCATCCTTGCTACCACAAAATTTAAAAAAATCATGAATAGAATTAGATGAAATGGAGCAGAGGATCCAACTGATACTAAAATCATGTGCCATGTAGACGTCCTTAGCAACAGGACCCTCTGAAGTTAACAATATTGCAATAAGAAAGTCATGTAAAAATTGTTTATAATTAAAGCACAGCCACATACGTATCATTAATTCCACTTTGGGGAAGGGTCTGGAAGGGAGTGAGAGAGCCATTTTTGCAGTAAACAAAAGGTGAGAACCTGAGGAAAAGAATCTGAGTTATGCCTAAGAGGGTTAAACAGGGCCCATGTGCTCCAGAACTTTTTGTGTGAAAGACCTGTCATACCTCCCTCTGACTGGGTCAGTGAAGAAAATAGAAAATGTGACCTTTTTTTTTATTTATAGGGTTTTTTTTTTTTAATTTTTATTATTGAAAAATAGTTGACAATGTTATATTAGCTTCAGATGTACAACATAAGGATTTGACAATCCTAATCATTATACAATGCTCACCATGATAAATGTAGTCACCATCTGTCACCATACAATGCTATTTTAATATTGATTATACTCCCTATGTTCTACCTTTCATTCCTGTGACTTATTCATTCTGTAACTGGAAGCCTGTATCACCCACTCCCCTTCATCCATTTTGCCCCTCCTCCCACCTCCTTTCCCTCTGGCAACCACCAGTTTGTTCTCTGCATTTATGAATCTGCTTGTGTTTGTTTTTAGATTCCACATATAAATGAAATCATATGAAACTGTCTTTCTCTGACTTACTTTACTTAGCATAATACCTTTTAAGTCCATCCATGTTCTCAAAAATGGTCAGATCTCATTCTTTAGGGCTGAGTAATATTCTATTGTATATATACACCACATCTTCTTTACCAATTCACCCATCAATGGACACTTAGGTCACTTCCATATCTTGGCTATGATAAATAATGTTGCTATGAACATGAAGGTGCCATATATCTTTTCAAAGTAGCGTTTTCATTTTCTTTGGGTATATATCCAATAGTGGAATATATGGTATTTCTACTTCTAACTGAATGTTTTATACATAGACACTACCTGGCTATGGATAGAAGGAAATCAGGCAGAGTGAGATATACCCACATAGCCTAAAGAAGTTTGTAATTCCTTTACTTAACCTATGCAACATCCTTCTGGGTCAATAACAGTGTCTTCATTTATAGAGTTATGAATAGAGCTGTAAAACAACTTATTTGCAGCCATGTGACACTTAAAAGTTTGCAAAACAAGGTTGTTTCTGATTTGTAGGATTTTATTAATCTCTCTCTCCTCTTTTTTTTTTTTTTTTTTTTTTTTGGTCCAGGAAGTTCAGAGATTTGGTACATTATGAAAATTTTTCCTGAGTATTGTCATACAGATATTTCAAAGTATCCCTAGTTTCTTATATTTTTAAATAGCTCTATAACAAGGAAAAAAGAATCTATCTTAGAGAAAGAAACTAATGAGACACTCCAATGACGCTCAATATTTTTATTCCAGGAAATTCCTGCCTACAGCAAGGCTCTGCTGTTGTGTCCAGCTGTTCTTGAAGAGCATTGCTAGGTGGCATCCCAAGGTTAAAAGCAGCTGGAGCAAAATAAAAGCATGGCATTCTGCTACAATCCAATATCAAATTATACATAATTTCCCAGCAGCATAAAACCTAAAGGATTTCTGAGCCACAAATACTGATTTCTTTTTATTTGCTAAAAAAAAAGTCAAGTTTAATGAGATAAAAAGCTTCACAAATATCTTTCTTTTTATCTTTTCTGTTTTTAATGAAAGAAATTAAATATTTTGTTAAATTTAAAGACAGTCAGCAATCCTTGAGACACAAACTATTTTCTCTCTTCTTTTAAGATTTTATTTATTTATTTATTTGTGAGAAAGCAAGAGAGAGAGAGCACATAAGCAGGGAAGCAGCAGGCAGAGGGAGAAGCAGGCTCTCCACTGAGCAAGGAGACTGATGCGGGACTCGATCCCAGGACTCTGGGATCAGGACCTGAGCTGAAGGCAGACGCCTAACTGACTAAGCCACTCAGGTGTCCCAGACACAAACTATTTTCTAAACAATCCATCTTGGAAAACATGTTGCTCCTATACAATTTAAACAGAGGCTTAAGACAACCCCACAAAGAAAGCAGATTTTTTTTTATTATGTTCAGTTTGCCATTGTATAGTACATCACACTTTATTTTTAAATGTAAAGTGATTCAATACCCTACTTTATCTTAGAACTTAAAGATAAAAAAATAAGTAAACTGCCAGTGGACAGAGTCACCCCACAGGTAATTTTCTATTTTCTTTTTGATCCATGATCATCGATTACATACTATCTTGTATTGCTTTGTATTTTTTTCTCTCCAACAATATTTTGAACTCCTTTAAGCTCAAGGACTATGTTTCCTTTCTTTATTCCCCATTGCATACATAATGTAGAGTTCTAGACATACAAGATAATCAATTTATTTCTCTTCATCGGAAATTCACACAAAGAAACATGTTCTATGACTCAGTGTATTTCTCTTCAAGCATTATGCAAGATTTTTTAAAAGTTGATGAAGAACTGTTTTTACAATTTGCAAATTTAAACCTTGTTCAAAAATAAGAAATTTATAAAATCACGATTAATATTTTTATCCTAAGAAACAAAAGTTCCATAAAGATCAAATAGTGAGTGTTCCTAATTCTCAGGACAGAGGTCAAAAAACTGTTTAAAACTTTATAAATAAAAATACATTGCTAATGGGGTGCCTCGGTGGCTCACTCAGTTAAGCGTCTGCCTTTGGCTCAAGTCATGACCTCAGGGTCCTGGGATTGAGACCTGTGTCACCCTACTCAGTGGGGAGTGTGTTTCTCCCTCTGCCTCTGCCTCCCCCACTCATGCTCTCGCTCTCTTGCTCTCTCTCATAAATAAAACCTTTTAAAAAAATACATTGCTAACAAAATCAATGGGGAAAATGTGGAAGGTGAGATATTTATACCCTAATCATGAATGAAAGAATGAGAAAAAAATGTCCAAAGAGATGTTTGAAAAAGAGTGACCTAGATATCATTTTGATGTTTACAAGCACTTTAAATTACTGAATTTGGACTCCCAGCTTAACATGGTGAGAAATTCTACATGGTGTTGGAAGCCTGATAAGCTCCTGCTCCTTCTCCTTCTCCTTCTTTTTAATGTCTTCTTTTTAATGTCTTAATGTGTTCCTGGTGTTCTTCTTTGGCCTCCTTCATGCTCTTGGCCAAAAGTTTAGCATATTCTGCAGCCTCTTCCTTATCTTTCTGAGTGCACTGTTTCTTCAAAGCAATATGCCAACGTTTGTGTTGGAGGACACGTGGAGTAACAAGATGCTGAATCTTGGGCCCTTTGATTCTAGGTTTCTTACCTTCTTTGTTTAGGAGCTTTCTCACAACATACTGACGGACATCATCTTTAGAGAGACTGAAAAGTTTGTGGATTCTTCTAACTCTTTGGGGTCCCAGGTGATGAGGCACAGTAGCATCAGTCCAGGAATATCCCTCTCCCCTTTTTTTACAATGACCAAGTTGAGAACACTGAGGTTGGGATCTACAAGGCAACCCCAAAGAGATTTGTACTTTCTCTCTCCCATCCTCCTTGGTCTATATCAGGAATGCCCCTTACTCAGCAGCAGGCAGACACAGCCATGGGTCAAGGCACCCTGCTTCATGGGGAAACCTTGTTTGTCATTGCCACCACTGATTTGGACCATGTAACCCTTCCGTTCTTTACCCAGAGTATCAGCAGCAACTTCTGTGGCTGTACGCTTCTCATAAAAGGTATGAAGTTTGCGCTGATAGTCTACTTCAATGAGTTTCTGGCAGCCATAGCTGAGAAAGAGATGTTCAGCTTCATCCTGAAGCAGCCTCCAAGGCACCATGAAAAAGAGCTGATATGCTTCTTCTTAACTTCCTAATAAACTATTCTTGAAGACACAAACATGAAAAAGGTGGCTTTGAGATCAAATGATAAGAAAAGATCTTGGATAATCCTGGTGGAATTCTCACTAAATGCAACATCAGTCAAGATGAATTGAAAAATACATTATTGAACCACATATCACCTAATCTACCCTCTGAAAGAGAAGAAAAGGCCACCCTAACTCCATCAAATCAGTACTAAAGACAAAAATGAGAAGCCTGGAAGGAAGACAAAAAGAATAAAATAATGAAAGAAGACAATACATGTGGAGGGTAGGGGACAAAGAGCCAACTAAGAATTATAAGTGTTCCCCAAAAAGAAAAAAATAATGAAAGTGTTCAAGAGGACAGTAGAACAATCAAAGTCTATTGAATGATTAGTGGGTAACAGCTGTGACCCTAGGTATTTTATACCCATTCAAGTAATTGTTCATTTGTGAGAGCAACAGAAAGACTTTCTCAATTAAATAAGGACTAAGAAATATACTATTGAAGTATGCCCTTTGTTAAACTTAAATAAGACAAGATTCCTAAACTTTTTATTTAAATAAGAAATCTGTAGTTTTATTTTACCTCAAGTATGTGAAATAAGAGGGAAATAACAATAATCTCCTTCTGATTTCACAGAGATTTCACAAGTTTTATGCCTTTTAGAAAAAAGTGACATCTGCATCAAAATTATTACCAAGGTAACACATTATCAAGTAAAACAACTAATTAAAATTACTGACCTTTCAAAAATTAAAGGTTACTGTCAACAGTAGTTAGCAATCATCTCTGAAACCCAGGTATCTTATAAAAATCCTTATCTAAAATTAATATAAGCAAGAATAGTTTCTGGTTCTCTCTGCAAGTGTAGGGAAAGAAAAAACAAACATTTCCTTCTTATATTATTGCACTGTCTTCCTTTATGCATGATTAGGAAGGCCTGTATTTCAAGACTAAATACTGGGATTCCTTTGGTTACCAATGACAGGAAAAGAAGCAGGCCTCGGAAGCTCAAAGCATATGATATGGAACAGAAATAAACAAAATAGCATTATAAGCATCAGAATGTGGAGCATATAAGGCTTTGCATCTCACTTTCTCAAAAACACATAAGAGATTTACTCCAACTACCTGAAGAATGAATCAGCCTAGCATGGACTTCTGCATTATAATCCTGGCTTTCTCACTTACTTAAGCAGGTTACTCTCTAAGACTCAATTTCCTCCTCTGTAAAATAAGGATACATAACTGAACCTACAATGTTAGATTCCAGTGAGAGTCAAATAAGATACTGCAGGTAAAATATTTAACACAGTGCCTGTTACACAGTAAGTGCATAATGATGAACTTTTTAATGTAACAAATTATTACCTAACAATGTATTAGTCACACAGAGAAATATACTCGTGTTAGTTATCTATTGTGTCATTACAAATTCCTCCCAAATTTTAGTGGCTGAAAACAAGAAGTATTTACTATCTCACAGGAGTTTCTAAAGGAGTCTCTAAAGTATTTACTATCTCACAGAGTTTCTAAAGAACAACTTCCCTGGCTTTTCCTGGCTCTGCGTCTCTGACAAAGTTGCAGTCAAAATGTTGGTTGGGATGCAGACATCTGAAGGTTGACTGAAGGACTGAAGGATCCACTTCCAAGACGACTCACTCATATGGCTGTTGGCTGGAGGCCTTGGTTCTTCATTGGCTAATGGCAGGAGACCTCAACTCCCCACACACATGGGCTCCTGCTCATGACATGTCAGCTAACTTCACCCAGAGTGAGCAATTCAAGAGAAAGAAGTCACAGTGCCTTACATGACCTTGTCTCCAAAGTCCCACATCGGGTATAGCTCAGTGGAAGAGCATTTGACTGCAAAGTCCCACATCGCCACTGCTGTTTTCTTTTTTTTTTTTTTAAGATTTTATTTATTTATTTGACAGAGAGAGATCACAAGGAGTCAGAGAGGCAGGCAGAGAGACAGGAGGAAGCAGGCTCCCCGCCGAGCAGAGAGCCCGACGCGGGGCTTGATCCCAGGACCCCGAGACCACGACCCGAGCCAAAGGCAGAGGCATCAACCCACCGAGCCACCCAGGCGCCCCCACTGCTGTTTTCTATTCATTAAGAAGCACATCAGTAAATCCAGCTCACACTCAAAGGAATATCTACCTCTTGAAGAATATCAAATAACTTGTGGAAATATTCAAAACCACCACAATTTTGTGTATCCTATGCATATATCTATAAGAAATAGAAAGCTATAATATAAAAATTATTTTTTATAACTAAAATGTAATTGATAGGGGCGCCTGGGTGGCTCGGTGGGTTAGGCCTCTGCCTTCGGCTCAGGTCATGATCTCGGGCTCCTGGGATCGAGCCCCGCATCGGGCTCTCTGCTCAGCAGGGAGCCTGCTTCCCCCTCTCTCTCTGCCTGCCTCTCTGCCTATTTGTGATTTCTCTCTGTCAAATAAATAAATAAAATCTTTAAAAAAAAAAAAAATGTAATTGATAGGGGTGCCTGGGTGGCTCAGTGGGTTAAAGCCTCTGCCTTCGGCTCAGGTCATGATCTCAGGGTCCTGGGATCAAGCCCTACATCGGGCTCTCTGCTCAGCGGGGAGCCTGCTTCCCCCTCTCTCTCTGCTCCCCTCTCTGCCTACTTGTGATCTCTCTCTCTGTCAAATAAATAAATAAAATCTTTAAAATGTAATTGATATATAACATTGTGTAACATTAAGGCATATTGATTGGATCTATTTATGTATTGCAATATCACTACCACCATAGTCTCAGCTAACACTGCCATCTTTTCACATAATTATCGTATCTATTTTATGGCGAAAACATTTAAGATGTAATCTCTTAACAACCTTGAAGTATGTAACACAGTATTGTTGACTATAATCACAATGCCAATGCATTAGATCTCCAGAACTTACTCATCTTCTAATTGCAAGTCTGTGCCCTTTGACCAAAATCTCCCCAATTTTCCCACATCCCAACCCCTGCACAATTACCATTCTATTCTCTTTTTTGCAATTCTGGTTATCAGGAAAACCAATAAAATATACAGAATTAAGCAGGAAAAAAAATGTTTTAAGACATGTTTATAAAATTCAGAGCTAAAACTTTCCTATAAATTAAGGTAGATAATAATATAAAAATGTAAAATAATAAGCTAAACCTGGGGCCCCTGGGTGGCTCAGTCAGTTAAGCATCTGACTCTTGATTTCGGCTCAGGTCATGTTCTCAGCGTCCTGGGATGGATCCCCGTGTTAGGCTCTGCGCTCAGCGGGAGTCTGAGGATTCTCTCTCCCTCTGTACCACCCTCTGCTCATTCTATCTCTCCCTAAAATAAATAAATAAATCTCTAAAACATAATAATAACTTCATCAAGATAAAAAGCTTCTGCACAGCAAAGGAAACAGTCAACAAAACTAAAGGAAATCCGCAGAATGGAAGACGATATTTGTAAATGACATTACAGACAAAGGGCTGGTACCCAAAATGTATAAAGAACTTCTCAAACTCAACACCCAAAAAACAAATAATCAAATCAAAAAATGGGCAGAAGACATGAGCAGACACTTCTCCAAAGAAGACATATAAAATGGCTAACAGACACATGAAAAAGTGTTCATCATCATTAGCCATCAGGGAAATTCAAATCGAAACCACATTGACATATCACCTTACACCAGTTAGAATGGCAAAAATTGACAAGGCAAGAAACAACAAATGTTGGAGAAGTTGTGGAGAAAGGGGAACCCTCTTACACTCTTGGTGGGAATGTAAGGTGGTACAGCTACTTTGGAAAACAGTGTGGAGGTTCCTTCAAAAGTTAAAAATAGAGCTACTTTATGACCCAACAATTATACACTACTGGGTATTTACCCCAAAGATAAAGATGTAGTGAAAAGAAGGGCCATATGCACCCCAATGTTCATAGCAGCAATGTCCACAATAGCCAAACTGTGGAAGGAGCCAAGATGCCCTTCAACAGACGAATGGATAAAGAAGATGTGGTATATATATACAATGGAATATTTCTCAGCCATCACAAAGGATGAACACCCAATATTTGCATCAACACAAATGGAACTGGAGGAGATTACGCTGAGTGAAATAAGTCAAACAGAGAAAGACAATTATCATATGGTTTCACTTATTTGTTGAACATAAGGAATAGCATGGAGGACATTAGGAAAAGGAAGGGAAAAATTAAGGGGGAGAAATTGGAGTGGGATATGAACCATGAGAGACTGTGGACTCCTGGAAACAAACTGAGGGTTTTAGAAGGGAGGAGGGTGGGGGTACAGGTAAGCCTAGTGATGGGTATTAAGGAGGGCATGTATTGCATGGCGCACTGGGTGTTATATGCAAACAATGAATCATGGAACACTACATCAAAAACTAATGATATACTGTATGGTACTAACATAATAATAAAATAATAATAACAATAAGCTAAACCTATAACACCAAATTATTTTAACAAACATGTAGGAGTGCAATAAGGATTATAGAAGGAAAAGAATTACACGTTTTATACATCGGGTAAGTTACTGCTTTGATACTGATTTTGATAATTACGGAAATGTAAATTCAAATACATATCTGATAAACCAAAATTGAGCCACTAGTAAGATTTTTATTATTATGTTTTCTGATCATAAAAGAAAAATGCCCTAACATTAATATTAAAAATTTAGAAAACACCAAAAAAGATAAAATAAAAATAAAAACAACATAATCCTTACGATTTGGATGCCTTTTATTTTTTTGTTGTCTGACTGCTGAGGCTAGGACTTTCTGTACTACATTAAATAACAATGGTGAGCGTGGACATCCCTATCTTATTTCTAAATGTAGAGGAAAAGCTCTCAGTTTTTCCCCATTGAGAATGATATTACTTGTAGATCTTTCATATAGATCACCTTTTGATGTTGAGGTGTATTCCCTCTATCCCTACTTTGTTGTAGGTTTTTATCAAGAAAAAATGCTATATTTTGTCAAATGCTTTTTCTGCATCTATTGAGAGGATCATATGAGTCTTAGCCTTTCTTTTAAACAATGTGGTGTATCACGTTGATTGATTTGAGAATATTATACCACCCTGCAGCTCAGGAATAAATCCCACTTGATCATGTTGAATAATTCATTTAATGTCCTGTTGAATTCAATTTGCTGGTATCTTGTTGAGAATTTTTACAGCCATGTTCATCAGGGATATTGGCTTGTAATTTTCCTTTTTAGTGGGATCTTTGGTTTTGGAATCAAGGTACTGCTGGCCTTGTAGAATGAGTCTAGAAATTTTCCTTCAGTCTGAGAAGAATAGGTACTAACTCTTCTTTAAATGTCTAGTATAAATCTCCTGGGAAGCCATCCAGCTGTGGACTTTTTGTTTGTTGGGAGATTTTTGATTATTGATTCTATTTCTTTCCTGGCTATAGAATCTGTTCAAATTTTCTATTTCTTCCTGCTTCAGTTTTGGTAATTTGTATGTTTCTAGGAATTTGTCTAAATGGACAAATTTATTAATTCCCCTATTGTTGAATGTTTAGGTGGTTTTCAATTTTTTATTAATATAAATAAAAATATATAATGATATATTTCGAATACCTTATTATTTTCATTGAATTAAATTCTAGTAGAATTTCAGAAGAGAGACAATAAAGCTCTTAATATTGCAAAACTATACTTACAAAAGGTTGTGCCAACTAATAAATACCCTCGTGATATTTGAAAATTCTCATTTCCCCAAATCAAAACCACAATAGATATCATTCATACCTGTTAAAATGGCTGTTGTCAAAAAGATAAGAATAATGAGTGTTGGTGAGGATGTGGGAAAAGTGGACCCTTGTGCACCACTGGTTGGAATGTAAGTTGGCGTAGCCATTATGGAAAATAGTATTGAGGTTCCTCAAAAAAAGTAAAACTGGAACTACCATATGTTCCAGCAATTCCACTTCTGGGTATTTATTTGAAGAAAATGAAAACACTAATTCAAAAAGATATATGTACCCCATGTTCATTGCAGTAATTATTTACAACAGCCAAGATATGGATAAAGAAAATGTGATACACACACACACACACACACACACATACAATGTCATATTATTTAGCCATGAGGAAGAAGGAAATTCTTGCAACGACAGGGATGGACCTTGAGGGCATTATGCTAAGTGAAATTAAATCAGATAGAGAAAAACAAATACTATATGATATTACTTATATGTGGCATAAGGAAGGAAGGAAGGGAGGGAGGGAGGGAGGGAGGGAGGAAGGAAGGAAGGAAGGAAGGAAGGAAGGAAGGAAGGAAGGAAGGAAGGAAGAAAGAAAGGCTTATAAATACAGAGAACAGATTGGTGGTTGCTAGAGGTGGGAGTGTAGGGGGTTGGCGAAATAGGTGAAGGTGGTCAAAAGGTACAAACTTCCAATTATAAAAAAAATAAGTCCATTGTGGAAGGTATGTGCTATGGTGAGCACTGTGAATTGTGAAAGACTGATGAATCACAGACCTGTACCCCTGAAACAAATAATATATTATATGTTAATAAAAAAATAAATTAAAAAAAATAAGTCATGGGGATATACTGTATTGTATATTCAAAAGTTGCAAAGAGAGTAAGTAGATCTTAAAAGTTCTCATCATGGGAAGCCTAGGTGGCTCAGTCAGTTAAGTATATAACTCTTGGTTTGGGCTCAGGTCATGATTTCATGGGTCAGGGATAGAGCTCCACATTGGGCTCTGCATTCAGTAGGAAGTCTGCTTGAAGATTCTCTCCCTCTGCCCCTCCCCCCAACTCTCTCTCTCTCTCTCAAATAAATAAATCTTTTTTAAAAAAGTTCTCATCACAAGAAAAACACTGCAACTATGTACGGTGACAGATATTAACTAGACTTACTGTGATCATTTTTAATATATGGTTGACACTTGAACAACACAAGTTTGAACTGCACAGGTTCGCTTATACATAGAATTTTTTTAATAAATATAGTACAGTATTGTAAATATTATTTCCTTTTCCTTATAATTTTCTTAAGAACATTTTCTTTTCTCTAGCTTACTTTATTATAAGAATACAGTATATATAATATATGTCACATACAAAATATGTTAATCAACTATTTATGTTACCACCAAGGCTTCCAATCAATAGTAAGCTATTAATAATTAAGTTTTGGAGAGTCAAAGTTATATACAGATTTTTGACTGCACAAGGGTGTCAGCACCCCTAACCCCCGCATGATTCAAGAGTCAACTGTATACAAATATTGAGTCATTGTGTGTACACCTGAAACTAATATGTTAGTATGTCAATTATATCTCAATTTTTCAAAATCTTTTGTAGACTTTTTATTTTCCCACAGCCTTTACAGTGGAGTATCTGCACTTGGATATATTCTGCCAGTTTCTCAAAACTAACATTATAGCACATAGTTATTCTCTCCCTATCCCTTCCATGCTACTTCTTCTCTGGACTTTTATGTTTCTGTAAAAGACCTCTGTTCTTCCAGACAACCTGGCAACATAACACAAAGTCCTTTTTGAGGTCTTTCTTCTTCCTGCCTCCAATCCAAGCAGTTACCAAAACTGGCCTCTTATATTTCCCCAAATACCTACCACATTCATCCCTTTTCTCTATTCTCACTGTCAATTCTGTTAGTTTTCTACCATGCAATCAAGTTGGATTCTTTTTCCAATCCTGTCTTACTCCAGGATATGAAACTGTGTCTGGTTGTAGATACCAACACTATCTATCTAGATGGAGTTAATCTAGCTTTATCCCTTCATGTTCCACTCAATATTTGTCAAAGGGGGTGGAGACTCTGGATATAAATTCTGGATATAAAATCTAATAAGTTAGCTTATTAGATTACTTCCAAACACCCTGTGCTACTTGACAATATACCCCCAGAGTGTTTTGGCACAGAGCCAAGCTTGACCTCCAAGCAAGGGCATGATACTGTGACATAGCTAATACTCCTGGGTCATTCAACTGACCTAACCTAAAAGAATGGAACAGAGATAGTTACAGATTATATTAGTCATCTATTGCTGAGTAGCACACTTATCATAAATTTAGCAGTTTAAAATAACATACATTTATTATACTACAATTTTCGTAGGTCAGGAATCTGGCCATGGTTTACCTGAGATCTCTGTTTTAGGCTCTTTCAATGGAGTTGCTATCAAGATATTGGCCAATGTTCTTTCCCACTGAGATTTCCAGAAAACTATGGCTGGGGAAAAAGAAAGCAAAAAAAAAAAAAAAAAAAAGAGTTCAGTGGTGGCAACCACCCCAAAAAGCTCATAAGAACTTCCCAATCTACTAATTAGGAATATCAGAATTAGACTCAAAACAGAAAACATCCAACTGTCTAGGGAAATCATCACTAAGGATCTAAAAATATTTACTGTTTTGATCATATGAATAGATATTCATATCATGTTCAACATACAACAACATTCAACATATTCAACAAACATCAATTAAACATTTACCATCTGCAATGCACCATATCATGTGGTGGAGAAAATTAAGATGAATAAGCCACATATAGTTCATGCTTTCAGAGAATTCACACTGTAGCAGAAGAAAGGAAGAAACCTATTCATAAATCACTACAACAACATAGCATGCAATAAAAGTTATAACGGATAGATCCAAAAAAAAAGTGCTTAGGTGCATAGAAGAAGGGAAAGTTATGAAATACTGGAATTTAAGTAAGTAATCATTCCCAAGGAGTGGACTATGGAATGATCAGAAGGAGTGAGAAAGAACAAAGAATAAATCTGAAAGCAAGCCAACCAAGGACAGCTTTCATAACCCCTGAGCCTTTCAGCCCTTCCTATAAAAATACCAAATATTGAAGAGAGCTGTAAAAATACCAAATGTTTTTGAAGAGGACATGGAGCAAACAGAATTCTTACATATTGCTTATGGGAGGAAAAACTGGAAGTTTCGTAAAAAGTTAAACATACATCAACCTTATGATCCAGCAGTTCTATTCCTAGGTGTTTATCCAAGGAAAAGGAAATCACGTGTCCACAAAAAACTTGTACGAGATGCTTCATGGCAGCTTTATGCATGATAGCCAAAATTCAGAAATAACAGGAGAATGAATATACACAACAGAATATTCTAGGGAGATGGAAATATTTGTATCTTGGTGTAATTGCCAAGAACAGTGAACAGTTCGCTTAAAATCTGAGCACTTCTGGAGTGCCTGGGTGGCTCAGTCAGTTAAGTGTCTGACTCTCGATTTTGGCTCAGGTCATGATTTCAGGGTCTTGAGATTAAGCCCCACATCAGGCTCTGTGTTGGGCATGGGGCCTGCTTGAGATTCTCTCTCTCTCTCTCTCCCTCTCCCTCTGCCCCTTCCCGCACCTCTCTCTCTCTCTCTCTCCTCTCCCTCCCTCCCTTCCTCTCTTAAAAAAAAAAAAATCTGAGCACTTCATTGCATGTAAGTTATATCTTTTATCTGTCAGTTTTCAGTCAGGAGACAGGTACCACACAATAATTTGAACAGGGAAAATTTAATATAAAGACTTATTACCTGTAACAAGAGATTACCTACTAATGGGTAAAGAGAACTCTAAAGAGTAATAAATAGAAGACAAAGGCAGCAACCATTACCTCTAGAGATAAGGCACAGCAACTAAGGACGAAAGAAATACAGAAGAGCCCTCCCCGCCCCCGGGGCTGAGATCCGTCTTTGTTGGACAGGGTAGAGCAGTAGCCACTGAATGGTGCCCACTCAGTGCCATGTTGGTGAAACTCACTGGAGGAAGACTTCCCCAGGAGGTATTGCACCTCAGGACTCACTGCGAATCCTCCTGTAGAGGTGGTGAGCTGAGAAGCTACCCTCTTAAGAACTGGGCGAGGCTGGCCACAGAGAAATTCCATGCTGCACAGCTCACTGGAAAACTGCCCACAGGGATGGCCCAATGGGAAGCTATATCCTGGGATGCTGAGGAATGCTGGCCACGGGGAAGTAAGCACTGGCCCATTGCCCTACTGTTCCCAGGGGTCACACACTGCAGAAGAATTTAAGCAGAGCACACTAGGAACCAGAAGAAAAGCCCGTTCCTCCCCCAGTATCCTTCCAGTGCCCTCAGCAACAATACTTAATATTGTGCAAGCTGGCAAGGGAAAAATGCTCCATATCACAAGCAGAGCAATGAAGGGTAGATTTAAAATTGAGGCAACAAATAGATAACTGACACGTACTTCGATTTTAAAAGTAAGACTATGAGAAATCTAAAATGGTCAAATTCGGAAAAGCAGAATGTTAAATGGTAGTTGCCCAGGGGTGAGGGCAGGAGGAGACAGGAAGGTATTAGTCAAGGGGCACGAAGTTTCAGTTATACAAGATGAAATCAGACCAGAGGTCTGCTACACAGCATAGTGTCTAGAGTTAACCATACGATATTGCATCCTTAAAAATTTGCTAAGAGAATGCTGAAAGAGGGTGGTAGGAAACTTTTGGAGGTGATAGATGTGTTTATGGCAAGGATTGTGATGATTTGTAGATGTATGCTTTCCTCCAAACTCATCAGATTGATATGGTAAATATATACAGCAATTTGTATGTCATTTATACCTCAATAAAGTGGTTTTTAAAAAAGGAGGAGGAAGAAGAGGAGGAGAAAGAGAAAGAAAGACTGCAGAATTTGGGGTTTTATGGGAGATGGCAGACTTAACTAGAACAGATGTAACTGTAAAAGATGCTACGGGACCAGTTTCTGTTGGTGCTGCATTTTGATAATCTCAGTGAAGAACTGAAAAGAACTGTTTTCCCATTCACCCAAGAATAACATCTGTTATGAAATGAATTAGTTGCCTCTATGGACAATAAAAGAAAATAAGCTGATTTTTAAAAAGGGAAATATCTACTTTAAGGCAGTTTTTCAAACAGGCACATATTATCTTTATTCCAAGGACAAGAACCAGAAACTCTGCCTAGTAGTCCCTGGCTACTATAATTTTGATATCTGATGTACTTCTAGACATACATATCATTCCACATCCTCCTGATAAGGCAAGGAATAGTGAATAACATCAATCATGTCACAATTTTCCCTGTTATAAAGTTAATGCATATTAGTAAGTTATTAGAGTTATCATTATCATTACATTATCTAGTTCAATTCCTAATCTGGAGCCAGAAAATTAAAATGTGTGTGTTGTTATATTACACAATCACCAAGTTACCCATGAGTACATGGTGAACCACCAAAAAAAAATGTAAGATCATACCCTCTACTCAATTACTTTGCCATAACTGAATAATAATGCTGGTTCACTGTTTCCCTGGATGATTACATCCAATTTCTATGTTTTATACATCACCTCAAAGCTGGTAATTTCAAAATTCATATCCTTAGTATTGAACTCTCTCTTGAGATCCAGAGTCTTGTCTTACTGAATACCTGGATGTCAAATATGATTCTCCAATTTAATAATTTCAAAAGGGAACTGTTGCTCTGTTTCCCTTCAGCCTTTTAGGGCTCATCTACCTCGTTGCCCAAGCCAAAAACCTGGAAGTTATTCTTTTTTTTTTTCTGAATTTCTTGAGATATAATTGACATATAACATTATACAAGTTTAAGGTACATAATATATTCATTTGGTACATTTAAAAATTGCAACATAATTCCACCATAGTGCTAGCTAATATCTCTATCACATCACATGATTATCATTTCTTTTTTTTTGTAGTAGGAGGTAATAAGATCTAGTCCCTAGGAATCAGTCTTGATTCTTTTCTTCCCCTCATCATCTACATTCAATTCATCAGCTACTCACACTGGACCTAGTTCCAAAATGTGTTGAATTCTTCCACTTCTTTTCAGCTATACTGCTGCCTTTCTAGTCCCAGCTACCATCGTTTCTCACCTAGACCGCTGAAATAGAACTGCTTGGCTGGCTTATTCCCTGACACTCCAAAATTCATTCTCATTAGAGCACACTACTTCAAACTATCCAAAAGATTCTCAGTGCATGTAGAATAAAATCACACTCCTTAACTTAGTTTATTAATCCTAACTGGAACTGCTTCCCTGTGTCAGTTGGGGTTCAGTCAGAAAAGAGATCCACTATAAGTGATATAGACAAGATTTATCATAGGAGAGAACCCAGAAATGGACCCTCAACTCTATGGTCAACTAATCTCCGACCAAGCAGGAAAGAATATCCAATGGAAAAAAGACAGTTTCTTCAACAAATGGTGTTGGGAGAATCGGGCAGCCACATGTAGAAGAATGAAACCGGACCATTTCCTTACACCATACACAAAAATAGACTCAAAATGGATGAAAGATCTCAATGTGAGACAGGAATCCATCAAAATCCTAGAGGAGAACACAGGCAGCAACCTCTGTGACCTCAGCTGCAGCAACTTCTTGCTAGACATGTTTCCAAAGGCAAGGGAAACAAAGGCAAAAAGGAACTATTGGGACCTCATCAAGATCAAAAGCTTTTGCACAGCAAAGGAAACAATTGACAAAACCAAAAGACAGCCAACAGAATGGGAGAAGATATTTGCAAATGTCTTATCAGATAAAGGGTTAGTATCCAAAATCTATAAAGAACTTACCAAACTCAACACCCAAAA
>CM052886.1:65288031-65311840 GCA_028534135.1 Potos flavus
CAGAAGACATGAACAGACATTTCTCCCAAGAAGACATATAAAGAGCCAACAGACACATGAAAAAATGCTCCACATCACTTGGCATCAGAGAACTACAAATCAAAACCACAATGAGATACCACTTCACACCAGTCAGAATGGCTAAAATTAACAACACAGGAAAAAACAAATGTTGGTGAGGATGTGGAGAAAGGGGAACACTCTTACATTGTTGGTGGGAATAAGCTGGTGCAGCCACTCTGGAAAACAGTATGGAGGTTCCTCAAAAAGTTAAAAATAGAGCTATCCTCCAACCCGGCAATTGCACTACTAGGTATTTACCCAAAGGATACAAACATAGTAATCTGAAGGGGCACCTGCACCCCAATGTTGATAGCAGCAATGTCCACAATAGCCAAACTATGGAAAGAGCCCAGATGTCCATTGACAGGTGAATGGATAAAGAAGATGTGGCATATATATACACAATGGACTATTACTCAGCCATCAAAAACAGTGAACTCTTGCCATTTGCAACGACATGGATGGAACTAGAGGGTATTATGCTAAGCGAAATAAGTCAATCGGAGAAAGACAATTATCACATGGTTTCACTCATATGTGGAATTTAAGAAACAAAACAGAGGATCATAGGGGAAGAAAGGGAAAAATAAAATAAGACAAAATCAGAGATGGAGACAAACCATAAGAGACTTTTAACTATAGGAAACAAACTGAGGGTTGCTGGAGGGGAGGAAGGGATGGGATAACTGGGTGATGGATATTAAGGAGGGCATGTTATGTAGTGAGCACTGGGTGTTATATGCAACTGATGAATCATTGACCTCTACCTCTGAAACTAACAATACACTATATGTTAATTAATTGAATTTAAATAAAAGTTTTAAAAGAAAGAGAAAAAAAAGATTTATCATAGGGGTTTAGCACAGAAATTGTGAGAGCTAATAAAAGAGACTATGTAAGGGTATAGTGTCTATCTATATCTGATGCTGGAGCTGAAAAGAAGGATGAACGTGAGGTGAGGGAGAGTAAGAGCTCTCCCTCTCCCTCCCACCTCTATAAATGAGCTGGCACCCATTAAAATGAACTGAGAGTTGTGTCTGTCTTTCACTACATTCAGGCCTCAATTTCAATGATCTGAGTAACCTGCAGAAAAGGCTTCCACTCTCCAATTTGAATTCACATGCACACCTGGCCTACACATAGGAGGAGCTGAAGGAGATCCAGCAATCATTGGAGTATCTGCTATCCTGTGCCAGCAGTGTAAGCCAGCAGATCAGAAACAACGTGCAAGAGCTACAACAGAACATGATGCTCCATGGACCTTCTGAACACAGATGTGGCCACTGCTTTATGTACACTTCCCAAAGCTCGTGCAGATTTCTCCTGTGGGCACCCCTATTCAGAACCATATAAGGTAGGGACTGCTTGGAAACACGGTTCCAGCTCGGGTGCACTAACACAGTATAAAACCACCACTGGCCACCTTTTGTCAACCTGGCTCAAACACACCTCTTTTAACTATACCTAACTTACAAATAATGACAATAGAAAAATTAGGTTCCTGTCTAATATAAGCAACTGTCCTTTGTCAAAGTGAAAACATATTAAACCTCTCAAGAATCTGCAAAATTCTTTTATCTATTTTTTTGGTGATATCCATTCTTTAAGCTGAGTCGCCCTCTCCTTTGATATCCTGTAACTTAAACTCTTAGCTATAAGAAGTGGTTTGCTGTAAATATTTAGTAGCCAGTTCTCTGTGGGGAAAAAAGCCATGAAACATAGTGTTTGCCAGTCTCCATTGTATAAACACTCCCACTGCACCCGATTTCATACCACTAGGGTATGAAATATATGAATATGTTGAATATATATGAATATATGAAATATAACATACTACTAGGGTGTTATCACTGAACTCATTGGGAAGAGATATGCAGTAAGTAGCATGTCAATATGTGGTATTTCCACCATATGGATACAGTATATATAAACCACCTCAGGAGTACAGATAATAATGATTAGAAAGTGATGCGTTTTGAGTATTTGTTACCATTGTTTTAATATAATTTATTTAATTACAAGTTTATATAATTTAATTTTATATTGACTTTACTAAGGCCAGTAGAGAATAGCTGTCTACAGAGGATGGCATTGAGAGGTACCAGGGAAGCACCTGATGGAAATAATCGGTCCCTTGCAAGGCAAATACCTCAGGAGAGGCAGAGAGTCTAATGTTCTCAGGTAGAAGAAGTAGAGCTGCTTCTACTGCCAGAGGAAACTCATAATTTACAGGTTAAAGATTCCTAGCTTCATCAGAATTTTCCCATATATCTTTATCTCAATTTTCAGGGTCCTGCTTCTTCCTAATCAAAGCCCTTGAAAGGTGGGGAACTCAATTTCTCTTATTTATTCAGCAACACACAACTTAGACTTTGGGATTTTTTGTTTGTTTGTTTGTTTTCAGAAATCTCAGTCCTGCATAATAGTTATAGAAGCTTTCTGGAAATTTAAAGCCCTGAACTCCTCATTTTCTACCTCTACTCCAGTGCATATATAAACAACCACCTATCCTGGGTGTTATATGCATTTCTTATGTTCATTTTAATGTTCCATAGCAGCGACTACTTAGTCCCCTAAAAACTGGCCTTCTATAGGCATTTCGTTACAGGTGCCTACAGGTGGTAATTTTAGTAACTGTTTTACCTCTGCAAGCTATGAACTACCAGTGTCCCCTTCGCCCCTGGAAACAGGGTTATTATGCATCTACATTTAATCAGATCAGAAACCCAATTCTAAGACTACAGAACCAGTTCACAGAACACAGAACCAATTCACAAAACCCTTCCTTAAGGTTTCATTCCTCTGGAGCCACCTCCAGCACCAAATGCTGTGTCAGGATTTGATTAAAATTTATTATAGGAGTTTGACCTTAAGCAATTGTAGAAGATGGTTAAACAGTCTATATAAGGCTTGTGCTTCTATATCTGGTGCCCAGCTGGACGTTAGCAAGGCAGGGATAATCTGGAAGAAAATATAAGTAATGGAGCACACGGACAAATAGGAACCTAGAAGAACAAGCTGGACACCACAAGTATGCACTTGGGAGCCCACTCATGTCTCTTATTGCCTCCAGGCCTCCAACTTAGATAATATGGGAGAAGTTGCAGGAGGGAAAAGCTAGTGTGTTCAAAACACACACACACACACACACACACACACACACACACACACACACACGAGTCTAGGATTCAGAGAAGCTTAAGGAAGACTCTGGCTTCTGGCAGAAGCCAGAGTAGTCATAAGCACGTCTGTTGCCTGCCCCGTGATAACAAGGTGAGTCAACAGATCAGCGACAAGTATGTGGAAAATGCAACAGTGCTTGATAGTACAATCTTCTGGATATAAACATAGCTACAGCTTTTTAAATTTCACAGGAATGTTGCTTGTGGCCAAGCCTAATCTAAAACCAAACAGGGAAGAGAATTCTGGGAAATGTCATTCCAGCTTAGCTCATTGACAAGAACTAAGTCACCATATTGCCCCACCTCTCTGACAGTGCACTCTACTCCAATACACCAACAACTTTCTGCTCTTAGAATACATAACCATTTGTTTCCACCTCTGGGCCTTTGTATGTGGTGCTCCTTCTACCTGAAGTGCTCTTTCTCCAGATAATACCTCGCTTCTCATTATTCCTTTCTCCACTCACACATCACGTCTTCCCCAATGTAAAGTATTTTTTATTCCTGGTTGCTCTCTATAGTGACCATTTTTAATTGCTTGGCAAGCATCAATGCCCCCCTCTCTCCTTACTAATAGTTGCTATTTTCCAGATACCTACCCTTTTCCATGCAGTACCTCTCTCCCAGCTGTAGGAATGTGCTCTAACTGCTTTAAATTAATTTACTGGCTTAGGTATCTCCCAGCTGTAGGAATGTGCTCTAACTTCTTTAAGTTAATTTATTAGTTTAGGCTTCTTGCTCATCTCTGTATCAATGACTGAGGCTAGACTTTATTCCTAGCCTCAGTCATTGATACAGAGATGAGCAAGAGACCTAAGCTAATAAATCTCAGTATCTTTCTCTAGAATACTATGATGAAAGTCCTACTGAATACAAACAAGGACACATGGAACCCTGACTCCTACTGGCAGGCATCCTCCAACCCTGAGGACGCCCCATCCTAAGATAAAGAAAGTCACCTCTGGGGAGTACAGAACAGAAATGTCAGACAATTACGTCAGTGTTGACACTATTAATCTCCTGGACCAATCAAGCCCAAACCTTCCATACCCATGTATTTTCCCTTTATATGAACCAATAAATTCCCATGTTGTTTGAGCCACTTTGGGTTTGTTTTGTTTTTGTTTTTTTAATTGAGTTACAAGTGTCATACAACATTTTTTAACAAAAATTATAAATGATGCAATCCTATCATACTGTTTTATTGTCTTCAAAGACATCGTCGTCAGACATTGCTATCTGTAATTATCTTGTTTATTTTTTTATTTTTTATTTTTTTAAAGATTTTATTTATTTATTTGACAGAGAGAGAGAGAGATCACAAGTAGGCAGAGAGGCAGGCGGAGAGGGGGGGGAAGCAGGCTCCCTGCCGAGCAGAGAGCCCGATGCGGGGCTTGATCCCAGGACCCTGAGATCATGACCTGAGCCGAAGGCAGAGGCTTTAACCCACTGAGCCACCCAGGCGCCCCTATTTTTTTACTTTTTGTCTTTTCTTTAACATCTACCTCCTCCACTAAATTATGAACTCAATGCAAGTAGAGATTTTGAGTATTTTACTACAAACTCCTAAAACAATGCCCAGCACAGGTAAGAACTCAAAAATACTTAGGGAATTCATGAGTAAAATAGATCTAGATAGAGTCTTCTCTTTCTACAGCATGTAAAATGCAGAGCAGGCGGCACTAATGCTGCCATCAAACAATGGCATGTTTTAATTTAGTGGAGTCACCAATCCCAAATTTGCTTTTCTGTTGTTCTGCCTTGATCATCTTGTTTAGAGCTGAGCTCTACACGAAATAGTTTTGAGTATAACACAAATGCTACATGACTGGCATGTCTGGCATTGTAAAGCATCACATGGTTGTTCAATTAAAATTTTACAGCCGATGATTGGGATTATTATATAATAAAATAGCTAACCTTTTAATATTTCTCAATTCCCGAAGCAGGAGGTGCTGATTTTCCATGTAAGCGTCCTAGAAACACAGCCATTATTTTTCCGTGAAAGGGTCTTTAAATACTCTCTAAGAATTTCCTCAGCTGGTTTCGAGTGCCACAGTTTTGAAAAGGAAAGCAACAACAGAGACTCCAGCTAATCCGTAAGAAGATAAAGAAATAAATCTGCTCACCCGCCCTCAGGATTTATTTTCTAATTTTCCTTCTCCTTTTCATCACTTGGCTTTTACACAGCTTAGAAAAGTGCACAGTACAAAGGGCATGGTTTCCAAAACACATGCTTTCTCCTGCAGTCTTTAATGTCCCGGAAGATATGGCAACTAGAAGTGGAAACTCCAGAAACCTGGCAGTACCCGACTGGTTCTCTCTGTTGCAGGACCTCTGTGAGGATGGTGTTGCTAATCTTGGTCTTTCACTGCTGTTTGGGGAGCGCTAAAGCACCCTGAGATTGTTAGGGAGCCCCTTAAGCAGTGTGCAAGATTCAATAAACATTAACAACACTAATCACACTAGCTAGCCCAAGAACAATGCAGATTTTTAGGTAGCTGCATTGCAACAAATTTTCTTTCAACCATACGCCCACATGGTTTCCTCTTGAAGCCTTCTCTTTAAGGTGGCAAGATTCTTTTCCCAAAATCTTAGATATAACAAGGAGAGGAAACAATAGAATTGGAGGCTTCTTGCAATGATCAATCCCCCTGATTTCAGACAAGGCCCCATAAAACCATTTCACACCCAAGCATTCAATATTAGACCTCTAAGGAAAGTCTGGTTTTAATATCGTCTCTCCCTCCCTAATCAGAAAACTTCTTAGATCACTTACAATTCCGTCTGGGAGGATGGTTTTTAAAATTAAATTAGATGAGGTGTATAAAAAGAACTTAACTCAGTGCCTATCCCTGGATACTCCTTTAAAAAGAGTAACGCCCTTGTCTTTCTTCTACCATTGGCCATTTCCTCTCGTGCTTATAGAGAAGATGTACCATTTGCATTTAAAAATATTTTCGTACTGTATGGTGACTAACATAACATAATAAAAAAAAATAATAATTTTTTAAAAAATCTTTTCCTCAGAACTGTTATGGACTGAAGGCTTGTGTCTCCTCACCCCAAATTTCAAACGCCCAGTGCAACTATGTTTGGAGATGAGGCCTCTAATGAAGTAATTAGGGTTAAATAAGGTCAAAAGAAAGGGAACTGATGTGACAAGGTTAGTATCCTTATGAGAAGAGACAACAAAGAGCTTGCTGTCTCTTTTCCCCCACCGTTCAAGGACATGGTGAGAAGGCACTTCAACAAGTCAGGAAGAGAGCCCTCACCAGAAAACAATCCTGTCATATCTTAATCTAGGATTTCTAGACTCCAGAACAGCAAAAAAATAAATTTCTGTTGTTGAAGCAACCCAGCCTGTGGTATTTGGGTATGGCAGCCCAAGCAAACTAATACAGTAACCATTTCTTTATTCTCTTATTTAGGATTGGCAGCCCATTTGGGTGGAGATAATATATTTGGATGTTTCTTTAAAAAAGAACAAATGTGAAAATGGAAGGTGGGTTTCATATTACTTGAAAAATATGAACTTGTTTGCTTTTAAAATTAGTTTCTTTTCCCTAATAAAGGACTGTGTTCTAAGATATATACCTTTAGAATGTTTTTATTAGTAAATGGTGGCTGTAGTTTCTTTCAGGTGAGCCTTGATTCCTCTTCCTGTACGACTTACGCCTTCATCCTGGCACTCAGGAAATCATCTGTATAATCGAAAATTATCCTTCCAATACAAACAATAGTATTCAGATCTACTGCTATCTCAGTAACTGAAAGACTCGAGATTGCCTAAATAAAGTCCTATAATGAAAGCTTTAGAGCCCAGAACACATACTTCACCAGCTTTAGACAAGTTTGAGACATACTAAATAAACTTGACAGGGATTACATTATTCACAGTTGTTCTGAAAATAGCCCATGATTTTTTGTCTCAGAGATATTTTCAGAATTCAAGGTGTCAGATGCTTCATAAGAACTGCAGAGAAGAACAAATCAGATAACGTGTGTGAAATAAACTGGAAATCACTCTGCAATGAAGTTACTGATATTATGGAGCTATTCATTGCAACCATAGACCTCTTCACCAATAGTAGGAGTAGTAGTTCATTACTACTCCTATTAATAATGGCAATAATGACTAACCTCTTTCCAGTACTTGACATGGACCGAACATGTTGTAACTGCATACAGGTATTGATGCATTTAATCCCCACTACAACCTTTTGTGTAATATGATTATCCCAATTTTAGACACAAAGAAACTAATGCAGAGAGAGTCATCATGCTGGAAAATAATATGCCATAAAAAAAAGAAAAAAGGAGACTTGGGTGTAAGGAGAGGTCAGAGAACTGCTATCCTGGGATTAGGCTGTAGCAGACATCACTGGCACTTGTGTCACATCACCTCTGTGTGGGTTTAGACTCAACTCTACTGCCAGCATCCTGCCTCAAACCAGGGCTTCACATCTTTCCACATTCTGCCCCAGGGCCTCCTCTCAGGCTGCCAGAGGTCACACAGTCCTCTTGAAGGCAGCTGAGAAGCTAACGCTCTAAGGGGGCAATCTTCAATCAATGGGGAATGGAACTAGTGGATAAATGTCCTGGCCTCCATCTTAAGGGGGGCAATTCTCCTTCCCTGCCTTACTCTGACTACTTTCTCATGCCTGCTTGCTGAATCACCTTCAGATAAACTACCTCTCCCCCAGGTTCTTATCTCAAGCTCCGCTTTGGGAGAACCTAAACTTTGATACATTTGGCCCTTCTAACCAAATAAATGGTGTAATAAATATATGGGTTTAACCTAGTCACATTTATCAAAATTAAGCAACATGCTCATTATATAGTTCTGATTATTTTTCTTGGTTTTCTTTTAAAATCTTAGGAACAAGCAGATTTGGGGACAGAGAGATTGTGGGGCTTTTAAAAAACTATTTTTAGCACTTGCTGAAATGTTTCATACTAAAGGGAAAATCCTTTCACTCAACAAGACATTGATTAGATCTTTAGGTAACTGTTCCTATAGCAACACTCTACTCTGCAATATTCTATTATTTTTCAAGCCTACCTCCTCAACTAGAGACCAGAGTTCATTACACATAGCCATCCTTTCCAACTCCGTTATTCAATGAAATGTTTCCCATTTTTTCAGCTTATTTCCACAATGTCCCTTATTTCTTTTCACTTCAACAGTAAGTTTAATTAATTAAAAACATTTCACTAAAGCTATTCTGCATATTGGTATAAGGTGTTTAACAATATAAGAACAATAACAATAAAAATAGCAATTCCTTACTAACCAAATATTCAGGACCAACAAATGTGCTCCAACCTACCCTTACTAGCATAAGGACAAAGAATGTAATGAGTCACAGGAATGGAAAGCCAGGATGATCCTTTCATTCATTCAATCATTCAGTAAATATTTAATGAGTACCAACTATATTCCAGAGACTGTGTTTGGTGCTAGAGACATAACATTGAACAAGATAGACATGATCCATGGCCTCAATGAGAAGCTTATAGTCTAGAGGAGGCAGACAAAGAAGTCATGAAAATACACATGATGAGTGTTCTAGTATGAAAGCACGGAAAGCTATAGAAAGGACAGGGCAGAGGGGACTGATACAATCAGGACAGAAAAGGCCCTTCAAAGGCTTGAAGCATGAGTGCAATTTAGCCATGGGAAAGGGAGACGAGAAAGGGATGGCATGGTAGGCAGGGACAACCATGTGGTAGAAGACAGAAGCAATAATCATAAAAAAGAACTTAGGTATGATTAAAGTGAAGAGTGTGAGGAAGAGTGGGGAGAGATAAAGTGTCAAGTATTGGATTATATCAAATTTTTCAAGCCATTTGCATTAAAGATAACTCCAAAACTGTAATATAGAAACCCCAAATTTTAGTAGCCTAGGACAATAAAACTGAATTTTTTTTCACTAAATAATCCCACGCAGGTGTTCCTGGTTGGTAGGGGCATGTTCCAAAAGATCAGGCTTCCTCCATCTAAGTCCATCCCTGAGACTGGAACACGTAAGTCTCTTTCACATTTCATAGCCATGCTTCACTACAAAGGGGCCAGGAAACATAGTTCTTAAGTAGACAGCTCTTCTTATCAACAACTCTACACTAAGAAAGGGTATCATGAATTTTTAGTAGATAGCTATTTACTTTGCCACACTATTTGAATGAGTTTGAATTTTTTAAGAGGAATGAAAAGCCATAGTTTTAAGTAGGATCATAGCATTATCAGATTTGTATGATTTTAAGATCCCTCTGGATGTTGGGTAAAAAATTAACTACAGCCAGCTAAGAAATTATTGAAGTAATCCAGGAAAGAAAGAATTGTGTCATGGACCAGGATGAAGCAATGGAGATAAAGATATTTATAATAGGCAGAATTTATGGAAATTGGTGCCTGACTAGAGAGAGTGTGAGAGAGAAATCAAGCATGAGTCCCAAGTTTCCATCCTGAAACAATGAGTTCAAAATGGAGGATGAGCAGCTTAGCGGGAGAAGATGATGAATTTAAGAGTGGTTATGTTGAGTTTCAGGTAGCATTGACTTCCAAAATGTTAATGTCCAGTAGGAAGTTAGATACATAGCTGTTGAGCTAAGAGGAGAAATCTAGACCAAAGATGGAGATTATGGAGGTGAAAGCATATAGACACTAATTAAAGCTATGAGAAGGGGTGGTATCCTCAGAGAAGTGTATACATGGGACAACAGAGAGCCCACAGAAAAATAAATATTTAGAGCACAAGAAAGCTGCTCACCTCCTAAGCCTCAGTGTCCTAATCCATTAAATGGAGAAAACAATCATCTCTAGGTTATAAAGTATTCTAGGGATTAAGCTGGATGATAAACATTTAATTTAAATATTCATGTAAATATCTAGCACATTGTCTAACACAGAGAAAGAAATAAGTAAATGTTCCCTGTTGGTATTAACCTTGGAGATAAAAATAGAATATGGCATCATGAAAACTAAGGAAAGAATACATTTCAAGAAAATAGATGCTATTAACAGTGTCCAGCATTGCCAAGAGTTACTTTATGGGACCTGTCTTTATGAGACCTGTAGGAACCTCAAGGAATTGGATTTCCTCTCCATTGATGCCCTCCTTTGGTCCTCTTTCAGTGCTGGATGCTCCTGACACTCAACTGAAGCGTAAATCACTCCAGTCTTGCTGGGCAAGCATAGTACTCTGCCTGCAACTGGGGGGACAGAAGTGTAAACAGCCTCAGAATATTCACTTGGGTGAACTGACTGCTCAGTTTGCAGTGATTTCTCTGCCTCTTGTAAATGCCTTTCTCTCAACATGGAGTTGTAGAGACCCAGAATCCATTTCAAGTAATACATTCCTCCCTTAGCCTTGCTGACTAGGCTATGACTGGGCAACTGACCCAAAGTGTGACCAATGCAAGTCCTATCCCCAACAACTTGAAATTGCAGAAAGAAAGAGAAGCAGCTGCTCTTTCTAGAGGCAGAAGACTTGAACTGTAATATATATTTGAGCACTCTCAGCAGCCATATTTTTGTTTTTCATCTAGACCAGAGAAGCAGAAGTCAGTTAGCAACAAGAGAGAAGAAGGAGGCAGTCTGGCAGAGAGGAGCAGAGAAAGAAAGCTCTTGGAGTTTTTGATTTCGGGTTCTAGTTCTATCCTAAGGCTGGAATGCAGCCCTGCTCTTGTGATCCATGAAGCACCTTCTTTACTTACGGTAGTTAAAAGAGTTTATTCCTTCAACCAAATGAGTCTTAACCTATCTTTGGAAGCTCTAGGAAATAATTAAATCTACAGTGAAGAAAAGGATTCCCTCTGGAATTTGCCTTAATAAATCCTGGAGCTGATACCAGAGAGTATCCTAGCCCACAGAATGGAAGTGCTGGAGACTATTTTTCAAGACAAGGGGCTTGCAGGCACCCAGAACTCTTTAGTTTGTCATGAACTGTGATATTTTTGACTAGTAGTTTGTTCAAGCGGAGGAGAACTGAAGTGAGGCAAGGAGTTTAGATGAGGGTATCATAGAAAAGGTGAGAGAATATGGTCCCAGTTTCTTTCCTCCCAGATTACTCTTCTTCAAAGATTCCAAATCATGCATCTCAAATATGGTTTTTCTGAGGTCATTTATTTAGATTGCACTATACCACTTCTTAAGAAATCAGTTACTTTGTGATTTTCAGAGAAACATTCATTAAACAAATGAAAACCCAAGGGTTTCTTCTTAATCTCCTCTGCTTTGAATTTTCAAAACAAACATAACACCACAAAGATAAAGTCCTATTTACAAATAGAGCTGAATGCAGGGCAAGTCACCAAAGGCAGCTGCAGCTCCCATTTGGCTACTCACTAACAATATTATTTTATGCAAAGAACTTAAATTCTCCAGAACTCATTTCTTCATATTTAAAATGAAAAGTTGAATTAGATGGTTTTTAAGGCCTTTTCCAGCAATAAAAATCACATGCTACCTAAATTCATTGGCTAAACACCAATCTCAGACACAATGTTCCTGGAGGAGCCAATATGATAGAGTATTGATCTATGGAGTATGCCTCATCACGAGAACCACATGACTCTCTGGGCACACCACCCCAAATCATCACCCAGCCTGCTTTGCAGCTACTTCAGTCTACAGCTAAAACCATACTTTAGCAACTAGGCTTGCACCTGAAAACAGATGACCGATTAGTGTGAACTATCCAGGTCTAAAATCAAGACTGAAAATCTGTTGGCTAAGCAGTGATTCCCTAACTACGTTTTCTTAGAGTGTTGGGTACTGAGAAGTGAAAAGACTGTGTGGGCACAATGGAAACACTATATTTCATCCATTGTAAGAGTCACATTTTTTTCATATTTTGACAAATCTGAAATGAGGATGTGTTTTGGAATTGCTGTTGGCCAGCCACAACTCTGCATGTCAGTGTTTGCAGAAAGTATATCAGTGGCTTAGTAGAGGATCCTGATGATAACAATAAAGCAATCTTTAAGAAATGTTGGGTCACCATTGTTGTTGACACAAAGGAAAAGTGTGTGGTAAATCGCAGACGCTGAGAACTCAGGTGAAATATGACTCAAACAATCCAGCTTTTTTTTTTTTTTTTAAGATTTTATTTATTTATGGGGCACTTGGGTGGCTCAGACGGTTAAGTGGCTGCCTTCGGCTCAGGTCATGATCCCAGGGTCTTGGGATCGAGCCCCACATTGGGCTCCGTGCTCAGCGGAGAGCCTGCTTCTCCCTCTCCTTCTGCCTGCCGCTCTGCCTACTTGCGCTCTCTATTTCTCTGTCAAATAAATAAAATCTTAAAAAAAAAAAATTATTTATTCATGAGAGACAGAGAGAGAGGCAGAGGCAGAGGGAGTAACAGGCTCCCCAAGGAGCAGGGAGCCTGATGCGGGACTCAATCTCAGGACCCTGGGGTCATGACCTGAGCCGAAGGCAGATGCTTAACCATCTGAGCCACCCAGGTGCCCAGTCCAGCTTTTAATGTGCAGAAGTTTAAGGAATACTTTAACCAACTTATTTTCCTCATATTTTTCTTTTTATAATTATACAGTGAGTGATTATGAGAAAAATCTATGCTAAGTATGTCTAAAAGATCCTTGCAACAAGCATAAGATAAAAATTCTAAGTAACAAAACAGCATACCATAGTTTAACTGGCAACATTTCTTTTCTTCGTGGCACATAAAATAATGAAGCATCTTGCAATTAACAGTGTCTTAGATATGATAAATAATCTTATTAAGCCATTGTGAATTTATACTCACATCAGGGGGTCCAATACCTCAAGTTCATATTTTAAAACTTCATGGGAAGAGTTGAGAGTACAGAACAGAACCATTCCCGGCTACCTGGAAGTTGTGGCCGCCTCACACAAGGAAGAAAGAGCCTTCCAAAGACCCTCCAAGCCCACCTTCTACTGCAGTGAGTTCCAGTTATTGACAGGTCCTCCCATTTCACCAATTAGATGAATTACTCCCCATAAGAGGTGGGGCAACCCAGGAGGTAAAAAAAAAAAAATGAAGGATAATACCTCCCCAAAATATTCCAAAAGGATAAACGTAGAAGAAAACCCTTTCGTTTTATGCTATAAAGCAAAAAGTTTGAGAAAGGGGAAAAAAGAATACTCACTACAAAGTTCATACTCAATGTCAAAAAATTATTTCCCTAGGGGCGCCTGGGTGGCTCAGTGGGTTAAAGCCTCTGCCTTCGGCTCAGGTCATGGTCTCTGGGTCCTCGGATCGAGCCCCGCATCAGGCTCTCTGCTCAGCGGGGAGCCTGCCTCCCCTTCTCTGCCTGCCTCTCTGCCTGCTTGTGATCTCCCTCCTCTCTGTCAGATAAATAGATAAAATCTTTAAAAAAAAAAAAAATTATTTCCCTAGAGTTCCTAAGTGAGGTGAGTGGAAGGAAATGATCCCAGTGTAAAGAAGTTACATTTAACCAGGAAAAATATTGGAAGAGTGAGAATGAAAACAAGAAATTGGCCAGGCATTCATTACCAAAGTGCTATTTATGGGACAGATTATTTTTAAAGATTTATTAATTGGAGAGAGAGAGAGAAAGTGAGAACTGGTGTAGGAGCAGAGGGAGAGGGAGAGAAATCCTCAAGCAGGCTCCCCACAGAGCATGCAGTCTCACACAGGGCTCCATCCCAGGACCCTGAGATCATGACCCGAACAGAAATCAAGAGTTAAATGCTGAACCGACTGAGCCACCCAGGCTCCCCTTTATGGGGCAGATTATTAATTGCCAAATATTTATTGAGCAACTTCTGAGGATTCAGATATTCTGAAAGGCCACAAAATATAAAATTAAAGATATGTACACTATGTAAAAAGCATGACAAAGTTAGGAATTAAGACAGGCATTTCGTACTGGAACAAGTATAAATAAGGAAGCATAATTAAAGCGTTCAGTAGTGCAATAGCGATAGCATAATACCAAACATGATAAAATTCTGCCCTTAGGGATAAGGTTAATAATTTAATAACTATTTTGTATCTAGTTTATATGTTAATATACATGATTTAGGAATAATTTATGATATGACTCAATTTGTTGATTTTTAAAAGCCAGAATAGTGTACCACTGTACTGCACAGATCACCTTTTAACAAGATCTAAAAGTTCATCTTTGCTTATCAAGTTAATTATGGTATAAAATTAAACTTCCCATTGCCAAAATGCATGTGCTATAATGACTTGATATGATCTGTCAGAAAGTTCAGTAACCGTTCCAAGCTAAAAATTCACAAAGTAGTCAGATAACAAGTACTTAACAAGTAGTTATTGAGTTGAGTGTTTCTAATATAAAAACATTGATAAGATTCATGAGTAGCTAAGATACATAAATAAAATTTGAAGCATTTATATTAGAAGATGACAGTCAAAATGTTTAGGAACCCCTTAAATCTGATTTTCAGACCCTTAAATCTGATTTTCAGATCTAGAATTATACTGAAATAGCTCTTGCTGAAGACAACAATGGCCTCTTTAGACTTTTTTTATACATAAATCCCCTGCTGTTGACAATTCAGTCTTACTAAAACTCTTTCCTCCTCTGTTTTCTCCAAAACGTCTCCTGGGTCTTTTATTATTTACAAATATTTCTCAGTTTTATCATGGCACAATTTCTACATTTACTCCACACGCCTTTCCTGAGCCACTTTCTTTCATTCATGGTTTCCACACTTTCCCATATGCTGACGACTCATAAAGACCAACCATTTTCTCAAGTTCTGCATATCTGCGACTACTCACTAGATGTCTTACACACGTTAACACACCCAAATCCTAACATCTTGCTGTCTACTCTGCCCTTCTCCCATCTGTATCCCACACTGGTTCTTCTTCCTGTTCTGTTTCTTCTTTCCATCAAGCAAAAGCTAAAGGTGACCTTTACTTCTTCCATTTTAACCCCTAAAAATAAATGTTCCTCTTCTCTCAATTCAGGAAAGGAAATGATAGATTGTATTTTGAGCAAAGGAAGAGGTAATCATCAGAATCAGTTTTAAACATATCCCAATCAACGAATGATAACTTCATTTGGGAAACCACACCTCCAGATGTTGAGGATTCAGTGACAGCTTCTCACAGACCCCAATCAACAAGACTCAGCCCAGTAACTGTTTCCATGGCTAACAAACAATCAATCCCTAAAATTCCTGCCAATGGAAGTTCAAAAATGAGCAATCTCCGTGCTTCTTAAAAGCAGTTTGCTCAGGGAAACTACAGCACAAGCATAGCAAACTCTTCTTTAAAAAGCAATAAATTGGGGCACCTGGGTGGCTCAGTGGGTTAAAGCCTCTGCCTTCATCTCAGGTCATGATCTCAGGGTCCTGGGATCGAGCCCCACATCAGGCTCTCTGCTCAGCAGGGAGCCTGCTTCCCCCTTTCTCTCTCTGCCTGCCTCTCTGCCTACTTGTGATCTCTCTCTCTGTGTCAAATAAATAAATAAAATCTTTAAAAATAAAAAAATAAAAAGCAATAAATTCACCTTTTTATTTTAGATATTAAGTGGATTCTGCCTTTGAACCCCACATCAGTTTCCTCCTGATTCCTCTTTCCTGTTGCAACTTCTGATCACCTCTCCTAATTGTCATTCAGTCTACCCATCACCCAATCGCCATCCCAGTATTTATCTTATCTAAATGTGGACTGTTAATATGATTTCTCTGCTTAAAATCATTCAGTGTTCTCTTATTGTCTACATAAAACCCTCACTTCCTTTTTAATCTCAATGTATTTTTTAATGCCCTTTACAATTTCAGACTGCCCTCTCTCTCTGAAATGCCTTCTCCAATTATGTAAGTTATTTTCAATGTTCACAATCTGTCCATTTGTCCCTCTTCTATGGAATTTTTCCAACTCCCTAGATAAACTATTTGCCCCCTTGTCTAGGCTCCCATTCCTCAATATTTCTATCTTTATGAAAGCACCTATTGCACTAGTTTGAAAGAATTTGTTTACAAAATTGTTTCCCACACCTTCTCTATTTCTTCAGTGTCTGGCCTACGTAGGGTCTCAATAAATGAATGATCAAGCTAGGACTAGAAAACTGATTTTTATAAGTGTATCCTCTTCATTTTTCCTCTTTCATAAGACAAGAAAAAAAAAAACCTTTGAAACTAACTATTCAAAGAAAACTATTTGTGAATAATTAAATTCATTAAGTCTTTTCTGAATCTTAGAATTTTAACTGTAACTTTGGAGAGTGGAGTGGTGGAAGTCTTCCATTTGGGAAAAACAACTATTTTATTGATAATATAACATGTATTTTTAATTAATGAAAATGTTTAGTTCATTCAAAAGTTCAAGTCAGCCAAAATGCAGGTCTAGAAGCTATTTTGAATCATAAAAATGCTACATTTAAAGTTATTTTTTTCTTGGTCTTTGAGAATTTTTTGTGTGTGTGTTTTTTGGGGTTTTTTGTTTTTTATTTGAGAGAGAGAGAGAGCGTGCACATGCACACACACAAGGGGGGGGTGCAGAGGGAGAGAGAGAGGGAGACAGTCTTAAACAGGCTCCATGCCAAGCACAAGGCCCGATGTGGGGCTCAATCTCAGGAACCTGAGATCATGACCTGAGCCTAAATCAAGAGTTGGACACTTAACTGACTGTGCCACCCAGATGCCCTGAGAATGTTTTTTAAGACATTCCTAAAGCAGACTGTTATGCAACACCTGAAATTTCCAAGTATATATGCTTAGTGTTATCTTCATTTTTCTTTAAATAAGTCAGATTCTTCACAAGACTTTATTTTCCGAAGCAACTTTAAAACTTCAATCTAGCCACCTGATTGTCAATTCTAATTATAAAGCCAACCCCATTTGTTGAAGATTTGGAAAGAGCACTGCTGAAGAAACAATTTAGAGCTGTTTCTTCATAAAGATAAAGGATGACATTGACATCATGGACCTGCCAGTCTAGAGAAGCTTAGCTCAGTTGCTGGGACAGAGATCCTGTTGTGCAAGTATGCAAATGGGGTTAGACAGCTCAACAGCAAAGTTCTAAACAATCAAGGAGAGCCATCAAGTTACAAGTTTTACACTTTCTCCATAAGTCAGAGAAAAATAACATAAAAGAGAAATGAGGGCAATTCGATGCTGAGGGCATCATTATATTCAAAGACCACTGCTGGTACATCAGTTAATACACCCAAATTAAAAACAAAAAACAGACGACAACAAAGAAACTATAAAAAATAAGCCAAAATTACCATAGTTTAAATTAACCAATATTGTATTAAGGAAGTAAGAGTCACTGAGGGTAAGAGAAAAGAGGGAGGTAGAAGATAGAAAGGGAAGTTTGTCTTTCAATAGCTATTCTGTAAGTAGTATTGGTTTTTTAATTTTTAATAACAAAAGTTGAGATCGTTCAAAATGTAAATGTTGCCCCTAATTGCGTGAAGTGAAGTTCTACGTCCTAATCAAATGTTTCAGTATAGACGGTTCAGTATAGGCAGAATGTGTTTTCAAAAATGGCCACAGCAATACTTCCAGTCCCACATGCTCTCTCAGACATTCCCACTCTCCTAAATCTGGGCAGGACTTTGGTATGGCCTCAATGACTCAGATGGGACAAAAGTGATGCAGCTTTCCTCCTGAGGCCTGGCTAACATACTGTGGGGAAGCCCTGAACTAGTCCACAAAGAGAGGCCACGTGGAAAGAAGCTGAGGCCCCAAGCTGACAGCCAGCATTAGATAAGAAAATTTAAGGATTGAACAAGATCACATTAATTATCTATTGCTGTGTAACAAACTAAACCAAAATACACTATGCCAACTTAGAATTATAAATGTTTACTATTACATACATCTTCCATGGGTCAGAGAACCAGGAGTGGCTTAACTCGAGTGGCCCTAGTTCAAGGTCTCATAAGGTTGCAGTCAGGATGTCTGCTGAAGTTCAATCATCTTGAGGCTTCACTGGGGCTGGCTGAAGGATCTGTTTCCAGTGTGGCTCATTCACATATCTGGCATGCTAATATCAGCTGTTGGCAAGGGGCTTTAGTTCCTTAGTGTGATTCTCTCTTCACAGGCTAGTTGAGTATCCTCCCAACATGACAGTTGGCAAATGATTCTGGAGGGAGCAACATGGAAGCTACCTTTTATGACCTTATCTCTGAAATCATACTTCATCATTTTCATGGTATCCTTTTGGATATACAGGTCTGCCTGTCAGTGTGGGAACAGACTGCACAAGAGCATGAATACTAAGACTCAAGAATCATTGGGGGCCATTATGGAGGCTGGTTATGACAGAGGTTTAACATCCAAGTAATAAAAATACCTGAAAAAAGAGAAGAGAGGGAGTAAATCATCAAAGAAAGAATATAAGAAAAGTTGCCAAAAGTGAAAACTAAGTTTACGGATTGAAATGACCCACCAACCACCCAATACAATGTATAAAAATGGAACCATACCAAAAAGAAAAGAAAAGAAAAGAAAAGAAAAAGAAAAAGAAAAGAAAAGAAAAGAAAAGAAAAGAAAAGAAAAGAAAAGAAAAGAAAAGAAAAAAGAAAAAAGAGAAAAGAAAAGAAAAGAACTCATCATCATGAAATTTCAGGACACTAGGAACAAAAACAAACCTCCAGGGATTGGGAAAGAAAAGACCACCTACAAAGGATCAGGAAACAATGGCTTCATAAAGAAGCCATTCAAAATTCATAAAGAATTTTGAATTTCCCTTCAAAATTCTCAAGGGAAGTTATTTCCAACCTATATCTAATCAAACTGGCACTTAAGTGTGAAGTAGAATAAAGACATTCAAAGTTTCAAAAATTTATCTCCCCAGTGCCTTTTCTCAGAAAATTAACTGGAAGAAGGACTCCACTAAATTAGGAAAGGGCATTCCAAGAGATAAAGTAAGTAGTAAATAGCAAATTTTTTTTAAAAAGGCAAAAGGATTCCCTAGGATAACCTTCTACTGGAAAACTTATGCCAGACATAGAGGGAGGAAGTTATTGAGGGTGGGAGGTGAGGGGGAGGAAGAGAGTTAAAGCCTCATTTTCCATTTTGAGAAATCAAGAGATAATACCTAAAAACTGAAAAATCAAGGGTGCATGTGATACAAGCATGTTATTTGGAGATGTGGAGGTAAAGATTAAAATAGTAATCAACTAAAGAGATCAAAGTGTGGTAGTCTCTGGGGAGAGGGAACAATTGTGGGGATGAACTTGTTATTTACACAACAAATGTCGGTGAACTACTCAACCCAACATATATAACTTAAGTAATTTTTTTTAAAAAAAGAGAATGATATTAAAAAGAGATGCCCCCTCCCTTTTTCCAACTCTAGACACTGTTGCTCTGGACACCAGGTCTTGAACCACTGCTGCTATTCCCAGGAGGAATGCAAGTCCACACACTGAAGGTAAAAAAGCAAAATTCTGGGAACACCTAAATCCTCGATGACATCAAGGAACCACTAAACTAATCAGTCCTGAAGACAATCAGCACTGTCTTTGGACTTCCTGCTTTGTGAGATAATGCATTTTCTTATTTTTTAAAATGGTCGAATTTTTAACTTTTATTCAAGGATTCTTATTAATAATGCATGGTAAAATTAGAACAGCAATCAGGCAACAACAGTTATCTATCCCAAATTTCGGTTCTCCGTATAATAACTTTCTAATTATCAAAACACAAGAGTAAAACATACTTCAAAACTTTATATAAGTTCCAATCATTTGTTCAAGAACTGAGAACAGGTAGTATTAGCTGTATGATTCTATAGGCAGACATGTGGTAAGGTCAAATTTATTTCCCTGATAAATACCCTTTCTACATTCATTTATTTTTTCTATATTTTTTCAACCAATATTGAGGCACTGAGCCAAACTTCTGATCTACATGGATAAAAGATGTGGGTGTTTCTCTCGAGAAGTTCTTAGTATATGAGAAAACAACCATGCAAAAGAAACTGAAGTAATTAATATGGTCTAAACCTTGTACTGTCTGGAAACAATCTCAGGTAACCTTGGGGTCAACCCAAGGAATTAGGAAAAGTGAGTTACCCTTGGTTATTTTTGAAGATAAGAAGTCATGCCTAGTTGAAATAACTCAGGAATAACTCAAATGAACTGGCCCTTTCAACATGACCTAAGAAAGGGAATAAAGAGCTTGCGGACTAGAGTTTAAGAATAAATAGGGAGACGTAGCACATAGTGTGCCAACAGCTTAGACTTGTAACATTTTCTTTTCCAAAAATGTTAACAGGATGAAGACTTCATAAATCCATAGAGAAAGGAAAGAGGAGAAAAATGTTAAAATCCTAACTCTAAATGGTCGGTTATTCACTGTAGAAACACATTGAGCTATTTATCTAGAGGGGAAGAAAAATCAATTCAAATTTGCAATTATAGCTGTAAACTCAGGTATTCTCTTAGTCGTAGAAAATCAAGGGATTTGGATATTATTAATTAAAGATTATTTTTTAAATTTCCTCATAAATAATTTCATGTATCTCAGGGTATAATTTAAATATTTTTGCTGCACAATCTTGTTTTTCTTTGACTTGAAATTATTTAAATACAACTCATTTTTCAACTGCTACAATAGTTATAGAGAAGAGCATGGAGGGTAAAGCCAGAAGACCATTTATCAAAGCTGGTAATTAATGCCTTTCTGCCTAATTTGTTTGAACTACATTAAGTGTTTCACATATTATAATATTCCATTATTACTTTTTGTATTCATTAGTTGTCTGGGTCTCTAATCAGTGGAATGTCAGCCAGGTTTTTATTTTGCCACCGAAATGAGTTTGTCTATTTAGTTTTTAATTTTTTACCTTGTGAACAAAGCCAACAAATTGGTATAGTTCATAGTTCTCTCCCCATTTCTGGAAAAATGCATGCTTTGATCAGAATTGCCCTCAAAGTAAATATTCTTCTAGTTGATGTAGTGCCCTTCAACAGTCTAGTGGTGAAATCGGTTTTTTCAAAATGAAGAACAGGATAAATCTGAAGAGCTTTATCAAAAAGATTGAGTCAGTTTTTCATTAAGTACTATATCTATCACATCACACATACCAAATATATCAGTTAGGTTGGATTCCATATGTAATACAGCATAAGCAATATTAACAGTTAATTCTCTCACATTTAGTATATGAGATATTTTCTTACAGTTTTGAAAGTCAGAAATCTGAAAGGGGTCTCACAGAGCTACATACAACCAAGGTACTGGAAGGACTGAGCTCCTTCTGGAGGCTCTAAGGGGGAATTTCCTTGCATTTTCCAGCTTCTAGAGGCCTCCTGCATTTCTTGGTTCATGACCCCTTCCTTGCATTACTCCAGCCTCTGCTTCTATCATCATATCTCCTTCCCTGACTCTCCTGACTCCCTCTTACAAAGAACTTTTGATTACAATGGGGCCATCCAGATATTCCACAATAATCTCTTCTCAAGATTCTTAACTTAATCATATCTGCAAAGTCCCTTTTGCCATAAAAGTAATATATTCACAGGTCCTGAGGATTAGAGAAGGGTACGTCCTAGGAGAAGTGGGGCATTATTCTTCTACCATAGCACATAGGGAAGAATAGCTATTGGGTCAGTAACTATTAGGATCTGCCTTCCATCTATATTTCACCCATCCCCCAGATTCATCCTCTTCCCTCTACAAGCATTAGAAAGCAAAGGAAAATACGTACTTTGTATTTAATTATGAATAAATATTTTCTTCTAAAAGCTATTAGAGAATACAGTTTTACTGCAGCAGAACTACAAGTCAAAAGTCAGACTTTTGAACGTGCATGTTATTTTCTACATGCTGTCATAAAAGCATTAAAATTTGGGGTGCCTGGGTGGCTCAGTGGGTTAAGTCTCTGCCTTCAGCTCAGGTCATGGTCTCAGGGTCCTGGGATCGAGCCCCGCATCGGGCTCTCTGCTTAGCAGGGAGCTTGCTTCCCCCTCTCTCTCTGCCTGCCTCTCTGCCTACTTGTGACCTCTCTCTGTCAAATAAATAAAATAAAAAATCTTTAAAAAAAAAAAGCATTAAAATGTATGGAAACTAAAATTAGAACAGAAAAAAGAGGCAAGTTTTTCTTTAGGTAATCCTAATTATATTGTTTTGCATATGGATTGGTACAATCCATTCCAAATGTCTACATAATTTTCCCAACTCCTTTTTACTCCTTTGAAAAGAGGAAAACAGTAGACTAGAAAGTATTAGTGATTTGCCAGCTTAAACTAGTAGCTTCAAGGTCAAACTACTGACTCTGCTAATTGAAGAAGTTTGGGATTTCTTTTCTGCAGTCAAAATAATTAGCACAGACCAAATAGTCTCCCTGATACCTAATGCAGACATCAAAAGGAGATTCTGAATGTTGTTGCTAGCTTGAAATCACTTTAGCAGACATGAAGTAGCATTCCATGGGATTTGTTTGTAATCCTCATAAGCTATTACCTAATAATGATGTTCTTAAATAGATTAGACTTTAGAACTAGGCATGCAGAAAGGTGGTAGTTTACCACCAACTCTCAGTGTAGCTATAACCAGAAATGCACAATGTGAAGTGTTCGTAGGAAATAAATAAGAAACATTGATTGACACAGATCAATTTTTTTAAAAAGAGGTGGAAAAATTTTATTCATGGTAAGGAATTCTCCAACACTCGCCTCAGTGCATAGAGTTAGAGTTTTGGATCTCCCCCAGGATAATTTTTAGAGCCCAGCAAAATACGCTCTAACCTGGGTCCCATTTCCACACTCACTCAGATGGTAAGAATGCAGTCCCCAGTCCTTCATCTCTTTGTCTGTCTTTTGCCCAAGGTGCACTGAAGAAATACTATTCTTTTGTCGTTGTTTCACCTCCTCTCTTTCACCTTAAGCCCGGATCTTCTTTTCTCAGAATCTAACAGCTATCAATTCTGCCATTTTTTTTCAAGCAATTTAGTTTGATCTTCATAATACTGACTTAGAAGTTCACTGGGTCAAGGGATCTGAGAGTGTTCCTGGAAGCTTTGAGGTAAAGCTACTCTTCAAAGAGCCCGCCCCCCCTTTATTTCACCTGCCAACCTTGAGTCTTCTTGTATTTCCCTTTCCCACCTCATCTGTCCTTCCATTTCACACACAGATAATTCTTCCCAGAAATGTAGCAAAGTAACACTCAAATTCACTAAAATTGTGACTCGGCATCACAGTCTGAAGTCACGTTCTTAAGAAGGCAAGAGTTAAGCACACATAATACATATTTGCAGTGAAGTAAACAAATGCAATAAGACCATGAAAAACTCATCCCTAAATACAAAATTCTAAATTCTTTACATAGGGTGAATTTCCAAATGATTTCAGATGGTCTTTGTGTCAATACAAATATTTCGATCCTAAAAAATAGCTCCATGTTCAACTTCTGTTTAAATGTTTAAATAAAATTTATTTTAAAATTTGTATGGAACCAGAAAAGACCCCAAATTGCTAAGGAAATGTTGAAAAAGAAAAAGAAAGCTGGGGGCATCACGTTGCCTGATTTCAAGCTTTACTACAAAGCTATGATCACCAAGACAGCTTGGTATTGGCACAAAAACAGACACAGAGACCAGTGGAACAGAGTAGAGAGC
>CM052886.1:65322315-65339302 GCA_028534135.1 Potos flavus
TGTTTTGGAGGGGAGGGGGGTGGGGGGATGGGCGAGCCTGGTGGTGGGTATTGAGGAGGGCACATATTGCATGGAGCACTGGGTGTGGTACATAAACAATGAATCTTGTAACACTGAAAAAATAAAATAAAAGTATTTGGGGGGAAAAAAAATTGACTTCCGGGATGCCTGGGTGCCTCAGTCAGTTAAGCGTCTGCCTGCATCTCCAGTCATCAGTGATCCCAGGGTCCTGGGATGGAGATCTGCATTGGGCTCCCTGCTCAGTAGGGAGTCTGCTTCTCCCTCTGTTTGCAGCTCCCCCTGCTTGTGCTCTCTCTCTCTGTCTCTCAAGGGAATGGATAAAATCTTAAAAAAAAAAAAAAAAAAAGAGTTTTCTGATTGCCTTCCAAGAGTTTACACACACTATTAAGCAGGCAATGTTGCACAATCTTCAACTTAAAAATGCAACTTAAAAAATTCTAAAAAAAAAAAAAAAAAAAAAAAAAAGAACATCAACAAGAAACTGACCTTACAGGTTTAGAAATTATTTTTGAGTTTGTCATTGAATTAAACAGCAAAGAGTGGCAAGACAAAGGTAATATTAGCATCTTTCTTCCTATCTCAGTTGGCATTAGATTCATCACCTGTCTCACCTCTGGGGTGAGAGTTCTCTGCCCTTCTCATCAGAGCTGCTCTCTAAGCATCAGACTACAGACAACAGGTCATAAGCAGGCAGTCTGCAACCTCTGACCATGGACAGGTTTGTTCTTCCCACAGTATTACTGCTTAAGCAGTAATTTTTTTTTTAATTTTAATTATTTCCTAGCACATAAAAATCTGGATTTCTAGCTTCTCTGATGATATCAGAAGAACTGGCAACTATGGGTCTGCACGTCCCCACGTCAACAGAGAAGGGGCTGGCCACTTTTGACAGGGCACATGTGCTCTGGTTTTCTACTCCCCTCCTCCCCAACTAATACCCAACACCTAAATTTGGTATTAGTTGTCATTGGTCATCTGATTATATAGTGTTTTTCTTACACCTAGTGTAGTGGGTTGAATGACAGCCCCCAGAAAGATATTGACTGTGTCCTAATTCCCAGAACGTGTACATCACCCTCATTAGAAAAAGGGTCTTTGCAGATGCCGTTTAATTTAAAAATTTTGAGATGAAGAGATATCCTGGACTATCCAGATGGGCCCAAAATCCAATGATAAGTGTCTTTTTAAGAGAGACACACAGAGGAGACAAACAGAAGAGAAGACATACACACAGAGAAGGCAATGTGAAGACAGAGGCAGAGTTTGGAATGATGTGGCCACAAGCCAAGGAAACCAAGGAATGCTGACAGCTACCAGAAGTGGTAGGAGACAAGGGCATGTTCTCCTCTTGAGCCTTCTGAGGGAGTGAAGTCCTGCGGACATCTTGATTTCGGACTTGCAGCCTCCACAACTGTGAGAGAGTACATTTGTTTTTTTAAGTCACTAAATCTGTGGTATATTGTTATGACAGCTCTAAGATGTCTCCTAGGTAATGGAAAAAGCCAGAGCTAATGATAAAGAATGTGGATTGCAACCACATAATTAAAGTAAAAAATATAGATAATGTCCCCAAAAGAATAAGCTCAGTAAGAGAAAAGAAAAAAGAAGAAGAGGTAAGACCCAAGTGCTAGGCATAAGGAAGACCTATTATTGGGAAGGATGGGAAGACAATGAGGATATACCCAAGGATTTGAGAAAAGAACACCCTCGTTTTTGTCGAGAGCTGACATAGTACAAAATGGGGATGAAAACAAAGTGTAGGGGCGCTTGGGTGGCTCAGTGGGTTAAAGCCTCTGTCTTCAGCTCAGGTCATGATCTCAGGGTCCTGGGATGGAGCCCCGCATCGGGCTCTCTGCTCAGTGGGGAGCCTGCTTCCCCCTCTCTCTCTGCCTGCTTCTCTGCCTACTTGTGATGTGTCTCTCTCTATCAAATAAATAAATAAAATCTTTAAAAAAAAAAAAAGAAAACAAAGTGTAAATGAGATCAAGTGTATTTAATGGGTTCGAGATACATAAACCATTCATTTGAGGAGTTTGCCACTAAAGGAAGAAAAAAACTTGAAAGTATCTGGAAATGACAGTTGTTTCACAGGGATGAGTGGTATATTGGCTTTGGCTTTTTGTTTTTGCTTTGTGTTTTCTTTTTTTCTAAAATATAAGAAAAACAGGGTTGAAGGAAAAGGAAAAGTTTTCTCTCTCCTATTTTTATTCTGAGTCTGGGACAAATATTGACTAATAATTGAATTGTGATCATTAAAATAATGCATTTTACCAAATCTTTCAAATTATTGGGATATAGTTGGTGCAACTGCTAATTGTAGTTGGAAACAAAATTAATGTTACAAACAAAAATTAAATGTGTCATTATTTACCAACCCAAAATTAGATATTATTTGCCTATTATGTTTACAATAGATACTCAGTGGCAGTTAGTGAGTTGCAGAATTTTTACCTACTATTTATAATTAGAGTGATACCCACATAGTACAAATACAGACATAGTGTCCTTTGTTCCTCAAGGCAGAAAATATTAGAAGGATTTGGAAAGGAACAATCATCTCTACCTAGTAATGCAATTACATAAATATAAAATTACATAAATATAAAAATTTCTGAGTCATAATTTAGTAATTATATATATTAAATTTGACTTTGATAACAATGCACAATGTCTATTTGAGATTAGTAATAACAGCTAATATCTTTTAAGTGTTTACTATGTGTTAGGCCTTACACAAATTAATTCATTCGATTCTTCATGATAATGCTGTTAGGTAGGTACAATTAACATTCTCATTTTACAGATGAGGAAGTTAAAGCACAGAAAGGTCAAGTATATTACCTAAATCACACAGCTAGTGAGTCTTAAAGCTTCCATCAAACTCAGAGAGTCTAGTTCCAGAGTTGCACTAGCAACCAGAAAGGTCAAAAATGAAAATGTAGTAATTTCATTTACTCAATACAACAGCTATGAACTGATCCAGGGACTGAAATTTTCTTATTAGCTTATGCAATCAAGTGACTAGGACATCAGAATTAATATATGCATTGGTTTAAGGATATATTAAATAAAATCACACATTTTAAGATGTTTATGATTCATTACTCTTCTCAAAATGCTGATAACTCACCTGACTTTTACCTATAAAGAAAGCAAGAAGAATTTCAAAGGAATAGAACCTCCTTATAATTCATTAAGACATGTATCTGATAAGGGATTAATATCCAAAATATGTAAAGAACTCATACGGAGTACCTGGGTGGCTCAGTCAGTTAAAACACTGCCCCTGGATCAGGTCATAATCTTGGAGTCCTGGAACAGAGCCCCGTATTGGGCTCCCTGCTCAGCAGGGAGTCTGCTTCTCCCTCTCTGCCCCTCCCCACTGCTCATATTCTCTTTCTCTCTCTCTCAAATAAATGGATGAAATCTTTAAAAGAAAAAAAAAAAAACTCGTACAATTCAATGGCAAAAAAAAAAAAAAAAAAAAAAAACAGTAGCAAAAACAAACTCCTATAATTCAATAGCAAAAAACCAAACAGACCTGAATAGATATTTTTGGAAAGATGTAAAAATGGCCAATAGGTACATGAAAAGATGTCCAACAACACTAATCATTAGGGAAATGCAAATCAAAACTACAATGAGATATCACCTCATGCCTATTAGAATGGCCATCATGAAAAAGAGAAGAGATAACAAATGCTGGCAAGGATGTAGAGAAAAGGGAAGACTTGTGCACTGTTGGTGGGAATGCAAATTGGGGCAGCCACTATGGAAAACAATATAGAAGATCCTCAGAAAGTTAAAAATAGATCTACTGTATGATCTAGCAATTCCACTTCTGGGAATATATCCAAAGGAAACAAAAAACTAACTCAAAAAGATATCTGTAGCTCATGTTCATAGAGCATTATTTACAATAGTTAAGACATGGAAACAACCTAAGTGTCTATTGACAGATGAATGGATAAAGAAATTGTAGTGTATATATACAACAGACTATTATTCAGTCATTTAAAAAAACAAAAAGGAAATCCTGCCATTTGCAGGGATGTGGGTGGAACTTGGGGGCATTATGCTAAGTGAGATAAGTCAGACAGAGAAAAGCAAATACTGTATGATCTCACTTATATGTGGAATCTTTAAAAAAAAAAAAAAAGAAAGAAAACAACTTTAAAAAAAAGATCAGATTGGGGGCACTTGGGTGGCTCAGTCAGTTGAGCGTCTGCCTTCCGCTCAGGTCATGATCCTAGAGTCCTGGGATCGAGCCCCACATCAGGCTCCCTGCTCAGTGAGAAGCCTGCTTCTCCCTCTCCCTCTCCCTACAGCTTCCCCTGCTTGTGCTCAATCTCTCTCTGTCAAATAAATAAATAAAATTTTAAAGAAAAAAAATCAGATTGGTGGTTACCAGAGGTGGGGGGATATAGAGAAGGGCAATTGGAGGAAAGTGGTCCAGAGGTCCCAAGATAAGTAAGTACCAGGGATGAAACACACAACATGATGCCTACAGCTAACACTGCTATATGATACATAGAAAAATTGTTAAGTGAGTAAATTCTAAGAGTTCTCATTACAAGGAGAATTTTTTTTTCTTTTTCTATCTCTTTTTATTGTAACCATATGAGATGATAGATATTAAATAAATTTGTTATGGTAATATTTCACAATATAAGTAAGTTAAATCTTTAACCTAACCTGAAAATCATAGTGATTTATGTCAATTATATCTCAATAAAATTGTGGGAAAAAGATGTGTCTAAGGGTGCTTAGATGGCTCAGTTAGTTAAATGTCTGACTCTTGATCTCAGCTCAGGTTAAGATCTCAGGATCGTGAGCCTGAGCATGGAGCCTACTTAAAAAAAAAAGATGTGTTTAATTATACTGCAAGTTAAACTACATGCCTCAACGCTTAGCAATGATATAATATCAGAAGTTACTATACGATAGATATATCACTGTGTATAAATCCATCCAAAAACACACACGCAGAGGTCGATGATATGATATGATATGATATGATATGATATGATATAATATAATATATATTTCTCATGGAAAAAATATAAGGTACATAGAAAGGCTTCTGCTGTATTTGATGAAATTTAAATTCTGCCAATGGACAGGTATTCACAGTTCAAGAGACTCATGCATTCAGCTACAGATGGAATTTGGCTCTGTATATAAATAGCATCCTGAGGGATTATTGTCTTTGTAAATGCACAGAATGAGAGCAATTTTAAGTTCATAATTATATCTAGCATGTGGTGATCCATTACCATCCTCTGAAAGCAGGCATGTGCTACTTAGCTTTTAAGAATTATGACAAAACTGATTACAAAATTGTGAACATTAATAGCTTTTATAAAATATTAAAATAATTGCAATTACTAAGATTAAGGCTACAGCTAATAACAATTAGCAGTGAGATAAATATTAAAATGGAAAGCTTGGAGGAAATACCACGGTTTGTCAGACCAATTAGTTGCCAAGTCCCGGTGATCCTGCCCTCATCACCTCTATCACACACCTGCCTTTCTCCCCATTCCTTCTGCCACCTCTCTCACTTGGGGTCCAGAGCCTCAAAACTGCCCCTCTGGAAAAGTACACTAACCTCAACTGATTCTCCCAACATACTGCCTACAACCTCTCCCTGCTGCAATCCATTAATACATAACTCCCAGAAAATTCCCAGGAACCTTCCAGAGCCACACTGCTCCAAGTTTATCACTCCCCTACAGAGAACCTTCCATGACTTTCCATTGCTTGTAGAATGAATGCCATGTTCTCCAGTCTATCACACAGACACTCCATGAACTGGCCCTAGTGGAAATATTCAACCTTGTTTTCCACATTTCCTCTTCCCAGATCCTTCACTCAAAACTCCTTTCTCTTTTCTACATGCAATCTAAGCTTTCCACCTCTAGACCTTAGTTTATAATACTCTGTTACTTAAAATGCCTTTCCCTCTTGGGGTGCCTGGGTGGCTTAGTTGGTTAAGTATCCAACTCTTGATCTCAGCTCAGGTTTGTTTTGGGTTTTTTTTTTAAGATTTTATTTATTTACTTTGAGAGACAGAGAGAGAGAGAGAGAGAAGGAGGAGCATGAGCAGGGGGAGAGACAAAGAGAGAGAGTAAAGCAGACTCCCCACTGAGCAGGGAACCTGATGCAGGGCTCCATCCCAGGACCCTGAGATCATGACCTGAGCCAAGGGCAGATGCCTAACCCACTGAGCCACCCAGGAGCTCTATCAGCTCAGCTCTTGATATCAGAGTCGTGAGTTCTAGCTCTGCTTTGAGAGCTCCACAATGGGCATGGAGCTTACTTTAAAAATAAAAATAAAAAAATGCCTTTACCTCTCTATCTCTAAAGTCCCCTCTCTCTATAAACCTATACAGAGATTTGACCTGCTCCTTGAAGACATCTTTGTTCTCACCATATACTACTCACAGCATTTTACATCTACATTTCCTACAAAATTTTGCCACTTGCTATCTTGTATTAGAGTTATTTACCTACATCTGTAATCTATCCCAATGAGAAGGAATTTTATCTGGTTCATACATTCACTGCACAAATAGTTATTGAGCACTAACTATCTGCCAAACACAGTTGTTGGTACTGAGAACACTATGATGAATAAGACAGACATGATATCTATCTTTGTGGAGCTGAGAGATGAGTACTGTGAAAAAACAAAAATAGGGTAATTGGATAGTGAGTTACTGGGGAGTGACATGATTATTTTGAACAGGAGAACGGAAAGCAGAGACCTAAAAAGTGAGGGCATCCAGCTGCGAAGATCTGCAAAGAAAAATACAAGTGTGATGTCTCTGAGGCAGAATTAAGGCATATGTCTGAGGCATACCCGAGAAACCAAAAGAGAGTCAATTCAGTAGAACTATGAAATGGTAGAGTTGAGGACAGGGGTGGGCAGGGGCCAAGTCCCAGAGGAAATGGAGAGGACCTGAGGTTTTACTCAAAGTGCCACCAGAACTCAATGGCAGCTTAAAGTGGGGGAGTGATAGGATCTGGTTTACATATTTGAGATGTCACTTCCCTTCAACCTATGTGCAAGATTGTATACAGGCAAGAAGGGAAACAGAAAACTCAGTCTCTGGCTTGGCCTATGGTTATGTTAATAGAAACAGAGATAGAGAGAGGTGATCAGATTCAGGATGTGTTCCAGAGACCCAACTGATGTTGAACTTGTCAACAAATTAAATGCAGTGAATGAGGAAAAGAGGAGAATCAAGAATCCTCCAAAGATTTGCCCTGATCAACAAGATAGATGGAAGTCCATTAATGGAGATCATGAAGGCTAGAAGAGGAGCATAGTTAGGGGTACTGGAGAGTTCCTTCAAACATGTGGATTCTTAGAGACCTACTAAGCGCACTACCTGGAGACATTACACAGGCAATTAGATACAGAAGTCAGGAGTTCAGGGGAAAGGTCTGAGCTAAAGGTACAAATCTGATAGTGATAAGCACTGAGACGTTTTTAAAGGAAAACAGATGAGAACACTAAAGACATTATAAACGAAGAAGAGAAGCGGGGTGCTAAAACATTTAAAGAAGAGAATTCAACAAAGGAGACTGAAAAGTGGCAGTGAGGTGGCAATTACATAAGGAGAGGGGTCACAGATGCCAAATGAGAAAAGCAGTTCAGGGAAGAAGCAGTGGCCAACTGAACAGAATGTTAAGAAGTTAGATAAGTTAAGCAGAAAGAGACCATTAGCAGTACCCCCCTTAGAGCTTAGTGAGGGGGAGTTTAGCAGGTGTCACTCTGGCACTCCTCCAGCTGGCCATGAGGCAGGGACTCCTCAAGGACAAGAGATTCCAGCAAGAATCTGCATCCTTCTAGATGACATAGGCCTACCCAGAACCCCAGAACTCCGAGCTGCCTACAAAGTCTCAAGCCCACCTTCAAGGCCTGCTTGGCCCACCCCACCGCCATCCCCTGGTCTATTCTGAGAGCTAAATGAACCAGTATATGTACTCATTGGCTCAAGGGGTAGCCAAGGGATGACTGATTGCATGGGGTGAGGTCAGAGCTGTGATTCATGAACTGAGGAGTCCATTCTCATGCATGGAAGGCCATTTAAAGTATGTGTTAATTTCCTAGGGATTCCAAAACAAGTTACCAGAAATTTGGTGACCTGCAATAGAAATTCATCCTCTCACTGTGCTGGGGGCCTGAAGTCTGAAATCAAGGTGTCAACAGAGCTGGTTTCTTCTGAAGGCTGAAGGAGATATGTTTCTCCCGAAGACTTCACAAAGTCTTCCATGCCAATCTCCCAGCTTTTGCTGGCTGCCAGAAATCCACGGCATTCTTAGCTTATAGCTGCCTAACCCCAGTCTCTGCCTCTGTCTTCATATGGCCTTCTCCCCCTGTATTCACTGAGTCACTATATAAAATCTCCCTCCTCTCTCCTTTCCAGTTATTGGATTTAGGGACCACCTGAATCCAGAATGATCTCATGTTGAGACCCTTAACTAAATCACATCTACAAAGACCCTATTTCCAAGTAAGGTCACATTCACAGGTACCAGAGATTAAGACCCGGACATATCATTTGGAGGGGCACTAATCAAATCACAAAAAGGTGTGAGATATGCTAAGGAAGAAGAGGATAGGCTGTAGGCCAGGTGTCAGGGGACAGTTGTTCCTATGTTGCCACAATCCACCAGGAACTGAAGTGTCTAAGAATTTGAAATTCAAACTTGATCTTCTAGGTCTTTATAAAATTATATTTGTCAAGATAAAAGAATGGAACATATTTTTTTAAACAATCTGTAATGATTTATAACTTCTTAGTTATATGGTTTAGAGACTGCCATTTGAATGCTTGCCCTGGTCCTTGCAAAAGTTAGGGGCAGGTCTGACCATTGGAAAATATGAAGGTCATCAGTGACATGAATGACAAAAGCCTGACTGGAGTGGGTTGGAGAAAGGTGGTGAGGTGAGAAAGTATAGTATGAGCAGAGACTAACTACTCTCTCAAGTGAGTTAACTGTGAAAAAGAAGAGAAACAGGGGGATGCCTGGGTAGCTCAGTCAGTTAAGCATCTGCCTTCAGCTCAGGTCATGACCCCAGGATCCTGGGATCAAGTCCTGCATGGGGTTTCTTGCTTAGTGAAGAGCCTGCTTCTCCCTCCCCCTGTTTGTGTGTTCTTTCTCTCTCTCTCTCTCTCTCTCTCTCAGACAAATAAATAAAATCTTTTAAAAAAAAATAAAAATAGGGACGCCTGGGTGGCTCAGTTGGTTAAGCGGCTGCCTTCGGCTCAGGTCATGATCCCAGGGTCCTGGGATCGAGTCCCACATCGGGCTCCTTGCTCAGCAGGGAGCCTGCTTCTCCCTCTGCCTCTGCCTGCCTCTCTGCCTACTTGTGATCTCTCTCTCACTCTCTCTCTGACAAATAAATAAATAAAATTTAAAAAAAAAATAAAAATAAAAAAATAAAAATACCTTGTTTGGGGGGTGGAGGGATGGGGTAACTGGGTGATGGACATTAAGAAGGGCATGTGATGTAATGAGCACATGTGATGTAATGAGGGTTTTATAAAAGACTGATGAATCACTGACCTGTACTGCTGAAACCAATAATACATTTTATGTTAATTAATTGAATTTACATTTTAAAATGTTTAAAAATAAAATTGAATTTAAATTTAAGAAAAGGAAAAGAAATAGGAAGTTAGTGGGAAGAGGGTGTGCAGAGCAGGGGTTTGTTTTGTTTTAAGATGGGAAATATGTTTACATGTTTGTATATTGATGGGGATAATCCAGTAGAGCAAGAGAAATTAGCAATGTAGGAGAGAGAAAGAAAAATCACAGTCTTTGAGTAGGTGAAAGTATGCGGCCCCTATAACACAAGAGAGGATGGCCTCAGACATATATATGGAAAGTTTGTTTACCAGAACAGAAGTTAATGGAGAGTGCATATGCTCAGATACAGACAGGTAGACTTGGAGGTAAAATGAGCAAGTTCTCATCAGAGAGTAGGATCTGACCATAGTGACGTTTTGCTAGGCAAATATGACAGAGGGAGAAGGCGCCAAGGGAGTTGAGAGCTTTTAAGGAAGTGATTATAGTACTGGATCTCAGGATCTAGGCTGGACAAAGAGGCCAGTGAGGCCAAGAGGCTGGAGTGGACAGTGAAATGAGGATGGGGCACAGGAGAGTAATAATGAGATGAGAGTAGGAATCTACTAGCTCAACACTGAAGTCATACAGGAATGGTTTAGCTGGTGATCAGAGTTTGATATTAAGTTTTTGTGATGAAATATCAACTGTTGTTAGCACTTTATATCCTTAGACACTTCAGAGATATGATCTCATTATCATCATCACCCAGTAGAGAGGAAGCAGTGGGTAGTAGGCATTGCTGAATTCCACTGTGGCTAAAATCCACCAGTGGGTATCACGTGGCTTCTGTGAAATTGTGCTGTTTGAAGGTTGGCAGAAGAATGAAAGAAAGTAGAAACACTGTGTACACTTGCTTGGGGGAGATTAGCTGAAGAGGTAAATGGGGGCAGGACTCCAGCCCAAGTTCCACACACCAAATCCTATAGGGGGTGCCCAGAAGGAAAGGCTAGCACCATAGACGATAGTGGTAGCCTGTTAATAGAAATTCTTTGAAAAAAAAAAGAAATTCTTTGAACTTCTTATAGACTTTGTATCCAGCCCAATGAGAAAAAGGTAGTAACAGAAGTGACCAAAGAAAATAATACACCTAGGCTTCAGCTACCAGTCTTTAACACACAAGGCCCAGTACAACTCACTTCTTGCAAGCTGATGAACTGGAGAAGTTCAACCTTATGATATTTAGAAGACTCAGAAAGCAGCACTTCTGAATGTCAGAGTTGACTTCCCTCCATTCACCTCTCAATCCAACTGAGAAAAGCCATGTCCTTTTTATCAGCAATGTAAATATTTATTTTACAAAATATCTATGTCTCGGAGCCTTTGTAATGGAAGATAGTTCATAACTCTTATAATATCCCCTATGGGATGAAGTGACAGAATAAGAGAAGTAAAAAATAAAAGATATTATGACCAGAAGGATATTAATCATATTTCGGCTTTCTAAAAATGTTTCACAGTAGTGGCCATCCAGGCAGTCATGAAATATATGTACTTAGACATGTGACTGGTTTCCATTCATTTCCCCTCACCTCTTCTTGTGGAGTCTCAGGGAAAAAAATTAGTCCTTCATAAGGCAAAAGAGAATTAGTCCAATATATCCTGGAATAATCTGTGCTTTTAAATTTGGGCAAGAACAGTGGCATACACTAGTTGAGAAATTCCCTAGAGCCCTGACACCACAGAGATGTGAGAAAGAAGGAAGTACGGGGGTTTAAAGTCCTCTGACATTTTTCATAGGATTATGTACCCTTGGCATAGCCCCAAGGATCAAACTGGATCTTTGGCTGATATCAATGTGAGTCAGGCCACAGCAAGACAAGATGAACATGGACATATATTCAAATTATTCCATGCAGGCATATTCAAATTAGCAATCAAAGCACCACTCACACTCTGTTTTAGACAAAATGAAATGATATTTCTACTGTGTTCTCTCTGTAAAATGCCACCTATACAGGCTCACCTTTTAGCAGTGTGCTGAGAGATACTGGATAAGAATCACACTTTGCCAAGGATTGGTGCTGCTCCAAATCCATGACCTCTGATTTCAACTGAGCCCCAAGCTCCTGCTGTCTTTCTCATGTTACTATTCAGCTTCCTTCTACACTTCTCTCAGCAGCTAATCCAAACCTCTACTTTTCCCAAACATTCTTTCCCTTCACTCTCAGCCAATGGCTTCATTTTCTACACAGAAAAAAAGAAAAAAGAAAAAAGAAATTCCATGAATATTCCTTCCATGACCCCTTGTTATCTATTCTCACCCCCATTCTTCCTTCTTTCTTGACGCACTACAAGTAGCCCTCTTACAGCCTGAGTTTATCTCATCTCCTTTGCTTTGAGAAAATTGAGTCCTTCCAGGCTCCTTGGGTTAAGGAGAAAATAACGGGATAATTTTGGTAATTCTCTCCTCCACTACATCTCCTACCTCTCACTCTCTACTGGCTCTGTCCCTTCAGCAGATGAATATGTTCAAGTGTCCCACCTTCAATCCATTCAGGTACCTCAACAGAAAAAGAAATTCCCTCCACTCCAGAGTCTGCGGAATAGTGTCCACGGTTTTCAGAAGCTTCCTGAAAGTGTATCTAATATTCTGTTATTGTATATGCACATTTTTTTGCATTTTTATAAAAAAAGGATTGGTGATTTTCCTTGGAGTCTTAAATAGGCTGGTAACCTAAAAATGGTAATGAGTCACTCTAGATCTCTCTAAAATGCAGATCTGCTTGTGTCACTCCCCCATTTAAAATACTTTAATAGCATCCCATTAGCTTCAAGTTACAATCCAAACACTTTCGCATAGCCTGATCTGACATATCCTGGCCTCTTTTGAGCATTTTTGATGTGCCCAGGCTCCACCACTAGTGACCTGGAGAATTCATACATCTCTTTGAATTCAAAACCCATGTCTTAAGCAAAGTGACTTAAAGAAAATGGCTTATATTTGTTTAAAGTCATCCCCCTAATAGAACCAATTCTTCAGAAATAAATGAAAGGCAGTTTCTCAGCCTTATTTAGGGTGGGGACTCTACTTTTGTCCCATCTCCAGGAAGGACAAGCAGGCTGTTTTGTGTTTCTTTTTTTTTTTTGATTAATGTATTATACATATAATATATAATTATATGTATTATACATATAATATACATATAATGTATTATTTTTTTTAGGGGTACAGATCTGTGATTCATCAGTCTTACACAATACACAGTGCTTACCATAGCACATACCCTCCCCAATGTCCATCACCCAGCCACCCCATCCCTCCCACCCCCTCCATTCCAGCAACCCTCAGTTTGTTTACTGAGATTAAGAGTCTCTTATGGTCTGTCTCCCTCTCTGGTTTCATCCCATTTCATTTTTTCCTCTCTTCCCCTATGATCCTCTGCCTTGTTTCTCAAATTCCATGTATCAGCGAGATCATAAGATAATTGTCTTTCTCTGACTGACTTATTTCGCTTAGCATAATACCCTCTAGTTCCATCCACCTCATTGCAAATGGCAAAATTTCATATTCTGATGGCTACATAATATTCCATTGTATGTATATACACCACATCTTCTTTATCTATTCATCTGTTGATGGACATCTGGGCTCTTTCCATAGTTTGGCTATTGTGGACATTGCTGCTGTAAACATTGGGGTGCATGTGCCCCTTGAGATCCCTACATGTGCATCTCTAGGATAAATACCCAGTAGTGCAAGTGCTGGGTCGTAGGGTAGCTCTATTTTCAACTTTTTGAGGAACCTCCATACTGTTTTCCAGAGCAGCTACACCAGCTTGCATTCCCACCAACAACGTAGGAGGGTTCCCCTTTTTCGGCATTCTCGCCAACATCTGTCATTTCCTGACTTGTTAATTTTAGCTATTCTGACTGGTGTGAGGTGGTATCTCATTGTAGTTTTGATTTGTATTTCCCTGATGCTGAATGATGTTGAGCATGTTTTCATGTTTTGCGTTTCTAAATATGAGTCTCTCTAACGAATTTTCAAATTCTTTTTAATGAGCCCTCAAACTCTACTGTAGAAGAAGATGTGGGATGAACCCCACTTTAAGGGATGAGAAGAAAAATATCTCTTGCACAGAACTAAATACAGAGTCAGAAAGAGGAAGGGAGGGGAGTGGGGAGGGATAAAGAGAAAAATGAGTACCAAAAAAAAAAAAAAAAGCAGGAGAAATCTCAGATCAGTGCACTGTATCAATGTCAATATCCTAGTTGTGATATTATACAGTAGTTTTGCAAGAAGTTACCTTTGGGGAAAATTGGGCAAACCATACAAAGAATCTCCCTGTTCTATATATTTCAACTATATATCCAATGTTAAGCAGTAATTATCTCAAAATAAAACATTTAATTTAAAAAACGAACACCCAAGGTAGATCCCAAGGAATAAAAACAGAAACAGTGTTTCCAGTTTCTCCACAGAGCACCGGCTTGAACCTGCTCTCACACTGCACCTGTGATGTAGTAGAACCTCAGGGAGAAATCACTCTATGAGGTGTCTGAAATGACTGGGCACCAAGAGATTTGGCCTGGGGCACCTGGGCATAACTCCTGCACTATAGAGATTTACTTGGTTTTCCTGGTTTGAGGATGTCTACTTCAAACTAAAAGCTGATGTGAGGGTAAAAGGTATACAGGAATTCACTATGCTATTTTTTTTTTTTAATAACAGGGATAGGTTGAAATCTATGTCTGTCAGAATCTCAGAATATGAAGTTATTTGGAAATAGTCTCTGCAGATGTAATTCAATTAAGGATCCCAATATGAGATCATTCTGGATTTAGAGTAGGCCCTAAATCCAATGACTGGTATCCTTCTAAGAAGAGGAGAGTACATACAGAGACACAAAGGGTAGGCATATGAAGGCATGGAGGCAGAGACTGGAGTTACATAACCACAAATCAGGGAATATCAGGAGCCACTAGAACCGGAATAAGCAAGAAGGGATTTTTCCCTCATGCCTTCAAGGGAGCATGACTCTGCTGACCCCTTGATTTTGGACTTCTGGCCTCCAAAACTATGAAAGAATAAATTTCTGTGGGGCGCCTCGGTGGCTCAGTGGGTTAAGCCTCTGCCTTCGGCTCAGGTCATGATCTCAGCATCCTGGAATCTAGCCCCACATCAGGCTCTCTGCTCAGCAGGGAGCCTGCTTCCCCCTCTCTCTCTCTACCTGCCTCTCTGCCTACTTGTGTTCTCTGTCAAATAAATAAATAAAAATCTTAAAAACAAAACAAAAAAAGAATAAATTTCTGTGGTTGCAAGCTTCCAAGTTTATTGTAATTTGTTACAGGAGCCTGAGAAATATAGCAACTCTTCCATAAATCTAAAATTATTCTGAAATAGAAAGTTTATTAAAAAAAAAAAACTGGTATGAGGTCTGATAGGGTATCAGCAACACAGGGCCTATCCTACAGAGAAAAAAGGCAGGAGCAGAAAGAGATCTTTGACTGTTGGGATGGGGAATGGGGAGAAAATAAGACAGAGGTAAAAGTTGACCTGAAAACACGGGCCCTGGAAAGAATATCTGAGGTGTCACAAGGACAGTGTTGCTCCCCAAAGCAATGGAACTGTATCATTCAAGCCATTGGGACTGGAATCCAAGGGACCACTAAAATCTCAGGAGGTAGAAGAGGTTTTGGCAGCAGGAGATGCTAACATTCATGTATGCCCATCCCATGCAGGGTTTGTACAATTTACCTATGATATAGAAAAATTCTGGAGTGTCTACAAGAATGCTGTGCAACCCTACGAGGGAATTGATAACAAATTTATCTAATCTTTAAAATAACTGCAGAAGGAAAAGAATACACTTCCAGAACTAACCTTACCCTGCTCATAACCCAGGTTCTCTACTGAGGAGGAAAATCCCGGCTATTTTGTGCATACTGACAAAGTGATTCTAAAGTTTATATGGAAAAGTAAAAAAGAAAAAGAACGAAGTTGGAGGACTGATACTACCTGGCTCCATGATTTACCATAAAGCTACTGTAATCAAGACAACACGGCATCAGTTAAAAAATGGACAAATAAGTTAAAAATAGAGCTACCCTATGACCCAGCAATTGCAGTACTGGGTATTTACCCTAAAGATGCACATGTAGGGATCCAAAGGAGCACACGCACCCCAATGTTTATAGCAGCAATGTCCACAATAGCCAAACTATGGAAAGAGCTCAGATGTAAAAAAAAATAAAAAAATAAAAAATAAAAATAAATAAAAATAAAAGAAAGAGCTCAGATGTCCATCAACAGATGAATAGATAAAGAAGATGTGGTTTTATATACACACACACACACACACACACACACACACACACACACACAATGGAATACTATGCAGCCATCAAAAATGAAATCTTGCCATTTGCCATGATGTGGATGGAACTAGAGGGTATCATGCTAAGCGAAATAAGTCAGTCAGAGAAAGACAATTATCATATGATCTCACTCCTATGTGGAATTTGAGAAACAAGACAGAAGATCATGGGGGAAGAAAGGAAAAACTGAAACGGATGAAACCAGAGAGGGAGACAGACCATAAGAGACTCTTAATGTCAGGAAACAAACTAAGTGTTGTTGGAGGGTAGGGGGTGGGTGGAGGTGGTGGCTGGATGATGGACACTGGGAGAGTATGTGCTGTGGAGAGTGCTATGTATTATGTAAGACTGATGAATCACAGACCTGTACCCCTGAAACAAATAATACATTATATATTAAAAATAATATTTTAAAGTTTAATGGACAAATATTCTGTTCAATGGAACAGAATAGAGAGCACAGAAATAGACCCACGCAAATATAGTCAACTGATCTTTGGCAAAGGACTAAAGGCAATTCAATGGAGAAAGGATAGTTGTATTAGTTTACTAAAGCTGCTAAAACAAAATGTCACCAACTGGGTGACTTAAAGAATAGATTTCTTTTTCTCACAGTTCTGGAGGTTAGATGTCCAAGACCAAAGTGTTGATGGGTTTGGTGTCATTTGAGGCCTCTTTCCTTGGCTTGCAGATGGCCACTTTCTCACTATGTCCTCATATGGTCACATCTTGGTCTATGTATGTGTCTGGTGTCTCTAACTTCCTCTTTTATAAGGATACTAGTCATATGGGATTAGGGCCCACCCTAAAAACCCATTTTAACTTAATTACCTGTATCTATCTCTAGAGACAGTCACATTCTAAAGTACTGAGGATTAGGGCTTCAACATATGAATTGTGGGGGGGACACAATTCAGCCTATTAACACTAGTCTTTTCAACAAATGGTGCTGGAATACCTGGACATTCACATGTCAAAAAGAAAGAAGGAATCTAGACACAAG
>CM052886.1:65347276-65392781 GCA_028534135.1 Potos flavus
AAAAATGAAACTCTTGTGCACTGTTGGTGGGAATGCAAACAGGTGGAAACTAGTTTCCAATGTGGAAAACAGTACAGAGTTTCCTCAAAAAATTAAAAATAAAATTACCATGTCATCCAGTAATTCCACTACTAGGTATTTACCCAAAGAATACAAAAACACTAATTTGAAAATATATGTACACCATATTTATTGTAGCACTATTTATAATCGTAAAATTATGGAAGCAGCGCAAGTGTCCATTGATAGACGAATGGATAAAGATGTGTGTGCCCTGAAGCAAATAGTACATTATATGTTAATAAAAATAAATAAATAAAAGATGTGTGTGTATATAATGGAATATTAATCAGCCATTAAAAAAAGTAAAATCTTGCCATTTGCAGCAATATGGATGGATCTAGAGAATATGCTAAGTGAAATAAGCTAGTCAGAGAAAGACAAATACTGTATGATTTCACTCATATGTGGAATTTAAGAGACAAAATGAATGAACAAAGGCAAAAAAGAGAGAGAGAGAGAGAGAGAGACAAACCCCAAAACAGACTCTTAACTATAGAGAACAAACTGATGGTTACCAGAGGGGAGGTGGGTAGGGGACGCATGAAATAGGTGATGGGGATTAAAGAGTATACTTATCATGATGAGCACTAAGTAATGTATAGAATTTTTCAATCACTATACTGAATACCTGAAACTAATACAACACTGTATGTTAACTACACTGGAATTAAAATAGGAAGGAAGGAAGGAAGGAAGGAAGGAAGGAAGGAAGGAAGGAAGGAAGGAAGGAAGGAAGGAAAGGGGGAAGGGAGGAGAAGAGAAAGAGAGAGAAAGAAAAAAGAAAGAAAGAAAGAAAGAAAGAAAGAAAGAAAGAAAGAAAGAAAGAAAGAGAGAGAAAGAAAGAGAAAGAAAGAAAGAAAGAAAGAAAGAAAGAAAGAAAGAAAGAAAGAAAGAAAGGAAGGAAGAAAGGAAGAAAGGAAGAAAGGAAGGGAAAGGGGGAGGGAGAGGAAGGAAGGAAGGAAGAGAGAGAAAGAGAGAAAGAAAGAAAGAGGGAGACAGGAGGGAAGGAGGAAGGAAAGAAGGAAGGGAGGGTGGGTGGTTGGAAGGGAGGAAGGAAGGAAGGAGGGAGAGAGGGAGGAAAAGAAGGGAAGAAAAGAGAAAAGAAAAAAGAAAAGAAAAGGTTAATCTACTACAAATTTCTCCTGGTGTACTGGGGTAAAATGAAATGAGATTAAAATAATTTTTTAGCTGTAACTTCCTAATAATGTATAATAAGGTCAATAGGTAAATCATTACAGAGACTTATCTTCCTTCCATCCATTTAATAAATACCAAGCCTCTGCCCTTCTCCTGGAGCTGGAAGAGCTTGGTCAGACAGAGTTCCCATTCATTGTCCCTTCTGCCCCTTATCTATTCTTCCTTCTGGACTCCATCCCATCTGGCCATGTTCTTTCCTTTCAGATGTCCATTTTGGCTTTTGGCTCATCATTTCTTTTGGACTATGTATTATCCATTGCTTTTCAAAATCGGCTGCCAAATGTAAAAGAAAAAATGTTGCAAACGTGGTCTGGACAGCACTTTTTAGTTGATAGAATCAACAACCCCTTTCTTGGAAGAAATGAGCATTCCTGATAAAATGGTTAAGCAATTTTCAGATAAACTTTATAGAATTAAAACTTGTTCTAGGAAAGTCAGGTTAGGTAAGAGCCGGTATGAATCCAACCAGGAAGTTATTGGTGATGACCACAGTTTCTACAGAAACATAACACAAAAGCCAAATCATAGTGAGGTAAGGAATAAAAGAAAAGTAAGGAATTATAGACCATAAATATGAATGATTGTTCAAAGAAGCTTGTCTGGGAAAGGCAAAAGACAGACAAGGTAGCAGCTTGTTTTCAAAGATGATGAACACTTGATCATGTTTACATGTTAAGAAAAGGAGCATTATAACTAGATGTGGCTTTTTGTTTCTGAATAAAAACTTCTGAATCTCATTACAAATAACATAATATGCTCGTTTGGTTTCATTTCTTTGAATACATAAGCACTAGGTATTTAGAGATGAAGAAAAGCTTATTTTTATTACGTAGCATTAGAGAGACAGTGCAGGATAGGACAAGGTCTCCTAAATTCATCTCCCCACTAGACTCACGCAAGGATCTTGATAAAAATAGATTCCAGGATTTTGTGCCAGAGCCAGCGAACCAAAGTGTCTAAGAGAAAGGCCTAGAAAACTGCAGTTTTAACACATTCTCCTGAGCAAGCAAAGTTCGCAGGGAAATGGTATGGCAGTGGAAAGCACAGGCTCAGAAATACCTGGGTTCAACCTCTTCTCCATCACTATATGGCTTTGTATGAATTATTCTACCTCCCTCAGTGGCTGTAGAGATGAACTGTGATATGTGATATTACATGTGATATTACATGATTTTACATGTAATACATGTAAAATGCCTGGTATACGTAAATGTTCAACCTATATTTAGTACCTTTACTTTTAAAAATTAGACTTGTATGAAACTCCACTCCAACCCAGTTAACTGCCAGTGAAAAGTCTAGTGATCTCTAGTAAACTGGATTTTTTTAAAATATGACTAGTCTAAGGATTCTATAATCATTCTTTTCCTATAAAATGGTCCTAATGGTGAATCTTTGAAATGACCTACAAGGGACTTTCACCCTTGCAGAAAATTTGAAATAAAACTTTGACTAAAATTTTTAAGACTTCCTTATCACAACACTTTGAGTCTGTGGATTTTTCCAACCTCTAGATCATCCTTAACTCCCTCGCAGTAATGTTTTTAGTTTAGCACAATCCTATCTATCCTGATACCACCATAAAATAGCCTCTCAACAGATAACCCAGATGGAAAAACAGAACTGCACAGGCTTTTATAGAGGAGAGCAGTGAATATGAGGAATGCCACATGGCCCTTTCAGGAATAGGAACTCAAGACCTGGGGCTTTGATTCACAGGGATGTTATAGCAAAGCAATAGACAAAAAAAAAAATCCAGTAATCTAGATACTAGAAACTACTATTAACTAGAGAGAAGAGAAATGTAAATAGGATCTTACTAAAGAGTATCGTTTCAGATATCAGGGATTGAGAAGGTCCTAAACTGAGGAAAAAAGTGTGGTACACAAAAGTTGGAATAAAAGATGAGAGTTAAGGGGCGCCTGGGTGGCTCAGTGGGTTAAAGCCTCTGCCTTCAGCTCGGGTCATGATCTTGGGGTCCTGGGATGGAGCCCCGCATCGGGCTCTTTCCTCGGCGAGGAGCCTGCTTCCCTCTCTCTCTGCCTGCCTCTCTGCCTACTTGTGATCTCTCTGTCTCTGTCAAATAAATAAAAAAATAAAATCTCAAAAAAAAAAAAAATCTTTAAAAAAAAAGATCAGAGTTAAGCAAGTAGTAATTGGATCAATGGGATATCTTTGGCCTGAGGCCACCTTGTTGAATTTAAAAGGGACTTACCCTAGTGAGTAATGCTGGACCTGACAAAGAAACTTAAAGCTTCAGAGTGTTTTTGAGTACCAGTAATTGACCTGGATTTTGGCTTTGGTTTTTTTGCTTTCCCTTTCGTTTATTTATATAGCTGAAATGTCTGCATTTCTTTATTTTCACTTAATAAAGAAGGATTAATTTAGTCAATTTATGAGACTCAGCTTCATTTTGAACAGCTTTGATCTTATGGGCTTAGTCTAGCATTGAAGTTGTTACAGAGGCTGGGTAAGGAATATATCAGCAGCAATCAGGGAACAAGATGGCAGCACCACAGGGGGGGCCTGGCCAAACCGAACAAATGGATAAGTACCTGGGAAAAGAGATGTAAATAAAAGCTTAACTGTGTAGATTACCCCTAGAATCCAGAGAGGGAAGCTAGTGAGCTAGGTAAGGAAGATGGAGGATCAGTGAGAAGTAATAGAAGACAGATCCAAACAAAAAGGTACCCAGAGAGCTCCAATAATCCAAACACTAGAATCATTGAAAAATACTTTGAACAGTGATAACCTTTCCTCTGCCCAGAATGCTCTTCTTTGAGAGATCCACAGGACTTACTTTCTCACTTCAGACCTACACCATCAGATGTGTCCTTCAAAGCCTTCTTTGGTCATTCTATCTAAAAGGCCAACACACAATCCCCAAATCGGGCTCCCTGCTCAGCGGGAAGCCTGCTTCTCCCTCTCACACTCCCCCTGCTTGTGTTCCCTCTCTCGCTGTCTCTCTCTGTCAAGTAGATGAATAAAATCTTTAAAAATAAATAAAACAAAATGCCAACACACACACACACACACACACACACACACACACACACAAATATACATACACACATCTTCTTCCCTAGCTCTCTTGTTTTTCTTCTTAGTTCTTATCAGTGTCTATTATATATTTTATTTATCCTGTTTTGTCTTGCCCATGTAAGCTCATGGCAGAGATCTTTGTTCATTGCCATATCCCCTATACCTAGAATAGTGATTGGGCCCATATTGTTAGTTGATACTCAACAAATATTTGTTACAATAAACGTTGAAGAGTTTGTTAGCTAATTGTAAAGATAACTTGTTAAAAATAATTAGAAGTACAAGATCACAATTCATATATCCTCTCTGAAGGAAGTGGAAGAAAGAGATAGTACTGAGAATAATCATTTAATAAAGAATATCATGAATCTTAGAACTGAAAATGGATCTTGAAAATAATCTAGTTGGAAACTATCCTTGTTATGGACTGAATGTCTGTGTCCCCTCAAAATCCATACGTTGCAGTCCAAACTCAATCTGATGGTATTAGGAAGTGTCGCCTTTGGGAGGTACTTAGCTTTAGATGAGATCATGAGAGTGGAACCCACATGATGAGACTAGTGCCCTTGTAAGAAAGAAAGAGACAATAGAGCTTCCCTCTCCAAAATCTAAGAATATAGAGAAGGTAGACATCTGCTAGCCAGAAAAAGAGTCCTCATCAAGGACCAAATCTACCAGCACCTTGATCTTGAAATTCCCAGCCACCACAACTGTGAGAATTAAATGTTTGTTGTTTAAGCCATTCAGCCTATGGTATTTTGTCATAGCAGCCCAAGCTGACTAAGACAATCCTAATGTCCCCTTTTTTTTTAAGATTTTATTTATTTATTTGAGAGAAGAGAGAGTTTTTTTATTTATTTGTGTTAGCATGAGCAGGGCATGGGGGGCAGGCGGGCAAAGGGAGAAGCAGACTCCCCACTGAGCAGGGAGCCCCATGTGGGGCAAAATCCCAGGATTCTGAGACTATGACCTGAGGTGAAGGCAGACACTTTTTTTTTTTTTTAAAGATTTTATTTATTTATTTGAGGGAGAAAGAAAGTGAGAGAGAGCATGAGAGGAGAGAAGGTCAGAAGGAGAAGCAGACTCCCCGCGGAGCTGGGAGCTCGATGTGGGACTCGATCCCGGGACTCCGGAATCATGACCTGAGCTGAAGGCAGTCGCTTAACCAACCGAGCCACCCAGGCACCCTGAAGGCAGACACTTAACCAACTGAGCCACGCAGGGGCCCCAATCCTAATGTCCTTTAATAGAAGACTGGTTAAATAAATAAATAATGGTCAAATAAATAACCATATCAAGTACTATGCAACTGTAAATAAAGAATGAAGAAGCTATATGGTATTATAGAAAGATCTCAAGATACACTATTAAAAGAAAAAAGCAAAGTGCAGAACAATATAAGTACTGCTTATAAAAAGGGAGCACAGACAAGAATGCGTATTTGTATATGCTTGTAAAACAAAGAAATGCTTGAGTATACATAAGAATCTAAGAGGGGAGAAAGTAATGTGGGAACTAGACAGTCACAGGACAAGAATGGAAGAAAGAATTTGTACTTTATAACATTTTACATTTAGATTTTTGAACTATGTGAACAAACTGGCTTTTCAAAAAAAAAATTTTTTTAATGTAAACCCCTGACATCTCTATGGAACTCAAGACTGCTTGCCCAACATCTCTGAAATGTCTAACAGGGTTCTCAAATATGATATGTTCACAACAACGTTTGATTTTTCTTTTCTTTTCTTTTTTTTAAAGATTTTGTTGATTTACTTGACAGAGAGACAGAGATCACAAGTAGGCAGAGAGGCAGGCAGAGAGAGAGGAGGAAGCAGGCTTCCTGCTGAGCAGAGAGCCTGATGCGGACCTCGATCCCAGGACCCTGAGATCATGACCTGAGCCGAAGGCAGAGGCTGTAACCCACTGAGCCACCCAGGTGCCCCTCCTACTCTTTTCTAACTCAGTAAATAATACTACTATCCACCCTCTTAATCAAGTTCCAAATCTGAGAGTTATTCTGCATTCCTCTTTCTCCCACTCCAATGAAACTCATCAAGTTCCATTGTTTCTGCCACAATGATAGAGCCCTAATGTGCCCCCCTTCTTACCATCTCTACCATTATCATGCTAGTCCCAGCAACTGTTATCTCTAACCTGGCCTACTGCAATAGCCTTGGAGGTGTAACTCAAAGTGAGACCCACAGACAAGAAATGCTTGTTTCTAGTCCACAACAACGTAAGAAACTTGCACCAACATGACAGTCAATTACTTCACTAAGCATATGCTTAGTGCAGCTAACGGTTATTTTTTCCATAGCAAGAATTTCCATCCTAATGTTTCTTTCCCTCTGATATTTTATTCTTTTCTGTGTGTGTTTCAATAACTACCTCAAATCCTTTTTGGAATCCATCAATCTCCTGAGGTGTGAGTCTAATAATCCTCTCTAAAAAAGTAGGATTAAGATTAATTTGCCATCACTAGATCTTAATGAATCTTCCTCAGTCTTGATTAGCACTGCTTCCTTTTCTAAGTGATTGTATGCCAAATGAGTAATGATCCACTCAAGAATGTTGCTGGGATCATCATCAGGTTGGGGGGGAGAGGCAGGTAAGAAGCACCTAAAGAGTCCAGAACAAGGAATCTGGAATTGGCATTAATACCAAGGACTTGAGGAGTGACTTTTGGAATCTAGGCAATGCTTTTAATAAAACTGATCAAAGAAAAATATTTCATACAACCAGCTGTATACTTAAATGAATATATACTATGTACTAAACACATACAGTTATTTCATTTCTCACTGCAATCCTATTAGTAAATACTAATATCTCTAGTTTAGACATGAAGAAATGGAGGCACTGAAGAGGTTCAGTAGCTTCTCCAAGTTCTAAAGTGATAGAGCCCACCTTGATAACTAAATCTGATTGCAGAGCCCATGCCTTTGCCTGCTGGATTATACTATAGACGACAAATAGAGCTCAAAGTCAATTGAGCTGAACATTTATCAAGCAACTACTATGTCTGAAACACTGCCCTGGAGATACTGAATTAAGACATAATTCTGCCCTCAAAGTATTCTTAGTCTTGCTAGGCAAAGCCAATAGGTATGCAAATAAATGAATTACAACACTGTAAGACTGAATGATGAAACAAAAGATGTTCACATTTCAGAAGTATTAGAGTAGAAGAAATGATGTGGTTCTAGGGACAGACTTCCAGAGAAGTTAACCTGTGATCTGGGTTTTGAGGGAAGAGTTGGCACTCACCACGCAGCTAAAATAAATAAGGACATCCTTAGCAGAAAGCATGGCATGTAAAAATGGTATGGTTAGGGGGGCCTGGGTGGCTCAGTGGGTTAAAGCCTCTGCCTTTGGCTCAGGTCATGATCTCAGGGTCTTGGGATCTAGACCCGCATCGGGCTCTCTACTCAGCAGGGAGCCTGCCTCCCCCCCTCTCTCTCTGCTTGCCTCTCTTGTGATCTCTTGTGATCTTGTGATCTCTCTCTCTCTGAATCAAATAAATAAATAAAATCTACTTGTGATCTCTCTCTGTATCAAATAAATAAATAAAATCTTTCTTAAAAAAATGGTATGGTTAGTCTAAGGAACAATTATATGCTATAGTCTAATATTGTTGGAGTTAAAGTGAGAGGGAGGAGAAGGGAAAGGCAGCTGGACATATTGATGCTATGCTTCTCCTGGGTGTCTTTCACATTTCACCTGTACCCAATTTTCATCATAACTTCTTTCGACTTTTTTTATCATCTCATTTGGGCAGATGGTATGCTTTTCCCCCATGCTTTTCCCCACCTGGGGCTATAGCTGATCTCCTCCACTGGTTGACTGGACTCAACAAATCTCCTTATTGCCTGACCACATTCTGTATTCCTTTTATATTTTCTTTGCATGGCATCAATTCTATAGCTACTTAGCTAACAGGCTAGAAAAGATAGATATAAACAGGTAATTACTATTCAGTGAAATAGGGCGATCTTAGAGATATGTACCTGACACTGCAACAGCAAGAATCAAAGTGTGTTCTACTCCATTTGAGTAGGAGGCGAGAAAACTGAGTTTTGAAGCATAAGCAGCTATTCCAAGCAGAGGAAATAGGATATACTGTACAGAGGCACGATGCACAGCTCATATGAGAAACATGAATTACTGTAACCAGAGGGAAATGATGAAAAGTGAGCCTGACCAAATAAGCAAACACCCAAAAAGTAGGGTTATAGTTTCCATACCAAGGAGTTTGGGTTTTTCTGGCACGTAATTGGGAGTCACTAATGAGTTTTAAGAAGCACAGGAACACAACTAGAGTTTCATTTTAGCAATTTCCTCTGGCAACATCACAGAAGGTGAATTCAAAGCTGAGAGATCAGTCGAAAGGACTACCGCAAAAGACAAATTGAAGGGCAATTTGACATCTGTCAGCATTAAAAATCTACCTACATTTGACTCAACAATTCTACTTGGAGGAATTTATCCTATGGGTACCCTTGCACATGTATAGAAGGTTATATACAAGGTTATTCATGTCATCTAAATGTTCCAGAAAATAAAATAATTTAAAGCTATAAAAAATATTTTATGTACTGATATAAAATGATCTCTAAAAGTTATTATTAAACTACAAAAACAAAAATTGCAAAATGAGGGACGCCTGGGTGGCTCAGTTGGTTAAGCGGCTGCCTTCGGCTCAGGTCATGACCCCAGGGTCCTGGGATCGAGTCTCACATCGGGCTCCTTGCTCGGCAGGGAGCCTGTTTCTCCCTCTGCCTCTGCCTGCCACTCTGCCTGCTTGTGCTTTCTCTCTCTCTGACAAATAAATAAATAAAATCTTTAAAAAAAAAAAAAGATTTAAAAAAAAAAATTGCAAAATGACATGTAGTATGTGCCATCATTTAGGTAAAAAAGACAAACAAAAGTAATTTATGATTTTAATATACATTCAGTACATGAAAAAACCACATATGCATAAAATATCTCTGGAAAGAAACCCTAGAAACCAATAACATTAATTGCTTCTGGAGAGGTGAACCAGGTGGATAAGAAATAGGGATGGGAACAGACATTTCACTAGAACTTTTGAATCTTAAACCATTTGAGTTTATTGCCAATTCCTAAATAAATAATTTCAAAGTTAATTTAAAGGGGGGGTGATTCTAGTAAAGGATAAAGAGGGGCTCTGAATCAAGACATTGGCAATCACAGGTCGAGAAAAAGGGATAGATAAGAAAAATGTTCAGGAAATAAAAACTAAAGAATTTCACGACTCTTGGGGTGCCTGGGTGGCTCAGTCTGTTAAGTGGTGGCTGGCTCTTGATTTCAGCTCAGGTCATGATCTCAGGGTCCTGGGATGGAGCCCCACATCGGGCTCCATGGGGAGTTTGTTTCAGGATTCTCTCTCTCTCTGCCCCTCCCCCTGCTTCTCTCTCTCTCTCTCTCAAATAAATAAATAAATCTTAAAAAAAATCCATGACTCTTTAAAGATGGCTTGTAAGAAAGAAGAGTTTATAATAACCCCAGATTTCTGAACTGGGAAACTAAGTGACCATACTGGTGCCACTTATCAAAATAATGAAGGCAAAGGTAATAACAAGTTGAAGGAAAAGAAAATAAGTACAACTGTGGACAGGTTTTGCCTAAAGCGTTGCAGGACCACATATCCAACTGCCTACTAGGTGACTTATTCACCCAATCAAATATGCTAAACACTGAGAGCTTACACATGGTGTGAAAATGGGCCTGTCCAAGAGGTATTGGGCTGTATGGTCTGAAGATCAAAAAAAGGAGTCTAAACAAGAGATATGATTAGAGATCTTTGAGTCATCAAGACATATGTAATTGACACGGATGAATTGTGTTCCCAAAAATTTGTATGTTGAAATCCCCAACCTCTAATACCTCAGAATGTGACTGCATTTGGAGATAAGATTTTCAAAGAGGTATTAAGTTAAAATAAGGTCATTAGAGTGGGTCATAATCCAATATGATTGGTGTCCTTGTAAAAGGAAATTTGGACACAGACACAAACGGACAGAAGCCAATACATAGACATAGGGAGAAGATAGCCATCCATCCCTGGAACAGAGTCTTCCTTCACATCCCTCATAAGATCCCAGTGCTGCAAACATCTTGACCTTGGACTTTTCACAATGAGAAAATAAATTTCTGTTGCTTAAGCCATCCAGTCTGTGGTACTTTGTGACAGCAGCTCTAACAAACTAGTATAATAATTGTAGGCAATAAAAGCCATAAGGATGGCTTTTATTTTTATTTTTTTAATACAAATCATAGAGGATTCTGGGAAATGCCAACAGAAGCAACATAGTTTTGGGATCTTCCCAAATCTCACCATAAAAACAGATAAAGCAATTAAAATAGCAATACAAAAAGCCCATGGACAATATTTAAAACAAAACTAGGTTGCAGGTAGCCCTACAAAACACAAAATGTGGGCATAAAAACCAACAACTACAAGAGCTGCACAGTACCGGTAACAGATGGCAATAAAGAGAGATAAAATGCAGCTGATTGACCTGAGTAGCCCAAAAAACCCAACAGATGTTCACTGAAAAGTTCAAGGGGTCAATTTAAGAATAGCAGCTGAAACTAGGAAGGGTTTTACACACTCTAACATCAGGGATCCTTATTAAGGTGTGAAGAGAATGGAGCAGTCTCGACCATTATCTCTCAAATCTAACCGGCTAAAGGATCTCTCAAGTATAGCCCCACACTGAGGAAAACATCTGAGATAAGAACCAAATTGAGCAGCATAATGACAGTAGAGGCAAAGAAAAGAGAAGATTCAGGTAAAAATTGGGGAGGGGAATAGAGTACAGAGAGCTCAAAAAATAAGCCATCATATTTCTTAACACTTCACAAGCACAACAGAGAAGGAAACTCTAGAACAAAGAAGTTAGAAAACAGCCTGCAGCAGCCTACTTTAAAAGGTCAGGTAGATGAATTTGCCCCTCCCCCCATGCTTTCACACTTTCTCTAAAATAAATAAATAAATCTTAAAAAAAATAAAAATAAAGAAATTAAGAAGGAAATAAATATGATCAGTAAATGAACAAATATAGAAGAAAGCAAAGACTCTTATAACATACCTATTACAGGAATCACTAAAGAACAAAACCAAAGCAAGAGATAAAACAAATACTAAAATATATTATTTTAAAATTTTTTCCTGAAATTAAAAAAAAAGAAAAAAATTTGAAATACATAATGAGAGGGCATAATACCTGAGAAAAATTGACCCAGGATGTCCAATATCAAGAAATACTGAAAGGGTGGTCTTTAAAATGATGACATAGAAGGCTCCTGAAGTCCCATCCTCCCATGGAAACACCAAATGCACAGCTATATGTGGAGAAATTCCCTCTGAAAGAAATCCAGAAACTAGCTGAGGGACTCTTACACATTGGGTGAAGAGAATATATCCACAACAAAATGGGTAGGAAAGGCTGAGAAACAATCTCACCATAAAACACACAGCAAGGAAGACACTCTATCCCATCAACATATCGCTTCCCCCTGGGGAGCAAAGGGTTTAGACCTTATATCTAGCACCACAGTATTTAAGACTCCCTCCAAAAGAACAGGCCCAAAAAACACCTACCTCTGAAAGCCAATAGGGCTTGCATACGGGAGGCCCAAGAGACTGTAGCAAACAAAAAAGCAAGTCTTAATGGGTACACAGCACTCACCACAGCTCAGCAAGAGGGAAGAGGCAAAATCATCCATCTCCTAGTCTTTTCCTGAATGGGTTTTATGCACATACTTTAAAAGATGATGCCTAAGGATCAGGCTTCTAACTTAGCTTACATCTAGTGACTGACTAAAATCCTCCATGGACACCAAAGAAGCTGGTGGACACCTCCCCTACTCTCTCCCTCTAACCTACTCCAAGTGGTCATTATTCCTGGAAAAAGTTTGACACACATCTGGCACCCCAGCTTTTGCGGCTGCCACCTGAGGGACAAGCCACTGGACTGCCTGGTTTTTAGGCAACAGGGCTTCTATTCAGCTTTCCCACAAAACTTTAGCAAACAAAGAAGTTCTTAACAGGCTCAGGAGCACCTTTCATAACTATACACCCAGGTCTAGTGAGTGCAAAGGGAGCAGGAAAATGCCCACTTTCTCGTTTCTCCCTGGAAGGACCCATCTACGTACATTCCCAGCTGTTGCCTGACGTTCCAGCTTCTCACTAACCTGCATCTAGTTGCTGATGTAATCCTCCCCTTTGGGAATCTGACAGTTCTTGGTACACCCTCAACTACTGGGAGTCACCAAAAACAAAGAAGGTATCTTGGACAATCAAAGGTTTGAAAGACAACCAGGAGCGTGGGCCAGGCTGAATGATAAAGTTCATCTCCTACATGAGACCACTATGTTAAGACTGTGAGTGGTGGCTGTTTTATAATGTAAACAAAAACCACAGAGAATTAGGGAAAGTAAAGAAACAGAGGAATATGTTCCAAACAAAAGAATAAGCTATAACTTCAGCAACAGATCGTACTGAAAAAGAGATAAGCGCTTTATTGATAGTTCAAAATAATGTTCATAAAGATGCTCACCAAGGCCAAGAGAACAATGCATGAAAAAAAGTGAAAATTTCAAGAAAGAGAAGGAAAATATTAAAAAGTACCAAACACCCACAGCTAATATCATCCTCAATGGGGAAAAACTGAGAGCTTTTCCACTATGGTCAGTAACAAGACAGAGATTTCCACTCTCACCTTTGTTATTTAACACAGTACTGGAAGTCCTATTCTCAGCAATTGGACAACAAAAAGAAATAAAAGGCATCCAAATCGGCAAGGAAGATGTCAAACTTCCACTATTTACAGATGACATGATACTCTATGTAGAAAACCTGAAAGACTCCACCAAAAAATTGCTAGAACTGATACACGAATTCAGTAAAGTCACAGGATACAAAATTGACATACAGAAATCTGTTGCATCTCTATATACCAATAATGAAGCAGCAGAAAGAGAAATCCAGGAATCAATCCCATGTACAATTGCACCAAACCCCATAAGATACCTAGGAATAAACCTAACCAAAGAGGTAAAAGATCTGTACTCTGAAAACTATAGAACACTTATGAAAGAAATTGAAGATGATGCAAAGAAATGGAAAAACATCCCATGCTCATGAATTGGAAGAACAAATATTGTTAAAATGTCCATACTACCCAAAGCAATCTACATATTTAATGCAATCCCTATCAAAATACCAATAGCATTTTTCACAGAGCTAAAACAAGCAATCCAAAAATTTGTATGGAACAACAAAAGACCCCAAATAGCCAAAGCAACTTTGAAAAGGAAAACAAAGCTGGAGGCATCACAATTCCAGACTTTAAGTTCTATGACAAAGCTACAGTCATCAAGACAGTATGATACTGGCACAAAAACAGATACATAGATCAATAGAATAGACTAGAAAACCCAGAAATGAACCCATAGCTACATGGTCAATTAAACTTCAACAAAGCAGGAAAGAATATCCAGTAGAAAAAAGTCTCTTCAACAAATGGTGTTGGGAAAACTAGAGAGCAACATGCAAAAGAATGAAACTGGACCACTTTCTTAAACCATACACAAAAATAAATTCAAAATGGATGAAAGACCTAAATATGGACAGAAAACCATCTCCCAGAGGAGAACACAGGCAGTAACCTCTTTGACATTGCCATAGCAACTTCTTACTAGACATATCTCCTGCAGCAAGGGAAACAAAAGCAAAAATAAACAATTGGGGGGCAGGGGCACCTGGGTGGCTCAGTCAGTCATGCGTCTGCCTTCAGCTCCGGTCATGATCCCAGGATCCTGGGATCAAGCCCCATGTCAGGTTTCCTGCTCAGTGGGTAGCCTGCTTCTCCTTCTCTCTCTGCAGCTCCCCTCACCCCGCCCCGTGCTCTTTCTCTGTCAAATAAATAAATGAAAATTTTTAAAGATATTCATTTATTTATTTATCTGACAGAGAGAGAGAGAGAGAACACAAGCTGGAGGAGCAGCAAGCAGAGGGAGAGGGAAAAGCAGGCTCCCGGCTGAGCAGACAGCCAGACATGGGGCTCAATCCCAAGACCCTGGGATAATGACCAGAGCCGAAAGCAGACACTTAACGGACTGAGCCACCCAGACGCCCCATAATGAAATCTTTTTAAAAAATAATTAGGGGCGCCTGGGTGGCTCAGTGGGTTAAAAGCCTCTGCCTCTCTGCTCAGCAGGGAGCCTGCTTCCTCCTCTCTCTGCCTGCCTCTCTGCCTACTTGTGATTTCTCTCTCTGTCAAATACATAAATAAAATCTTTAAAATAATTAATTAATTAAAAAATAAATAAAGGGGCGTCTGCATTCAGCTCAGGTCATGAACCCAGGACCCTGGTATCAAGCCTCACATCAGGCTCCCTGCTTAGCGGGAGGTCTGCTTCTGCCTCTCCCACTTCCCCCACTTGTGTCCCTTCTCTAGCTGTCTCTCTCTCTGTCAAAAAAAATAAATAAAATCTTTCAAAAATAAAAAAACTATTGGGACTTTATCAAGATAAAACTTCTGGGGGCACCTGGATGGCTCAGTTCATTAAGCAACTGCCTTTAGCTCGGGTCATGATCCTGGAGTCCCAGGATCGAGTCCCGCATCAGGCTCCCTGCTCAACGGGGAGTCTGCTTCTCCCTCTGACCTATCCCCTCTCATGCCCCCTCTCTCTCATTCTCTCTCTCTCTCTCTCAGATAAAGAAATAAAGTCTTTAAAAAAAAAAAAGATAAAACTTCTGCATAGCAAAGGAAACAATCAACAAAACTAAAAGGCAACCTTTGGAATGAGAGAAGATATTTGCAGATGACAAATCTGATAAAGGATTAGTATCCAAAATCTACTAAAAAACTTATCAAACTCAATACCCAAAAACCAAATAGTCCAGTTAAGAAATGGGCAGAAGACATGAACAGACATTTCTCCAAAGAAGACATATAAATAGCCAACAGACACATGAAAAATGCTCCACATCACATGGCATCAGAGAACTACAAATCAAAACATCAATGAGATACCACCTCACACCTGTCAGAATGGCTAAAATGAACAACATAGGAAGCAACAAACGTTGGCGAGGATGTGGAAAAAGGGGGACACTCTTACACTGTTGGTGGGACTGCAAAATGGTGTAGCCACTCTGGAAAACAATATGGAGGTTCCTCAAAAAGTTAAAACTAGAACTACCCTACGATCCAGCAATTGTACTACTAGGTATTTACCCATAGGATACAAAAACACTGACTCAAAGGGATACATGCACCCCAATGTGTATAGTAGCATTATCAACCATAGCCATCAACTGATAAATGGACAAAGATGTGGGATACACACACACACACACACACACACACACAGAGTGGAATAATACTCCACCATCGAAAAGAATGAAATCTTGCCATATGCAATGATGTCGGTGGAATTTAAAGACCATTATGCTGTGTTATGTGCAACTAATGAATCATTGAACATTATATCAAAAACTAATGATGTGGGGCGCCTGGGTGGCTCAGTGGGTTAAAGCCTCTCTGCCTTCGGCTCAGGTCATGATCTCAGGGTCCTGGGATGGAGCCTCGCATCGCATCGGGCTCTCTGCTCAGCAGGGAGCCTGCTTCCCCCTCTCTCTCTGCCTGCCTCTCTTGCTATCTCTCTCTCTCTCTCTGTCAAATAAATAAATAAAATCTTTAAAAAAAAAAAGATCAAAAAAATTTAAAAAAAAACTAATGATGTAACTATATGTCGGCTAATTGAATTTAAATTTAAAAAAGACCATTATGCTAAGTGAAATAACTCAGTCAGACAAAGACAAATACCATATGATTTCATTCATATGTGTGGAATTTAAGAAACAAAACAAACGAACATGGGGGGAAATACACATTTAAAAAATGAAGATTATAAATCATATGATTATTTCAATAGATGCAGAAAATCTTTTGACAAAATTAAACACACATTCATAATTAAAAAAAAAACGAGGAAAAAAACTGTCAACAAACTGTGTAAGAGGGAATGTACCTCAAAATAATAAAGGCCATCTATGACAAGTCCACAGCTGACATCATACTCACTGGTGAAAAGCTAAAGGCTTTTCCTCTAGGATCAAGAACTAGACAAAGATGCCCACTCTTGCCACTTCTATTTAACATAGTATTGGATTAGCCACAGCAATTAGAATAAATAAAAGTCATCCAAATCAGAAAAGAAAAAGTAAAATTGTCTCTATTTGCGTATAATATCATATATAAAAAACCGTAAAGACTCTGCAAAAAAACTGTTAGAAAAGTTACAGGATATAAAATAAGCATGCAAAAATCGGTTGCATTTGTATACACTAACAACAAAATATCAGAAAGAGAAATCAACAGCTCCATTTACAACTGCATCAAAAGTAATAAAATACTTAGGAATAAATTAACCAAGGAATAAAAGATCTATACACTGAAAACTATAATATGTTAATGAAAGAAACTGAAGAAGACACAAAAAAATCGAAAGATACTCTATGCTCATGGATTCGAAGAATTAATAATAAAATGTCCACGCTATGCAGATTCAATGCAATGCCTATCAAAATTCTGATGGCATTATTCACAGAAATAGAAAAACGATCCTAAAATTTGTATAGAACCACAAGACCCTGAATAGCCAAAGAAATCTTGAAAAATAAGAACAAAGCTGGAGGTATCATACTTCCTGATTTCAAACTATATTACAAAGCTACAATAATCAAAGCAGGACGGTACTGGCATAAAAACAGACACATAGATAAATGGAATAGAAGAGAGAGCCCCAAAAACCCCACATATATATGGTCAATTAATTTATAACATAGGATACATGAATATACAATGGGAAAAGATAGTCCCTTCATTAATGATGCTGAGAAAACTGGATAGACACAAGCAAAAGAATGAAACTGGACCATTATCTCACACCATACACACAAATCAGTTCACAATGGATTAAAGACATTAAAACTCCTAGAAGAAAACATAGTGGGTACACTCCTTGATATTGACTTTTTGGATCTGACACCCAAAGCAAAGGTAAAAAAAGCAAAAATAAAGTGGAACTATGTCAAACTAAAAAGCTTTTGTATAACAAAGGAAACCACCAACAAAATGAAAAGGCAGCTTAATGGGAGAAAATATTTGCTAATCATATATCTGATATGAGGTTAAAGACCAAAATATATAAAGAATTTAAACAACTCAACAACAGAAAAATCTGAAGGAAAAAATGGGCAGAGGATCTGGAATAGACATTTTTCCAAAGGAGACATACCCATGGCCGACAGCTCAACATCACTAATCACCATGGAGATGCAAATCAAAACCACAATAAGATACTACTTCCCATTTGTTAAAATGGCTATAACTAAAAGATAAGATATAACAAGTGTTGGTAAGGAGGTAGAGAAAAGGGAACCACTGTGCACTGTTGATGGGAATGTAAATTGGTACAGCCACTAAACAATAAAGAGATGTCTCAAAAAATTAGAAATAGAACTTCCATATGATCCCACAATACTTATATACATCTTGGTATATAGTCAAAGGAAATGAAAACAGAATATCAAAGAGATATTCTGCACTTCCACGTTCACTGCAGTATTATCCACAATACCCAACATATGGAAACAACATAAGTGTTCATCAACAGACGAATGGATAAAGATATGGTATCTATATAAACTATTATTCAGCAATGAGAAAGAAGGAAATCCTGCAATTTGGGATAACATGAATGGACCTTGAGGGCATTAAGATAAGTGAAACAAGTCAGAGAAAGACAAACACTATATGATAGCTCTTACATGTAGAATGTAAGAAAGCTGAACTCATAAGACAAAGATTAGAATAGTGGTTACCAGGATCTGAAGAGTAGGAACAATGGGGAGATGCTGATCAAAGAGTACAAATTTCCAGTTACAGGATGAATAAGTTCTGGGGATATAATGCACAGAATGGTGATTATAATTAACAATACTGTATTACATACTTGGAAGTTGCTAAGAGATTAAACTGAAATGTTCTCACTACAAAAAAAGAAACAGTAATTATGTGATATGATGAAGGTGTTCACTAACAGGTATGGTAGTAATCATGTTCCAATATATGAGTGTATTAAATCAACACGTTGTACACCTTAAACTTACACAATGTTATATGTCAATAATATCTCAATAAAGTTGGGGAGGTGGGGGAGAAATACTTGAGAGAAAAAATTATTTGGGGCATAGACATAGGGCAAAGTTACTTAAATGGCAAAGAAATTCAAATTATCAGTACACTTTTCAACAGAATAAAATTGCATAATTTATATAAGGTGCTCAAGAAAAGAAAGTATTTCTCAATTATTTTTATATTTGAAAGTCAACCAAACCGGTTTTCAAAATTAAATGCCACAGTAAACTGTTATCAATATGCAAGAACTCATATTGTTCACATGAACCTTTTCTATCAAATTTAGGGAATAAGCTTCAGATAGCGTAATGACTAGAGAAACATTGACATAAGAACTACTGGTGAATATTAAATATTATTTAGTTGTACAATTAAGATTAGATGAGGGTTATAAGAGAATATAGTATACAATGGTTACACAAGTTTACAATGTTGATACAGTGTAGTTGTACTATACATCTTTTAAGTGAGGAAATGAGGAATGCATACACAAAAATAATGTAATTGGTTCCAGCAATCATATAAGTGGTGGTAGTATTGGCATTGTTTTTCTGAGACTATCCTGTATATAACATGGAATAAAACAAATAATTATGTGATATTATAATATGCCAATATTCTTGAGAACTGGGATTATTCTTGATGAGAAAAAGAGATTTAGAAATTATGTTATAATTTCTAAAGCATTAATGAATTTAGGCATTGAGTTTCAAAGTTAGCTAGCATCAAGAGAGACAATCAGACATTATGTACTTTTTAAATCTACGTAAGACTGAGTAATATATTAAGCATACTATGAGAATATAATCCACAAACCAAGACTGTAAGAAATTATACAGGTCAAATGACTCAAACAATAGGTCATGACAAATGACAATTTTCTCAACAAATAAAATATGACGGAAAGATAAAAAGAGAGGAGGAACTCACAGATTAAGAGAGATTTAAAAGAAAGAACTAAACAATGATTTTTAGGGATGCATACACAGCTGAAAAAATTATAAGGAAAGCAAAGAATTGATTGCTGTAAAATTCATAATTATTACCTTTAGGTGGGTAGAAAGGGCTTTGTGATTAAGATAAGGCATATATAGGGCATTCGGGGCAGCTAGCAAAATGCTGTATCTTGACCTAGGTGGGAATTACAAGGACATTCAACTTTTCATAATTCATTAATGTATGTATTGGTTTTATACAGTTTCCAGTCTCTAATATGTTAGGCATAAAAAAGATTAAACATAAACAAAAAAATAAATTTTTAAATGTAAATCATAGTATGTTGCTCTCCTGCCTGAAACCCTCCGATAGCTTTCCATCACATTCACAACGAAACAAAAATTCTTCTCTTCCAATCTCAACTCCTGCCATTCTCAGCCTTTAAAAAGCATTCTAGTCAAGGCACCTGGATGGCTCAGTCGGTTAAGCCCATAAGTGTCTGCCTTCACCTTAGGTCATGATCTCAGGGGCCTGCCATGGAGAACCAGAATGGGCTCCCTGCTCAGCGGGGAGTCTGCTTCTCCCTCTCCTTCTGCCCCTCCCCCTGCTCATGTTCTCTCTCTTTCACTTTTTCTTTCAAATAAATAAAATCTTAAAAAAAGAAAGCATTCAAATCACTTTGGTTTTCTTTCTGTTTCTTGATTATGCCAATTTTATTTTACATTAACTCTTCTCTCTATCTTGGGACTTCACCATTTCCTTTGTTTAGAGCAATTTCCCCCTGCATTTTGCAATGAAGGGCCCCTCTCCTCTGTAGAATCCATTCTCTATTAAATTGAATCATCCTGCTTTTATCCTTTCTAGTACTTATCATCCATCTGAAATTACCTTGCTTACTTTTTCTCACTGTGTCTTCCATTCGAACAAAAGCCCTTTGAAAGGACTTGTCTGACCTGGTCACTGTTGCAACTCCTGCTCTTAGAACAGTGCCTGGCAAATAAAAGTTACTCAATGAATTAATCAAAGAATGAATGAATGAATGAATGAAAGAATGAAAGAAAGAATGAATAATATGGGAAGAGAACCAAGGACAAAACCATGGGGAACGCCTACATTTAGGAGACAGGTAAAGGAAGAGAAAGTGGTGAAGAAATCTTCTGAATCAAAGAAAAGAGGTGTCCCAGGAACCAGATAGTGAAGCGTCGTGGTCAATTTGGTTCTTGAATCCTTACATCATTTACTGCTTGTAGCTTAGAACTTGCAACTTGGACCTGATGCTTGATATTCTTCACCTGGTACTGACTTCTGGTCTCCCCCTGCTCCAATTACCTCTTGAATTGAGAAGCTTCCAACTACTCCTGGAAAAGCTCATCCAACCCATCACCCTGAGACTCACCCTTGGGACAGCCCTTGGCAGCTTGAATTCCTGCCAGATTCACCTCAGTAATGTGGACTAAATAGAATCAAATTAATTGTATGGTAAATGACACAGAAACAATTTCTCAAACATCTCCAAAATCATCACTGAAAGAAATTACCAAGGGTAAAGATCAAAGATAAGAGTTAGAAAAAGAATTGCACACACAGAAAAAAGAGCTCAAAGAAGAAATTGGAAGTGACAATTTAACAAAGAAATATTTGCTGAAGGACGCCTGGGTGGCTCAGTCGGTTAAGCATCTGCCTTCGGCTCAGGTCATGATCCCAGGGTCCTGGGATCGAGTCCCACATCGGGCTCCTTGCTCAGCAGGGAGCCTGCTTCTCCCTCTGCCTCTGCCTGCCACTCTGCCTGCTTGTACTCTCTCTCTCTGACAAATAAATAAATAAAATATTTAAAAAAAAGAAATATTTGCTGAAGAATTAGAAATGCTAAGTATCAAACACGAACTGAAATGGAGAATAGATAAGATCTGAAGCATTCATGTCCACAAACTCTCATAGTTGTCAAATTTCATACTTACCAAAAATATGTGCTTCAATAGGAAAGAACCAAGATTCTAAGGAAGAAATCATGGGAAATAATGACAAAGGGATCTGTACAAAATCAAAAACAGAAATGATGAGGAAACAATATTGTAGAGACATACAACAGGATAATTCATTGATACATTAATTTGCTCTCTCAGCTGAAAGTATTTTTCCCTCCTCTATTCTAGTCAAATAACCATAAAAACTTTGGAATTTGCTTCTAGGAAACAATCTCAACTCTGACTTCTCTAAAAATCTAAGTCTTCCCTGAGAGGGAGACGTGAGACTAATGCTTTAAGTGAGTGAGACAAACCAGAGGACTGGAGGAGATTTTCTAAAACAAAGGGAAGGGAAAAGAACTGGAAGTAGGATTAAACATGGAAGAGAGTCAGCCCCATGTGGTGAAAGGACTGCATGTGAATTCCAACGAGATGCTTACAGGAGAAAATAAACAAGCACCACAGAGTTGAGAGTGACAATAAAGTCTTTTTCAAGAAAATCCATGGTCACTGTGAGAAGCACCTGACTCATCTCAAAGAAACACTTGACTTAAACCAGAGAACCACCTTCAGAAAAACTACATCAAGTAGCAGAGAAATTCCAGGGACACTGCCAACCACCTTGGATTAACTAGTTCCTCCCCAGTGTGATGATAAGACTAACATTCTTGTGTAAACTAACAGAATGGGGAAGGAGATTCCAGAGGTGAGTGCCCTGCTGTAGGTGGAAGCTTAAAGCAGATCTGAGTCTTAGCGAAATTAAGGAATGTGACATTCTTTGCATGTCAATATGTTGGACTAAAATTCATAACCATCACAGACATTTAGATAAAGAAGCTAGAGTTCCTTATGAATACAGTACAAGAGACTGAAGAGTTTTGGGGCACCTGTGTGGCTCAGTCGGTTAGGCATCCAACTCTTGATTTTGGCTTGGGTCTTGATTTTGGGGTTGTGAGATTGAGCCCTGCAGCAGGATCTATGCTCAGTGTGGAGTCTGCTTAAGGTTCTCTCTCTCCCCCTTCTTATACCCCTCCCCCCACTCATATGCTCTCTATCTCTCTCTCTAAAATAAATAAATACAATCTTTAAAAAAGAAGAGAGATGGCAGAATTTTGAAAGAATTAAAAAGAATAAAAGGCAAAAGACAAATGTCCCAGTAACAATGAGAAAGAAAGAATAGCAAATAGAAATAAATCATATGTATTAGGATTCTCCAGAGAAGAAAAACCAATAGGAAATACAGAGTATAAATATACCTAAATAACTAAATACAGATATCTATATAAATTTATATATGTATACAACAATGGAATATTACTCAGCCATCAGAAAAGATGAATACCTACCATTTACATCGACGTGGATGGAACTGAAGGGTATTATGCTAAGCGACATAAGTCAATCAGAGAAAGACAATTATCATATGGAATCATATCATGTGGAATAAAAGAAATAGCACAGAGGATCACAGAAGGGAGGCAAAACTGAATGGGAAGAAATCAGAGAGGGAAACAAACCATGAAAGACTCTTGACTCTGGGAAACAAACTGAGGGTTGCAGAAGAGAGGGTGGATGGGGAGATGGGGTAACTGGGTGATGGGCATTAAGGAGGCACATGATGTAATAAGCACTGGGTGCTATGCGCAACTGACAAATCAATGAACACTACATCTGAAATTAATGATGTAGTGTATGTTGGCTAATTGAATTGAAATAAAAATAAATTTACTTATATATACAGAGACAGAGAGATCTATAGGGTAAGCCAGTAAGCTGAAGACCCAGAAGAGTTTCAGTTCTAGCCCAAAGGCATTTCTGAGGGCAGAATTCATTCTTGTTCTGGAGAGGTCAGTTTTTGTTCAACTAAGGCCTTCAACTGATTGGATAAGACTTATCCACATTATGGAGGGTATACTCCACTGATTTAAATGTTAATCTCATCCAAAAAATACTTTCACAGAAACATTCAGAAGAATGTCTGATGAAATACCTGGGCACTATGACCCAGGCAAGTTAACATATAAAACTAAACACATATCATATATACCCTGAATGCCAGGGCAATTTCCATTTACCCATGTAAGATAACCTGCAGCTTCCTCTCCCACTTCCCTGTTTGTGTTCCCTCTCTCGCTGTCTCTCTCTCTGTCAAATAAATGAATAAAATCTTAAAAAAAAAAAATACAGTGTAACCTTCACTGGCATTATCCTACATCTTTGTTCTACTGAACAAAAATCGGTAGACTGGCCCTTAATGTGTTAAATACTCTAGGAAACATCTCCATCAGATTTGTCTCCACATGGCTTCCTTGAACTGCCAAAAAGTTACAGCTTATATCACTGTTCTTTAGTTTTTCTTTACTTTTTCAAAGACCGTATTTCAGAGAGAGAGAGAACACAAGCATAGGGGAGGGCGGGGGGGGGGGGGGAAGGAGACTCCCCACTGAGCAGGGAGTCCCCGACGCAGGGCTCATCCCAGGACCCTGAGATCATGACCTGAGCTGAAGGCAGAAGCTTAACCAATTGAGTCACCCAGATGCCCATATTGTTCTTTAGTTTTTCAATACAGATTTTAGATTTGCTCAAGCAGATCTCCTAATTCTCAGAATGATATGTATGTGTTGAAGATCTTTATCTTCAGAGCATGCAATATATATATAAGGTCTCTTCATAATGTTTATCATGGTTAGTGAATCTTTGAATTTAATCAAAACTCTTTCCAAAATAAGTTAATTTCCAGTGTATCTTACTTAAAAGGTTATCTTTCATTTTTTATTCTTATACATAAGTATCTCCCAGAAATAAATTCTAAGTTTCCTTCCATTTCAATACCCTCACTGTAAAATCATTTTACAGAGTTCACAAGCTCTAAGTACCTACATAATATGAGGTAGAAAAATTCTTTCTATGACAGGCCACTAAATGATTTTTCTGAGATAAAGGCTTCTGATCCATGGTCTTGCCCTGCAATAGTACATGTATTTCAGGTTCCTCCATATACCTGAAACAGACTGTTGAGAACATCATGGAGAAACACTAGTGTGAGGAGAGCAAAGTAAACATGTACATTGAGGAAGCCATACACTGTAGCCAATTCCCAAATCCACTTTAATTCCCACCACCCCATCCCCAGAAAGTGCTCAACCATTCATGATATTTGATACTTAATAGCTGAAGTACTTATGAAATACAGTCAATCATTATATTGGTTTTATGATAAAAGATAACTGGCAAAACTTACTAGTATGCTGGAAAATTACTTTAACAACATACAACAGCCATGATTTCATTCTTTCAAAATATTTTTTTCTTTTTTTCAAAATATCTTTAAGAAATTTGTACTAGCTGTTTGCCATCTAGCGGTTTGTCATTTAGAAAATTACTAAATTCTCCAAAACCAGAATTTAAAATACTTAACACATGATTATGTATTACAAAGTGAAAGGGTGAAAGTGTTGATATAACACCTACTTACAAACCTCACTTTGAAAATTTAAGATTCTAGGACTTATGTCCCTGAAGTTATCGTAAAATGACAGCTAACAGCAATTATATAAAATTTACCGACAAGGTATGGGATTCGGTTATTATAAAAGTTCCCAATCCATTTCTAGGCAATCATTTGCCTGCAACCATTCTAAACAGTGCTTAAGAATTATCTAAACATCTTATTTAATACTGACTATAATTTATTTGTAAGGAGCTACAGTAGAATGGGCAGGTGTAATACGCTTCTCACAGATGCACTGAAAGCTCACTTTCATTTAGACAATGTTACATAATCTTTAAGAATGGGGTAAAAAAAAATAGATACTAGCCAACAGGTAAAGCTGGTGTACAGAAACCAAAATATTAATTCACTTTTGCAAGGTTGACAAGACTAGAATATCCTTTATTATATACGTAAGTGGCATGTGTACTTTTAAGTGTACTTAATTGTAGCTCATCAAAGTAGTATTTTATAAGTAAATTTTATTCAAGGTCCCAACAGAAAACATATAGGTAACTTGAGAAAAGCTCAATAAACAAACTTTACAAGGTAGGCAAAATGTAGGAAAACCAAAAAGAATGGTATCCTGGGCAGTTGAGCTTTATTACCCTTGGGTCTGAAGAGCAAGGGAAGAAAGAGAGGGTGAAGTGGGCCAGTTTTAAAGAAGTTACTCCTTTAGTGGAGGCCAACAGCAACTCCATATTCCCTTTGATGTCCTGCTGGGATTCCCTACTGGCCCAAACCAATGGGAACCCAGAGAACAAGGGATTCATTGATGCAACCCATTTTGGTTAGCTTCCCAGAACAAAAGGCAGGTGGAAAAGGTTAAGGAATGGATCTAGAGTGGGAAATGTAAGAGAGTTAGCATAGAGACTCTATGCTAGACTCCATACTCACACTCAGACTCCACACTCAGTGTGAAGCCTGATGCAGGACTCAATCCCAGGAACCTGAGATCATGACCTGAGCCAAAACCAAGAGTTCAGTGCTTAACCGACGCAGGTGCCCCATAGCTGATTTTTTTTAATGAGGTAAAGTGAGGTTGACATATCCCTTTTGTCCATGAAGGACCTTCAAGGGGTTTGAGAATTAGTAGAAGTAGGGGGCACCTGGGTGGCACAGCTGGTTAAGCAACCAACTCTTTATTTCCGCTCAGCTTACCTGATCTCAGGGTTATGAGATCGAGCCCTGCATCAGGCTTCACAGTGGGCATGGAGCCTGCTTGTGATTCTCTTTAACCCTCTCCCTCTACCTCTTCCCTTTCCCCCACATTCTCTCTCTCTCTCTCTCTCTCTCTCTTAAAAAAAAAAAGAATTAGGAGAAGCAGATTGTCATAGATCATTACAGTAATGACCCTAGCAAATCACACCTCTGAGTATCCACACCCTTGTTCACGACCCCCTCATATTGACCCTGGCCTTGGCCATATGACTTGATATGAACAATGGAACATCAGCATACACAATACGAGCAAAAGTTTAATAAATGACCTCTTGGAATACTGCCCTGATATGTCTATGCCATGAAGACACCCAGAATGAAAGACCATGTGGATAGAGAGGACCAGCTGTCCTGGCTGTCCCAGCTGAGCCTTACCCCCAGCAGATCTGTTAACTGAATACCTCAGCATGAACAAGCTCAATCAGAAAAACTACCCAGTCAACCCACAGAATCATGAAAAATAATAATTGTTTTTGTTATAAGCACTGAGTTTGGGGTGGTTTATTAAGCAGCAATAGATAACTGAACACAACCTGATTTGACTGAGGAAGGGCTAAACTCCAGTGCCATAAGAATCAATCATGTTCAAATAATATCCCTACAACCCAGTTCTCTCTGCCTCTCAACTCAGCTCTACTTTCTTCCCCCCGTGTTAACTTAATTCTCAGAGATTCTCCTCTTGTGGTCAAAATATGGTTGTAGCAGGATTTAGAGAAAAAGGAACCCTCATGCACTGTTAGTGAGAATGTAAATTCGTACAGCCACTGTGGAAAACAGTGTGATAGTTCCTCAAGAAATTAAAAATAGAAATACCATATGGTCCTGTAATTCCACTACTAGGTATTTACCCAAAGGGGAAAAAAAAACATTAATTGAAATACAGAAAAAAAACAAAAACAATAATTCAAATACACACACACACAATTTATTGTAGCATTATTTAAAATAGCCAAGGGGTACCTGGGTGGCTCAGTGGGTTAAAGCCTCTGCCTTCGGCTCAGGTCATGATCTCAGGGTCCTGGGATCGAGCCCCGCATTAGGCTCTCTGCTCAGTGGGGAGCCTGCTTCCCCCTCTCTCTCTGCCTGCCTCTCTGCCTACTTATGATCTCTCTGTCTCTGTCAAATAAATAAAAAAAAAAATCTTAAAAAAAAATAAAAAATAAAATAAAATAGCCATGATATGGAAGCAACCCAAGTGTCCATCGATAGATAGATGAATAGATAAAGAAGATGTGGTATATATATACAATGGAATATTAACTATAAAAAAGAATGAGATCTTGCCATTTGTAACAACATGGATGGACCTAGAGGGTATTATGCTAAGTGAAATAAGTCAGACAGAGAAAGACAAATACCCCACAATTTCACTTATATGTGGCATCTAAAAAACCAAATAAATGAACAAACAAAACGCAGAAACAGACCCATAAACACAGAGAATAAACTGATGGTTGCCAGAGGGGAGGGGGTTGGGAGACAGGCAAAATAGGTGGAATGGGAAGTACAGGCTTCCACTTATGGAATGAATAAGTCGTAGGGATAAATGGTACAGCACAGGGAATACAGTCAATGGTACTAGTAATGATGTTGTATGGTGACAGACGGTATAGTTACACTTGTCATGAGCATAGCATAATATATAGACTTGTTGAATCACTATGCTATACACCTGAAACCAATGGAACATTGTGTGTCAACTATACTTCAATTTTTAAAAAAAGAGAGATGGTTGTAGCTTTTCCAGATTTCACATCCTGAATATGGAATATGCAACTTTTTCTCAAAGTTGGACAAAAAAGTTAAATCTGACTCTTACTGGCTCAAACTGGGTTATTTCTACCTACGGACCAATCACTGTAGCCAGGTGGGTAGGACTGGAGTGGTTAAGTCAATCTGGCTCTACCCTAAAGCTGAGTGAGTAGCTGCATCCAAATAATATGAGCTCAGAGTAAATGAAGGATGGATCCACAAAAAACCTAAGAGAACTTGGAAAAGGATCCTGTGGATGCCAGGTAGCCAAAACTGATGAATTTGTAGTACAAATCCCAAATGCATAACTCCACCCTTCACCTTTCTCCCAAATTCTAGGCATGTTTATTCAATTGCATACTTGGTATTTTGTATGGGATGTCTCCAAACATATCAAACTTTAAATGTCCCAAACGGAACTACTTACATAGAATAGGCCTGGAAGTGGAGTGCTCCCCTTGTTCTTTGCTGTAGCTCCCAAATCTTATCCCCACTCTTCTCCTGCCAAAGCCCCATAATCTTTGAAGTAGGCCAATAGATTTTAACACTAGCTTCTTGGCCTTGTTACTGTCATCTTTCAAACCCTGCATCACACCCCCTCATTCACTGATGACTCTAGCACCTGTTTCAGTCTCTATTCCCACCACTGCTCTTATCAATTATGATGTTAGCAACATCCACAGTGATGATTCACCTAATACCTTACATTCTCAGTTTCTCATCCTCCGTCTCTCCAACGATCATTTCATTCTTCCAGCTCAACCACCCCATCCTATGGTAACACAGTTGACTGTCTTTACCAACAATTATACTACCTCTAAAATCTCAAATTCTAGAACCCTATTCTCTAGTGCTCCCATTTCCTATCATTTCTAGTCTTCCCGCTGCAGCTCTTCCTTGGACTTAATGAAACCTCCAGTCCACAGATACCATCACTTCCTCACTACAAATCATCCCCCTACCCAGTTTATATTTCCTTGTTTGTTGTTCAAATCATTTCCTTGAAAACACCCTTAACTCTTTCAGTCCTTTCTTCCTTCGTTATCTTGCCTGGCAAAACTTTAATCCTAATTAATCCTACCTACTCCATACCTGCATCCAAGTATCTGAATATTTCTAGAAAAGGAAAGCTTAAAACTTTATTCATAATAAATTTATGGCTATAAATGTCATAGGCACACAACTCTGGCAACCAATCCTACTTCACTTCCTTGGTCTGTCTTTTCTTACTCTGCATATTGACAATTTCACATATCCTTTCTTCTAAACCTCTTGTACCTCATTATTTTCCATTCTCACTTGATGACCTTGCCTCATGATTATTTGAGAAAATACAAACAATGAGTCAGGACCTGCATTAACTGTACCTGTGTTTTCTGCCGTGGAGCAAGAGACATCTACTGCTTACTACGAGAAGCCGCAACCCCAGGATGTCAACCACTGCATGATCTGCAGGTATTAGCGTCACCAAGAAATATGACTCACATAAACACTGATGTAACAATTTACTCACACATGAAGCAGAGCACAATCAGCCTCAATAGTGAGCATGAGCCCCCCACAGCCAGCACAACTCACCCCACAGTTGATGCATAGATGATCTACAACACCCTCTCTGTGCTACAGGTGAAGGATCCCCATCTCTCCCTGCCAGGAACAGACATAGCAGTGGGGTTGGCCAGGTGCCATATGATGCACACACTTTAGAGAGAACAAAGTACGTATCAAATCAGAAATAGGGAAAGATACTCCCAAACAACTCTATATGCCCAGCACAGGGTATGAGGGCTCATCTCCATATACAGAAATGTTCCGGGTCCAAGGCACACTGTTACGCAGCCACACAAGGGTCAACAGACTGTACATGACTGCCTTTCCCAATGGTCCATCCCCCAACAATCATTCAGCTGTTTACACAGCAGATAAAGTGCATAAAATCTGGTAGGATCACTGTCTGCCCCCAATTTGGAGATAGAGCTAGATATAATGGGACCCTTGAACAATCTATTTAGATACAGTCTGCCTGCAGAGCCCATCTGTCATTTTGAGACAGCACTTCATCAAGGTCTCTAGAACAAGACCCAGGATGATGATCAAGCCTACCCTTGAGGATGGTCCCTAATTACAAACCCCAAGTGCCTGGATTAAGCCAACTAAGGAACTTAAAAAAAAAAAAAAAAAAAATGAGTCAGGGGGCTGGGGACTGCAAGTATATAGTCAGTAATCATCCCATCTGAGCATGGACGTTCTTTAGTTTTTACCTTACCTGAATTATTATTACCTGCCAAGAGTTGCTGGCAATAAATAATAAATAATACAAATGCCTCACTCTTTTGCCAACAGATAATCAAGGCTATTCAGTTATCCATCCCAACTTTAACTAGTGAGTTCGGTGAGTCTTGTTGGTTTTGGATAGCTTGGTGGTCTGAGTCATTCTGTACCAGTCAGGCCATCACAATGGGAATATGGAATTAAGGCCTTAACCTCTAATTTAGAGGGCTTCTCTCTACCACATAGCATGTTACCAACAAAAACCATATTGCTCCACAGATCAACCCTGTGCTCTCCTTTTTTTCCCCCTTTATAATCTCTTGAATTCCCCTTTTGGCCCTCTGGGCATGGATTCACCTTGTTTGTTTTCTATCTGTTTAGCCCAAGTAGTTGGAAACCATAGAAATCAGTTTGCTGTTTTCTATCCCAAGCAAGACTTTTCAGTAGAACTTTTCCATTGCTTCCCCCACAGTTGTTTCAGAGACAACCAGTAGTGATAGCAGGGGGGAGCCTCAATGCATCATCCATGTCCCCAGAGACAGGGTCATATAATCAAGGATCTATGGCTTTTAACTGAAATGCAGGCTATGAATGATTTTCCAGGAAGTCTTAGTCTTAGAGAAGTCCTCATAGTTGAGATCTCATGCTCCTTGCAATCTACATCAAGAGTGACATGGACTTAATCTCTGTGTCCTGTTTGTTGCCCTATTTGATGCAGGCAAAAAATGCATTGCAGCAAGGGGTCAGTGGTTAGCTTCAACTGCACTACTCAGCCTGAGACATCTGGGTCTGCAAGACCTTCTCATCAAACAGGGGCACGAACCAAGGTGCACAAGACTCTCCTGGCCTCTGCCCATATCTTTCAGTTTTTGTATTTCACTCTCTGCAAAAGACCTCATTTCAACAGTTTCATTTTCAGCAACATCATTGCTGGTTTGCATTTAGTGAAAACGAGTCTTACTTGGGGCTTTCAAGTGACTTGGATCAAGCAAAGCTTTCTACACTGGGGCCTTTGATTCCCCTTGGGTGTCATCTGCAGCTTCTGGCATGTGGGAGTTAGAGGACAGTGAGGGAGTGTGAAAGTGGCCAGAAGCCAGGTTAATTTTCCAGTTTTTAGGGCCCACCTCTTACATTTCTGCCCTTATCCATCATACCAGTTTATCCTTGTTGACAGGGAAATTGTCTACATCTCATTTATTCCCATTCAGCCAGAGAGAGCCCAGTACTCAGTCAGCCCATCATCCCCCCTCAAGAGCTGACATCACCCTGGGATGGCTGGACTGATGAATGCCGTTCGTCTGCATCATGTACTAACATTGCTGGTGACCTTGCTCACTGCCCTAAACTGTTGACCAACTAACACCTGTTGTCAACCACCAGGAAAAGCAATAGCAAGATGTCAGCCTACTGCAGAGTTTGCAGGTATTGGCATTGCCAAGAGGTATTGGCATTGCCAAGAAAGACATGACTCACATAGACACTGGATGGAACAACACTTTATTCACAGAGATGAAATCAAGCAAGATCAGCTTCAACAGTGACTGCCAGTCCATCATGGCCAGTGTATCTTAACCCGAAAATGACACAAGGAGGTGATCTGTACTCAATCAATCCTTTTATGCAGCAGATGAAGAATGCCCTTCCCTTCCCACCAAGAACAGATATAGCAATGGGGAATGGGGTTGGCCAGGTGCCAAATGATGCACATGCTTTAAGCAGAAAAAAGAGGTACATATCAAATCCTGAATAGGGAAAGAAAATCCCAGACAAGTCCATAACAGCACAGTCTGTTAGGACTCTTTATCTCCGTGAAAGAAAATGTTCCAGGCCCAACGCGCACCTTTATACAGTTCTGCAAGGGTCAGTGGGCTGTGCATGACTGCCGTTCCCAACATCTGCCTTATCTTTTATTTTAACAAATGAAACAGATGAAGTATTCCTGTTCCAGTCAAAGACCTCCATCTGTATTCTGGAAAGGATCTCCTCTTCTCAAGGATTTTTCTCCTACAACTTTTTTTTTTTTTTTTTTTGCCTTAAAAAGCAGTCCCTTGACCTATGACCCTCTCCAGCTACTGACTCACTTCTGACTTCTCATCTCATTTTCTCCTCAGTGCTCTTCAACTGGGCTTCTATCATCGCTATTTCGCTGAGACTGTGTTCTTCGTGTTGCCAAACCCAATGGTCATTGCCGTTATCATACTTGACCTTTCAGGAGCATTCCAAATGAAGTATCTCTCTCCCTCTTCATTTCCAGGATATCACACTCTCCAGTTTTACACCTAAGGAGTCTCCTTTGCTAGCACTTCCTCTTCTACTAGAACTCTAAACTAAGCAGTACATCAAGGTTCTGCTCTGTCCTGGGCTTTCTCCTCTTTATTTATACTCTTTCCCTGATGATCTCAGTGTCATGCTTTAAATATCTTATTCATGCCAATGACACTCAAGCCCTCACCTCTCCTCTGAACTTCAGACTCATGTATCAAACTGCCCTTGATGTTTCCACATATACGAGGCTTTTCCCCTATTTAAGCTCTTTAACTTTATTTCATAAACTTAACACTTTACTATTTCATAGAGTATTCAGAAGATTTTCTTCAATTCACATTTGTCTGTTCTGCCATCAAACCTAGAGCTTACTGACTAGTTCAGTTTAGAAACTGGAAAAAAGAACATTATTCTAAGATTCTTTCATTCTAAGTTTTGAAGTTTGATTTTTTTTCTGCTTTAGAATAATTATGCTTACACTACTTAACATGGCATATGTACTTCTACCATGATTTTAGCAAAATTTGTAATAGTGAACTTTATTCTCATGCATTATCTGTTCAGATCTTTGTGTATATTGAAATGTTTTCAAAAGTTGTCTACTGTAGGGTATCTGTACACACTATGGTACTGGCGCTAGGCTACTGCGGTTGGCATTTTTCTCTTTTCTCCCCACACCTGTCCGTGCACAAAACTTCTATCATCCTCTCTATGTTCATTTGTTCTTCTCTAGCTCTGACTCTTCTCTTGGGCTTCATTTCTACATTTCTGATGATCCATTGGGTATGTAACTCAATGTTCCACTCCATATTTAACACAAGCACAAATGAATCTTTTCCCTTCTCCCAAATCAGTAATTGACTTCCCTCTTCCTCTCCATGGAGTTGCTGTTCTCTAGGCTGCCCAGGCTCCATGCTGTTCCCATGTCTCATCACGTCCTATTATTTCTTCCTTCAACACAGCAATATCATGTCTTCAAGACATTATGAATTTGAGGAAAGACTTGGGAATGTTAGTTAACTGAAATTCCTATGCCTCACTTTTTCCATCTCTACTGCAAGGTTAAAAATATATACCAGGATTATTCTGAAGATTATAATCATGAACTAATGTGCAGAAGAACCTAACAGCACCTAAGTTGTGTGTTGTTTTCTTCCCTGCCTCCCATTACCATGGCCAAAACTATAGTGATGTCCCTCACGATATCTCATCTAAATCACTACACTAATTTGGAAACTCTGCTTTTACTCTTTCCTCCAAAACACTATTTGGTTCACATTATGATCTTATCCAAAAGTCTTTAATGACTAATTTTTAAAGCAGAAATATCTAAAGTTAGATAAACACTTATTAAACTATAAACTCTTTCAGGAAGGACAAGGACTTCTGTGTATTCTGATTAGCTTTCCCTGAAGCACATGGCATGCACCAAGGGCCCAGTGAACATTTCTCCCAAAAAATTATTAAAACAATGATTGTATCTAAAAGCGTGTTAAGAATATGAAAACTTATTTTTATCATACTAAAGCATACTCGTTTAATTTCAGTTCTGACCTTCATATGGTCTTTCTTAAATCACTTCAAATATTTGGCAGCAATTTGCTTGACTGTTTTAGGTGTAAGGAGCAGTGATGGATAGCTTCATCTCCCAGTATGTTTCCACGTTCCTTGTCGAGATAAACTCCTTGAATGAGCTGTGTACCCGCTTCACAGTCATTGCCCATGTTCACTGGAGGGCAGTGTTGTCAATAGGCAAGTTCTAGATTCATTTCATTCTGCATTTATTAATTATTAGTTTGAGCCAAAAGTTAATATGGAAGGATTTTTTTTTTTTTAAAAGGCTGGAACATGTTTCAGGTATGCAGTACCACACTTACCCTAAAACAGTGGTTCTCGAACTTCTATACGTATTTGAATGACTGTTGACCTGTGCTGTCCAGTACAGTAGCCACTTGCCATACAATAATGAGACACTTAAAATGTGGACAGTCAAACCAAAATGTGGTTTGTGACTGTAAAATACACACTGGATTGCAAGGATTGAATACAAAAAGGAATGTAAAGTATCTCAATAACTAACTGTATGTTGAAATGAAAATATTTTGGTAATTTTGGGTTAAATAAAATGTATTAGAATTTCTGATTCTTTTATTTTTTAAAATGCGGCTACTACAGTGTTCAAAATTCCATATGCAACTCACATTTGTGGTTCATCTTATGTTCTTGAACAGCTTTGGCTTACATGCTTGTTTGAAATGTTTCCTGGGTCCCATTTTTGGAGATTCTGCTTTGGTACTTGCAAGTTAAGGCACAGAAATCTGATATTTTTTTAGCTCTCCAAGTAATTCAATTGGTAAGTCAGGGTAGGGAATCATTCTTTTCTACTGCTTTTGACCAGGTGATTTTGGTAGTCTCCGACACAGCAGTGATTCAAAGAAAACAGAGTAATAGTTCTCAATTTCGATGGTGTAATAATTGCCATCCCATAAAGCCATATGTATGTTTTTCAATTAGCAAAACACTCTTCAAAATATAAACACAACACGACCATTTGTGGGAATGGAAGGATGGTAGGAAGAATTAAGCAATATCATCACAAACTTAAGTGACTCACTTCTAGAAACTGATCTTGCAGATCTTCTCACAAGCTCACTATATCTGAAATTCACTTCAGCACAATTTGAAAGTGAAAAAACTTACCTTCTCCTCAGAGGAAATAAATGATGATACATCCAACTGAATACTACATAGGCTATAAACAAGAATAAGTTCATCTATATGTATTGATACAGAAAGTAATCTAGATTTTATGAGGGGGCAAGGCAAGTTGCAGAAAAGCATACAGACCTTATCTGCAGATATGAAATACGAAAAAATATGTACATATGTTTGTATATGCACAGAAAGTAAAAAAGTATTAATAGTGGTTACTGTTAACAGTGGGGAGATTCCCAGTGATATGGAAAGAACTTTTTGCTTTTTATATCCTTTTGTACCGTTTTAGTTTTTTCACTATGAGCAACATGTAAATTTACATTTACATTACAAAATACTGTTAAAAATTCGAGGGGCGCCTGGGTGGCTCAGTGGGTTAGAGCCTCTGCCTCTGCTCAGGTCATGATCTCAGGGTCCTGGAATCGAGCCCCGCATCAGGCTCTCTGCTCGGCGGGGAGCCTGCTTCCCCCTCTCTCTCTGCCTGCATCTCTGCCTACTTGTGATCTCTCTCTCTCTCTCTCTCTCTCTGTCAAATAAATAAATAAGTAAATAATCTTTAAAAAAAAATCTACATCATGTCTAGCCAAGTAAGCACTTCATCACTTAGGTTTCTGTTACGGAAATTTGCTTTTCACTATTATCTTTTAATCTGCAGTCTGGTCTTTAATTTTCTAAATTTATTTCTAAATTAATTTTCTAAAAGGCCACCATATATATTCTCTCATTAATTCAACCAATCGTTACCGACAACGTACTTTATACCAGACAGAACACTGTTCTAAAGTAGAATAAAGAACGGACAAAAAAAAACCGGTATGTTCCTTATACATGGGCAGGACAATAAACAAACCCACACGTAAATAATAATTAGTAATGAGTGCCATGAAGACCTGAATTTTCAAATGCTAGAACGTTCAAATGTCATGTGTGCTTGCGTGTCCATATACACGTATTCGCTCACACATACTAATTAATACAATCATTGCTACTGAATTTTTTTGAGTCATTTGTATATAGTATTCGGGGTTATTTCTCAAATTTAACTTTCTCCTGTATTCATTTTAACGAACTTAGCGCAAAGAAATTAAAAACAGCAAAACTTTTCAGCTGTACGATTTTAGGCAAATTAGCTCCTTTAGGGTCTCAGTTTTCTCCCCTGCCAAATGGGGTATTTACCTCTCAGGTTGGCTGTCTCGGGGAAAATTCTAGGTGCTGATCGTGTAACAGCAGTGCCTGGCACAAGGAAGCGCGGGGGTGGTGTGGGCTCCGGACGGGCAGGGACGCCCGCACTGGGGCGCAGCTGGGCAGCTTGCAGCGCAGCGGGCCGCCTCTCCGGGGAGGCGCGGTATTCTCGCCGTGGACTGCAGGAGAAATGCGGCGCTTTCAGGTACTTTTTTCACCCGAGCACTTCCGCACGCCAATTTCTCTCTCCGGGCGTGCGGGGGCCAGTGCCCGCCAGCTCTTGCGGGGCCCGGGGGGCGTCAACTCCGTCCCGGCGCCGGCCAACTAACCAGTCCGACTTCTCGAGAGGGCCATACGCTGAGGCCGCCCTGCGCTACAAAACGCCCGACCCCGAGCCGACCAATCTGTTCTGGGCAGACTTGGCCCGGAGCAGGCGGTACTCTCGCCTCCCAACTGCAGCAGTTAGTTTGAATTCTGGCGCCACTCCCGCGCCACGTAGAGCCAGATTCGGAAGCGACGGCTCGCCGCGCGCAGCGGGCGCGCACCGGGGACTGGGCGAGCGTGCGGCGGGCGGGCGACGCGCGCACCACGCCCCGGAACCAGCCCCCGAAAGAAAAGAGCCGCCCCGCGCGCTCCCCCTCCCCTCCCTCAGGAAACGGCCACGCCCCATCCTCTCCCACGTCCAATAGACGTGCGGGGGCGTGGCGACCTCTGTCTGACTCAGGAGAGGCTATAAAGGGAACTGCTGGAGGCTCCAGTCGGTCTTTTACGTCTGGACTTGGGAGGAGCGGCTTTGGTGGTGGGTGAGTGGGCCTCGCGGGCGAGTACCGGGCGGGCGGAGTTAGAGTGGGTTGAGGTTAGCTGCAGCTCTGAGATTTTAGACATTTGAGCTTGGGTGCTATGGGTTAGAAAGTTGCACGTGGGAAACACGCAGCCAGACCGCCACGTGTCCTGCGTAGTGGTGGTGGCGGTGTCGGCGGCGGCGACAGGCTTCGAGCTTAGGCGTGCGGAAGCTGGTGCTGATGGCCACGAGCGCTGCGTGCGGCCTAGTTGTTCAGCGCGCACACCCGGCTGGGGGAACTTGGGCGGCGGCGGCGGCGGAAAAACAACCATATTCCTAGGATTTGGGGCGGAGAGTTAGTTTTACGTTGAGAATAAAAGGCCTTTACTAATTAGGCGGGGTTTTTTTTCTCGTCGCAGATCAAAGGACTATTTGGGAATGGGCAGTCCCCGACCTCGTCTGAGATTGAGCTGTACTGTGTCCAGATGGCGCTGTGTGCAAACCAGATTAGTAAAAGAGGCAGGGTTCTAGTACTGAAAACCTTCAACTACCATTCCGTGAAAATACTTAAGTCTTCAAAATACTGGTCTGCTGCGGGAACAGTGGGCTCTCGGTGGTGTAACGGAGCTATTACCCGGAGATGTTGAGGTAAGTACGGTTGAGAGCTTAGTTTTTAAACTGAAGAAGTAAACTTGTTGATATACAGGAAAAGCTGTATCCTTGAAATTTTCTTAATAGATGCAGAGGAAAATTTCAAAACGCGTGAGAGAATATTTGCTGGGAAATTACTTGGTTGGAACATGACGATCTTAACCCAGGTATGTGTTGGGCTAGTACTTGAATTCAGTATATTTAGTCCATAATGTAGATTAAGTGAAAAAATTTTTTTGTCCTCGAACAGCATCCTGGAGGTTGATGAACAATAACGGAGTTATAAATGTCACTGAGGAGCAACCTTGCTTTAAAGTAAGTTGTGTGGTTTACAAAATCTACTATGGTGTTTCTAGTACAGTACTTCCCTTTTAACATTTCCTATGGATTATGGTCTAATCAATGATGAAAGCTATCCCGAAGCTGACTACCTGAAGAAAAGCATGTACGGATTCGGCTTCTGAGATAAGACCGTTAAGTTTTGTTGTCTGGATCTTATAAATGAGAAGGTTCTGTTAGGTTATAAATCTTGTAGGGGAAAAACTGCTACCTCACAATGTTGTATTATAGGTTTTGTGGTTTTTTTTTTTTCTTTGCCCACAGTGAGGGGTCGCTGTCAGCCCATGGAAAGCGGCCAGCCAGTTTGCAGTAACCTTCCTAAGGTATAACCCATTTCTGTTGAGTGAAGATTTTTTATTTAATAGTTACTCAATATTTTGTCCTTGGTCTTAATCTGTGATGATCTTATCCCGAACCTGAATATCTGTTGAGAAAACTTATACGGATCTGGCTTCTGAGATAGACCATTATGAGGACAAAGATATTTTTAAAAATTCTTCTGCTCTTCTGATATTAATAGTCTTGTAAATCTCAAATGTTTTTCCTTTTCTAGGGCAAATGCCACGACATTTACTTGTATGAAAAACATAAGGAAAAGCTCTTCATTTTACTGACATGGGAAGAAAACTACAAATCAAGACAATATTCATTTTTATATTTGTAAACAGATTATGAAGCAGCATCAAATCTAATGTATCCATAAGAATTAAGCCATTTCCTTTTATTTTTGTCACACTGCCATAGTCACAACCTGTTAATCAGATTACTTTGTATTTTGTAGTTCTGTTTTAAATACAGGAATGCATAGAAAACTAATTTTTATGGAGGAGTTTTGTTTTTTTGTTTTTTCAGTTAACCAGACTTGTAATCAGATCATTCTGAATGCCTTGCCTTTGGTCACCTGTTTGAATTTAAAATGCATGATTGTAATTAAAGCTGAGTGAAAATTTGGAGTATTGTGGGAAAATCCTTAGGATTTTTTTGGAGAGATGACTCGGTTTGGCAGTATCACAGAATAAGTACAGATCATGTTGCCTTTTTTGTAGGGTACTAAATATTACTGGGCTAATGGTGAGCAAAATAGAGAGACTGCCTATTAAGGAGAGAAAAATACCAGGTATCAAAATGATCAGTGATTATTAAGTCATGGACTGTTTGGTCCTAATGCAATTGTATTTCGAAAGGATGCTCAAGATGGAAAATGTAGAATGCTGAAAATGAAGAGAGCACAGCGTAACAATTATGGGTAATGGGGGAAAATAAGGGAGTTTAAAGTAGTCAAACATTGCACAGAATGTAGGCTATAATAGCATCTGATCTAACCAAGATGGTTGGGCCCCATGCATGATCATTTTCCGTAAATAGCTGCATGAATAAGTTGTTCCTAAGCCCATACTTATGTGTCAGTCAAAATAATAGTATTTTTGTCAGCTTATCATAATGAGCTGTACTTTTTCCCTAAAATGTTTTCCTGCCTTGGCAAAAATTCAGTTTTGGACCCATGCAGCTCAGAAGAGGCTCATGAGACTGACAAGTATGTTGGATTATTAGTCAGGCACAGAGTGAATTTGCTCAAGTATTAAAATGGTGTACAAAATACACGTTGGGAAAAGTTTATTGCAGCCAAACTAAAATATAAGGTATCGATGCCACCACATAGAGATCAAGTATTCTGGGTCCCTGCACACTATTAAACTATAGGTGCAAGGAATTGCAAGTTGTCTGCAGGAAATACAAACCAGTCTTTTGGTAGTAGGTGTGAGGTGTCTAAACAGACCAGGGTGTGGTCCTTTTAATGAGGCTTTTTAAGACTTGAAACCCAGCAGTGGGAAAAGCCATTTGGCATAATGGATTACACATGGTATCTTGATGTTACCAAAAGAAATAGGGATAGCTATGTTGCCTTAAGACAATCAGAAAGGTGAAGATCAGTGGTATAATGTATATGAAGTGGAGTAATTTGGCAAAATATTAGCTACTGAAATTATAATTCCTCAATGCTATAAACTGCCAGGTTAAAGAGGCTTTGGATTAGTGGCCTTGTTCTTAGTTGGATTTATTCAAAAACAAATGTACCTGCATTATATAAACCAGTGTTTCTATTTACATTTGGTTTTAATCACCAAGGTCTTAAGTACCTAGATACCTTAGCTACCTACTTGGCACTTGTTTGCGTGGTAAATGTTAGGTGGACGTAATGATATCATTATCCCAATGAATGATAAAAGTGATTGAGGTCTGCACAAAATTTTCAGGGCAGTGTCTACCCTTTCGTCAGACCTGGCAAACAGGACTTGGAAACAAGTTGTGAAATAAAATTCGCCTTGGAGCACTCTGACCTCTTTTCCTGCAATTTTGTTTTTGCTCCCTTCTCTCGCAATTGATCTGGTAATCTCATTTCTTCAGTTGACAGAATCCAAATCAAGTTAATGTGTTTATGTATTGCACTGTACTGGGCTCTACTAAAGAGGTCAGAAGTAAAACACTTCATGTGTCCTCTGTTAATAGTGGTACAAAATGACGAAAGGCAAGCTATAATAAAGTACTGTGGGAGAGAAATACTTAATGTCTGAGGCAATTGAACAAGTGGGTTTGGATCAAAACCAACCTAGAGATGTGAGGAATATAAATTTTTAGGCATAAATGCTTGGCGTAAAGATCGTATGCCCCAGGACCTGGGAGTGATGAATTGGGAATTTGGGTATATGTTGGGTGGTCAGATAGGAGACAAATAAGGTAGGAGATAGGCTGAAGTGTTTGGGGCAACTGTAAAGCTATGGTCATTTGAATTACCTAAAACTTGACTTTTTTTTCAGTGGGAAGGCATATAGCAGAAAGTCACATAATTTAGTCCATTTGGTTCTGCAGAGTCCACACTTAAGCAAGTCAGGACCAAAAAGGTACAATGATAGTGGAATTAAGCTTGAAACATTAACATGATATAATTAACATCAGCTTCTTAAAATGGAAAACCGCTACTAGATCTGGATGACTTTTTCATTCACACAATGGAGGTCTTGACTATTAAGAGTCCACTAGCCTTATCCTTTGTGAATGCTAACATACCAGATAATACCTTTATATTAACAAAGTAGGTAACTACTAGTTAGAACCAGGGACCTTAAGTTACCCGGATAAGGGACTTAACCCTTCTAAGCATGTGTGCAACTTAGTAGAGAACTTAATGGAGACTCAGCCTTAAAGATCTAAGGAATAAAAGAATATGGCTATAATAGACTGGAATCTGCATGGTTAGGACTGATTTCAGAAGTTGAAAGAGCAAAGCCTACATCTGTCTGCCTTTAGTGGCTGTAGCCAATAGGAATTCTTTCCTATGCTTTCCATCATGCTTCCAGGTTATCTTCAAATGCAGTAGGCTCAAACCTACCATTTGGTGCTTTCTAAAACTAGCTCTGTTGCCAGAAATCTAATATCCACTGCACCTGGCTGCCCAATCAAGTGCCCTCTGAATTGATTATGCACCTCATAAATTTTCGCTCAACCCGTATGAAATCTTTTGCTTGCGCTCAGATTTTTAACACCGCTTGCCCAGTTAGAATCTTTTTTTTTTTTTAAGATTTTATTTATCTACCCGACAGGAGAGAGATCACAAGTAGGCAGAGAGAAAGAGAAGCAGGCTCCCCGCTGAGCAGAGAGCCTGATGGCAGGGCTCCATCCCAGGACCCTGAGATCATGACCTGAACTGAAGGCAGAGGCTTTAACCCACTGAGCCACCCAGGCGCCCCTAGAATTAGACTCTTCAGTAGAATTCCAGCCTGCTAGGATAGTCTGCTTACCTTTGCTAGTGCTTCCTCCCTGAGGATGAGACTCCCCATGTTTCCTTCCTGAGGATGAGACTTTCCCATGTTTCCTCCCAAAAGCTTGATTCAGGATACGGTATGGTTTAGTATTCATAATTGCCTAACTGAATATTGCCACTGCCTCTGATCTCACTCCACCTCACTGATCCTATGTATTTGGATATATGGACAGAGATCAGATCAAAGCACAGGTTTGCCATGCATCTCTGGAATATTTATGGACCATCTTATGGTGGAGGAGAGGGTGTCTTTACAAAATGAGAACCAGACTTCTCTGTCTCATTCTCACAAGTCCAGGCCTCTTCCCTTTACCACTAGCACATCACTAAAGTCCTGGCATGCCATGTGGCTCAGTTATAACAGGAAGTAAGGATTTAATCTCACAGAATCCTAAACTGAGTACAGTATAATCCAACCTATTTGGGAACTTCGTCTTAGTTATGCTTACTCAGTTGATTCTAGTTCTCTTCAAGAGTGTTAATAATGGAAAAAGCATTTAAGAATACTCGATTTAGGGGTGCCTGAGTGGCTCAGTGGGTTAAAGCCTCTGCCTTCAGTTCAGGTCATGTTCTCAGGGTCCCGGGATCGAGCCCCGCATCGGGCTCTCTGCTCAGCAGGGAGCCTGCTTCCCCCTCTCTCTCTGCCTGCCTCTCTGCCTACTTGTGATCTCTCTGTCAAATAAATAAATGAAATCTTTTAAAAAAAAAGAATACTCGGTTTATCATTTGAATAAAATAAGATTTAAAATACAGTGCATTACTTTAGTGAGGTCAGTTAACTTTTGACATACCGTTGCCTCCTAACTAATTGATATAACAAATTATACAGCTTTAAATGTACAGTTTGGCAAGTTTTTCCATTGATACACACCCATCAAATAATTACCACAATCAAAATTATGACTGTCCATTTCTCCCAAAAGTGTTATGTTGTAGAGGCTTGATTTTGAACACATTAGATTTGAGATGGCATCTAATAGCCAAATGAAATTTTGAGTTAGGTAGAGGAGTATGGAGTTCAGGGAAGAGATCTGAGCTGGAGAAATAAAATTGGAGTCATCAGCATGTGGATGGTATATTTAAAGCCATAAGATTGATGAGATCACCAAGGAGTGAATATAAATAGAGAAAAGAAGTGATCCAAGAGTTGAGTCCTGGAACATTTCAAGAGTAGGGGGTTCCAGGATTAGTTAAAATCCTGGAGATTATTTTGTGCCAAGGGACAAAAATTGGGAAGCAGAAATCTGTTGTTAAGTCCAACTGCCATATCAGGAACAGAAACTAGATGAAAAGTAAAGGAGTTCTGGAATGAAAAGCTAGGATGAAAACTAGTAAATAATTGCTTGGGCTATAGGGCTAGAGATAGCCTTGATTTAATACAGAGCCTTAGCATGGAAATTGAATGAGAACAGCTTGGTAAAGTTTCAGGCAAAATAGTCTCCAGGAAAGAATGAAATAAGGAATTTAGGAAATGTGATAGGGTGTTCATCAGACACTATCTATTTAGAGAGGTAGAGTTAGCTACAGACAAGTTAGAGGTTTGTCTTATAGTGCTAAAGTGCCCGCTGAGGCTGAAAACTACCATTTTTAATAGTTAATCAGCCTAATTCTTACTATTCTATGGGGCTTATCTGCCTGGGAGAAGAAAGCAGATCAGTGAATTAATCCAAAATTAGGAATAAACTGACCAGGAGGAGCAAAACAATGGCAAGCCAAGGGAATTGAGGATATAGACAAAACTTAAAATTACTAACCTCGAGATCCAGGCTGCTTAGGAAAAAAAACAAGTGAGGGTCCCAAGTAAGACAAAGATCAGACGTACCATGGAAAGATGCTGATTAAAACTAGATAAAATAAGGTCCTCTCCACTTACACTACAAAATGACCCATAGCATGTGTATTCTGATTGTTGGTTTATCTCTCTCTGGCCCTAGAATGTGAAGTCTTTACAAGAAGAAACTGTACCCTTTAATCTCTTAAATTCTGCCTAAGACAATGTAGTGGCTCCTATAAAAAATTGTCTAAGTAGAATTCAGTTTGTATATTTAGGGAAATTATGATGTGATTTAACTTCTCCAAAAGGGGTAAAAGGAAATGAGAAAAGTTGGAAGATGTTAAGAACAAATATATGTATCTCCCAAAATTCATATGTTGAACCCCTAACCTACTAGAGTGGCTATATTTGGAGATAGAGCCTCAAAAGAAGTAACGGAGTTTAAATAAGTGCATAAGGGGAGGGCTCTGATCTAAGAGGAAGACTGTCCTTATTAAAAAACAAAACAAAAAAATAAAAAACACCAGAGAGCTCACTCTCTCCCTCTCCCCAGCACACCCACAAAGCAGAGGTCACATAAGCACATAGTGCGATGGTGACCACCCACAAGCCAAGACAAGAGGCCTCAGAATGTTGGGCTTCCAGCCTCCAGAACTTGAGAAAATTCATTTCTATTGTTTAAGCCACTCAGTCTGTGATATTTTGTTATGGTAGCTCTAAAAGACTAAGAAGCAAAGGATAAATGGCCACTGCTATAATTTTGGGAGTTTATATTTAGCTAAAGAATTATGAGTAATAGCTATGAAAAAAGCCCATGCAATGTAATCTCTCTGCTTTTATACATTTTCCCTTTAGGTTTCTATTTATTAAATTGGAACTAAATCTACAATGTCCTTTTTTTACTGAATATTAACAAACACAGCTGCCAGTCACAAAGCTTCTTCTCCACTTGTTTCGTCAAGTTCAGTTTTTTGAGAAATAGATAATTTTTTCAATAAAAAATTATCACTAAAGAGGGATGCCTGGCTGGCTCAGTTGGTAGAGCTTGCAACTCTTGATCTTGGGATCATGAGTTCAAGCTCCACATTGGGCACAGAGCATCCTTAAAAAATAAAAACTAAAAAATACATATCAGAAACCAGAGATTGAAGTGAAACTATTTCAGATAGACTGAATGTTGTCTGAAGGCATATGCTTCACAGGAAAAGCTTTTCGACATAACTGAGATTACTTCTCTCATAATCACCTTGTGTAACAAAAAATGGTTTAGGCTTACTAAATATTTCACAGTCTAAAATTTTGTCTTTTCAAATATTGTTAAAATGTCTCTGCTACATAGAGCAATCTATACATTCAATGCAATCCCTATCAAAATACCATCAACTTTTTTCACAGAGCTGGAACAAATAATCCTAAAATTTGTATGGAACCAGAAAACACCCTGAATAGCCAAAGAAATGTTGAAAACGAAAACCAAAGCTGGTGAGATCAGAAGTCCAGACTTCAGGCTCTATTACAAAGCTGTGATCATCAAAACAGTATGGTACTGGCACAAAACAGACACATAGATCACTGGAACAGAATAGAGTACCCAGAAATGGACCCTCAACTCTATGGTCAACTAATCTTCGACAAAGCAGAAAAGAATATCCAATAGATAAAAAGACAGTCTCTTCAACAAATGGTGTTGGGAAAATTGGACAGCCACATGCAGAAGAATGAAACTGGACAATTTACTTATACCATACACAAAAATAGACTCAAAATGGATGAAAGACCTCAATGTGAGACAGAAATCCATCAAA
>CM052886.1:65399752-65442252 GCA_028534135.1 Potos flavus
AAAAAAACAACTTTTGCCATATTTCCACTTATTTCAAGGCAATTTCAGATAAGAATCTGAATTTAAGTATGATTTATGGGTATTGTTACTCTTAGCTGGAAAAACATGCAAACCTAGAAGTGTTTTGACAGGGCTCATGACTTTATAAAAAAATCTAGACCCTTCTAATTTGTCAAAAAGATAGAGGACCATGAAAAGTGTTTATTTAAATTATGCAAAGGACCGATTTAATGGTTTTGTTAAAAAAATAATAATTGTCATAATAAAGTCAAAATCCTTAACCATTAAAAAAAAAGAAGAAGAAGCATTCAGGGGCTGGTTGAAGGTAGAGCCCATGAATGTATAGTGGCATAAATCTGCCCTGCTGTGTGACTTCTGTACCAAGCAAATGGCTGGGGCAAATAGCTGGGATTTCGCCAGGTAGTAGCCAAGGAAAGACAGTAGGGGTAAGGGAATTGGGAACATTGGCACAAGAGGACCATTGATAAGTCTTGCAATTAGGCTAGATGGGAAGGGAAGTTAAACACAAGTACCATATATTCGATATACAGTATTTCCCCCTTATCCACAGTGTCACTTTCTGTGGGTTTAGTTACACTGCCTACATCATTTGCTTCACTTCGTCTCATCATGTAGGCATTTTATCATCTCATGTCATCATGAGAAGGGTAAGTACGGTACAATAGATATCTTAAGAAAGAGAACATGTTTACATAACTTTTATTACGGTATTGTTAAAATTGTTCTATTTTATTATTATTGTTTTTATTTTAAATTTTTTAAAAGATTTTATTTTTAAGTACTCTCTATACCTAGTGTGGGGTTCAAACTCAGGACACCAAGATGAAGAGTTGTATGCTCTACTGACTGAGCCAGCCAGGCGCCCCTTAGTTATTGTTGTTAATCTCTTACTCCTCAATGGGAAGCCTGCTTCTCCCTCTCCCTCTTTCTGCAGCTCTCCCTGCTTGTGCTTGTGCTCTCTCCCTCTCTTTCAAATAAATAAATGAAATCTTTTAAAAAACCCTTAAAATATAGTTATAAAAATCTTTTTTTTTTTAAGATTTTATTTATTTATTTGACAGAAAGAGACACAGCAAGAGCGGGAACACAAGCAGGGGGAGCGGCAGAGGGAGAAGCAGTCTTCTTGCTGAGCAGGGAGCCCGATGAGGGGCTCGAACCCAGAACCCTGGGATCATGACCTGAGCTGAAGGCAGACGCTTAATGATGTTTAAATTAAATCTTTAAATTAAAAAAAAAGACTTCCTATATTTGTTATAAGTTATATCCCTCACCCCCAAAAAAAGACCTGTTGAAGTCCTAAACCCCAGTACCTCAGAATATGACCTCATTTGGAAATAGGGTCATTGCAGATGTAGTTAGTTTAGATGGGGTAGACCCCTAATCTAATATGATCTAATATGACCCCCTGATCTAATATGTAGACCCCCTGATCTAATATGACCATCATAAAAAGATGGTCACGTGAAAGCAGAGACACAGAGGGAATGTCATGTTGCAATGAAGGCAGAGATTAGAGTTCTGCAGCTGCAAACCAAGGAAAGCCAAAGATTGTCTGCATGCTACCAGTAGCAACGAAGAGGCAAGGAAGGTTCCAGAGGGAGCATAACACTGCCGACACCTTGATTTCACATTTCTAGCCTCCAGAGCCGCGAGACAATAAATTTCTATAGTTTTGAGCCACCCAGCTTGTGGTACTTTGTTACATCAGCCCTAGGAAACAAATACACTGTTGCAGGCACAAAACAGTAAACAGCAATGATCCCTGGCCTGTTTGTGGAGCTTACCTGCCCTCTTTATAAACTGGACATAAACATGATCCCTTTTTTCTCCTCTATCTTCAACTTCTCCCTCTCTCCTGGCTCCTCCCAACTTTAGCTATTCAGTATCTCTTTTTTTTTAAGATTCATTTATTTATTTGAGAGAGCAGGGGGGAGGGGCAGAAGGACAGGGAGAGGATCTCCAACAGACTATGGGCTGAAAGCAGAGCCCGATGCAAGGCTGGATCTCAAGACCCTGAGATCATGACCTGAGCCAAAATCAAGAGTCAGATGCTTAACCAACTGAGCCACTCAGGTGCCCCAAAGTATCCAGGATCTCTTTACATAGAAATTAAAATATCCCTGGCCTTCACTTTCCTTTCTAACTAGCAGATTATCTCTTATTCCTCTTTTATAGCCACATTTCTTGAAATAGTCATCTCCACTTGTCTTTATCTACTGATCTCCTACTCACACTTAAACCTTTTGTATTCTCACCTTTGTCCTCCACTGAATTTCCCTTTGCCAAGGTCCCCAGATGAACTTGTCACTAAAGCCAATGGAACCTTGAGTTCCCTCCTTGTTTAATCTGTCAGCAGCATCTGACCATGCTAACTACTTCTTCCTGCAATGCTCTTTTCATTTGGTGTCTGTAAAGCTATTCTCTCCTATAGTTTCTCTGCATTTTGTGACTGCTCCTTCTCAGACTGTTTTGAAGATATTTCTTCCCCATATATGTTGTTTTATAAGATACTAGGCTGGGTCCTTTTCTTACTTTGCACACTCTTCCTAAGCGATCTCTTTTATTTCCCTGGCTTTAGTCACAATCTGTATGTGGAGGATTTCCAAATCAATAGCTCTGGTTTGTATCTCTTTCCAGAGATTCAGATCTGAATATTCTACTGTCTATAAACATCACTACTATTGGATATGTGTACCTCAGATGGAACACTTTTAACTTCCTTCCCATCCCTCCCTTTCAATTCTTCCTCTAACATTCCCAGAAAATGACATTTCCATTCTTCCTATTGCTGAAGCCATTTCTTGGACTCCTAACTCCTCGCTCCCTTATCCCTCTACAACCCAGCAATCTACACATGCTACTGGCCTGGCAGTCCAAATATTTCTTGAAATCGCCTGCTTTTCCCCAATTTCAAGGGTCCTCCTTTAGGATCAACCACTATCCTCTCTCATCTCAATTATTACACCGCCCTCTTTATTGCTCCCAGGGCCAGTGTCAAGGGCAGATGACTTGTGCAATTATGCAGGGCCCTCACTCGAAAGAGCCCCTCACTTGGTTTTATGTTCTGAGGTTGCCATCTTGAAATACTTAATATTTTTATCTTTGAACTTATATTTTGTAAGTGAAGTCTAATAGGGGCCAATAGGGCATATGTGTGAGCAGAAGAGATAAAGGCAATATGCATGTCTATCATTTCTTGCCATTCTATTTCTATATAGTGGCCACAGTGCCCCATGAGCACAGAATTCCAGTGGACCCACCATGTGTGCAAGTTCAATGAGGCTCACATGAGTACAAGGCAAGAGTGTTAAGTCTGTGTCAGCAAAAGAAAACCATAGTTTCCACTGGGGAATCAGAACTTGTTTTGAAGGCAAAAAGAAGGCAATGGCATTCTAAGAAGCATCAATGATCAAGCACCCTATGATACCCTTTTTTTAAAATTCATGTTATGTCCCTGTGTTAACCAAAACTTACGCTGAAAATGGAATAGAAAGAAAGAGAAGGGGCGAACCTGTATTTACTTTCCCTCCAGACCCTCCTTACTTAAGTGTTCCAAAGAGAAAGTATTGGTAGAATATGCACCTATCAAAAAGTGGAAGAAAAAAGTTGAGCTGGTTTGTACACGGTTTCCACTGTTCTGAAAGAACAAAATACATAAGGATGTACCAGTTATGAAATACAAATTGTGGGGCACCTGGGTGGCTCAGTGGGTTAGGTCTCTGCCTTCAGCTCAGGTCATGATCTCAGAGTCCTGGGATCAAGCCCCGCATCGGGCTCTCTGCTCAGCAGGAAGCCTGCTTCCTCCTCTCTCTCTGCCTGCCTCTCCGCCTACTTGTGATCTCTCTCTCTCTCTGTCAAATAAGTAAATAAATAAATCTTAAAAAACAAATACAAATTGTATAATTTCCATGATTTTTCATATAAGTTAACTGTTCTTATATTTGCATCTAGAGCTGGCTTTACATAATATAAAGATGAATGGTAAAATTTATGCTAATAATTTAAATTTTTAATTTTTTTTTCTATTTAGAATGTTAGATAACAAATAGAAAACGTCATGACAAGTGAAGAGAAAGACTGAGAAGAATGAAAAAGCTTTATATTTTAGTACCTTTAACGCCACATTTCCCCCATTTTTTTCAACAAGAAGCTCTACATATTCATTTTGTACTAAACTCAGCAAATTATGTAGCCAGCTCAGGTTGCCGCTCACCAATCCATCCTATAGCAAGACTGAACTAAATTGTAAATATTAAGTCATTTTCTTGTTTAAAGTTTTTCTGAAACTTGCCAAAACCTTGGCAAGTTGCACTCTACCCAAGGATGCTCAAGGAGGGGAACCTGGGTGCCTCAGTCAGTTAAGTATCTGCCTTCGGCTCAGGTCATGATCCTGGGGTTCTGGGATCGAACCCCATGTCGGGCTCTCTGCTCAGCAGGGAGCCTGCTTCTCCCTCTCCCTCTGCCTGCCACTCTACCTACTTGTGCTCTCTCTCTCTCTATCAAATAAATAAATAAAATCTTTCAAAAAAAAAAAAGGATGCTCAAGGAGGAGAAAGGGATCTGAAATCCAGCTTGCGCTCTGCCTGCCCTGCTTTGCACCCTGACATGTGGTACAATACTAACCTTAGACCAAGGAGAGGCCCCTGGCCTGGCTTCCTTGCTTTATAGTAATGTTAACTTTAAAGTGCATGCAAATCAGCTAGAGGTCTTGTTAAACTGAAGATTCCAATTTGGTTGATCTGGGGTGAAGCCCAAGATTCTGCATTTTTTTTTAAGATTTTTCAAAAAGATTTTATTCATTCATTTACTTGAGAGAGAGGAACACAGAGAGAGAGAGAGTAGGAGGGAAAGAAAGAGAGAATCTGAAGAAGATTCCATGCTGAGCACAGAGCCCAACATGGGGCTCAATCCCATGACCACAAGGTCATGACATGATCTGAAACCAAGAGTCAGGCGCTTAACTGACTGAGCCACCTAGGCGCTCCTACACATTTTACTTTTTTAAGTAATCTCTACACCCAACATGGGGCTTGAACCCAAGATCAAAAGTCACATGCTGTACCCACCAAGCCAGCCAGGTACCCCGTTGAGATTCTTCATTTTTGCAAGCTTTCATGTGATGCCCATGCTCCTGGTCCATAGATCACATTTTGAATAGCAAGTCTTTAGAGGACACTGCTCTTGGGGTCCTCAGGCAATGCCACTTTCATACAAAAACCCCATTTGGGTTCAGATACCCAGGACCGTAGAATTCCCTGTCCAAACAGCTCTGAATACAATTTCTAATTGTTTGCTGGGAGAAAGGGAATGGTGAATAGAACTAAGACAAGTGGGTCAAGATGTCCACATGTATAGAAACAAGGCCCTTTTTGGTAGAGGATGACTTGGAAGTAGAAATAGGAGGGGACTAGGCTTGAAGTCATATGCCAACACTGAACTCTGAGTCCAAGAATTTTGAATTTGAACTTGGTCTTCTAGGTCATTATGTAATTATAGGTGTCAAGTTAGAAGAATAGAACACACTTATTTAATAGTCAATTATATTGATCTACAATGTTAAGATGTGGGCCTCTGTTTGTACTCTTACCCTAAGCTTTGCAAATGTTAGGGGCAAGTCTGTGGAACTTCATCCACCGTGAGGAAGGGGCATCTTCTTTGGAAGAAGACACTTTCCACTGCCCTTTTTATTTTCCAAGGCCAGGCCTGGAGTCTCTAAGTTGCAACTGCCCAGAAAAGGATGCTTCTAATTCACACGAAGGCTCAGAGTAGGCTTGTAGGAGGCAGACAGCACTTTTTTTAAAGTAAAATTTAACATGAAATAGAAAATATAAGAGTGCTTTGCACATAGTAAAAATATTGTCATGAAATATGGTTCATATATACATATCTATGAAATTTGTAAACTGGTGGCATTATGAACTCTCTCTTTTTCTTTGAGTTATGGTCAAAAAAGTGTGAATGTGGGGTGCCTGGGTGGCTCAGTGGGTTAAAGCCTCTGCCTCCGGCTCAGGTCATGATCTCAGGGTTCTGGGATCGAGCCCCGCATCGGGCTCTCCGCTCAGTGGGGAGCCTGCTTCCCCCTCTCTCTCTGCCTGCCTCTCTGCCTACTTGTAATCTCTCTCTCTCTGTCAAATAAATAAATAAATAAATCTTTAAAAAAAAAAAGTGTGAATGCTTCAGTTCTAGATGATAAAGGCCTTCATAATCCGGTTGTAGATTATCTCTCCACAATCACATCTTGCAATTAATTTTCCTTCCCCAGACCTGCCTTCTGCCTATCTAAGCACTTTGCATTCTAACTGCAATGAACTTTTCTCCATTTCTAGAAGGCATGTTTCTTACCCCAGCACTTGCATATGTTTTCCTTCAGCCTGGAACCTTCTTTCTCTTCACTTAGATAACACCCCCTCAGCCTTGAGGATTCAGTGCAGACATCACCTCCTTGGGAAGCCTTCTCTGACCCCTATGTTCAGGTAAGTCACTCTTCCCAAGAACTCCAACAGCATCCTTTGCCCTAGCGTTGAATTCACGACCATGTTGTATAATTGCTCAGCTGACTTTTGGTCTTATGTGGGAAGGGACAATGACTGTTTTGTTTATCTGTACCTCTATTTTTGAGCACAGAATCTGGCATATAGGAAGTGCTCAACGAATAATGTTGCACTGAATTAAAAACAAATTTTCTATTTTCTTTTTTTTTTTTTTAAGTAATCTCTACACCCAACATGAGGCTCAAACTCATGACCCTGAGACCAAGAGTGAGATTACCAACTGAGCTAGCCAGGTACCCAACATATTTTCTATTTTCTATGTAAAATATATTATACTAGTATATATGCATCACATTGTACTTAAATGTTTTCAAGGTCTATGATTATTTTCTTAAGATAAAGCCCTAGAAGCAAAATTATTACTGGATCAAGGAATATTATCATTTTAAAATCCTTGACATATACTGGTAACTTCATTTCCAGAGGCTTATTATTCCAAATCTATTTAGGAACTATTTCTGCAACATTCAGTCAATCTCATTTAGAGTATATATCTCTTATATCTCTTTTTCTTTCCATTTATACAAGTCTTATTTTTATAATCACTGAATATAATTTTATAATTTTCCTGATATATATTCCTCATACTCTTTTTTCTTTTCTTTTCTTTCTTTTCTTTTTAGAGAGGGAGAGAGCGGTGGGGGGAGGGACAGAAGAAGAGGGAGAGAGAGAATCTTAAGCAGGCTCCACACTCAGCACGGAGCCTGACATGGGGCTTGATCTCATGATCCTGAGATCATGACCTGAGCCAAAATCAAAAGCTGCACAGTTAACCACCTGAGCCAACCAGGTGCCCCTAATCTTCGTAATCCTTTTAAAGGTAACTAAGCATTTAAATATATTGTGTATGTATATGTGTATGAATATGCACACACACATATGTGTAAAATCATCATTATTGTGAATCCAAAGTCTTCTCCACCATATTTTTATTACCAGGAATTGCTGGCATATAGGCAATCTAATAGAGTTGGTGATTGCTTTCTTATCTGGCTACTGTATTGATCTTTCAATTATAAATGTACACAGTCTTATCATATGTAAATAATAATATATATTTTTTCTCTTTTCTACAGTTATGCTTCTTATTTGTTTGACATCTTATGTTAATTGCTAGAATTTCCAGGGGCGTCTGGGTGACTCCATCAGCTGGGTGTGTGCCTTTGGCTCAGGTCCAGGGTCCTGGGATGGAGCCCCATGTCAGGCTTCCTGCTCAGCAGGGAGCCTGTTTCTCTCTTTCCTCCTCGCTGGTACTCTCTGTCGCAATCTCTGTCTTGCTCTCTCTCTCTCCTCTCAAATAAATAAATAAAATCTTTTTTAAAAATTGCTATAATTTTCAGAACTTGTTAAATAAGGGAAATAAGGGTAGGATCCCCTTTGTATTCCTTACTTTAATGGAAACACTAGTATTTCAGTACTAAGTGTGATATTGCCTGTATTTCATGAAAATATTCTTCATTATTTTAAGGAAGTTTTATTCACTTTCTAATTTACTGTAATTAAAACTCAAAAATAGAGGGAGCTGGCTGACTCAGTTGCTAGAGCAAGGAACTATTGATCTTGGGGTCGTGAGTTTGAGTCCCATGTTGGGTATAAAGATTATCTTTTTTTTAAATATTTTATTCATTTGAGACAGAGAAGTAGAGAGAGAGAGAGCATGAGCACAGGGAGACGGAGAAGCAGACACCCCACTGAGTCGGAAGCCCAGCCCAAGATAGCCCTATGCAGGGCCCTATCCCAGGACCCAGAGATCATGACCCAAGCTGAAGGCAGACTCTCAACCATCTGAGCCTCCCAGGTGCCCCTAAAGATTACTTAAAAAAAAAAAATACTCAAGGGAAGCCTGGGTGGCTCAGTTGATTGAGCATCCAACTCTTGGTTTTGGCTCAGGTCATGAGCTCAGGGTCTTGGGATTGAGCCCCACCTCAGGCTCCACACTCAGCTGGGAGTTTGCTTAAGATTCTCTCTCCCTCTGCCCCTTCCACTGGCACACAATCTCTCTCTCTCTAAAATGAATAAATAGATATTTTTAAAAAACCTCAAAAGCAGGGCACCTGGGTGGCTCAGTCAGTTGAGCGGCTACCTTCAGCTCAGGTCATGCTCTCGGGCCTGAGATTGAGCCCCGCATCAGGCTTCCTGCTCATGGGGGGGTCTGCTTTTCCCTCTCACTCTGCCACTCCCTCTGCTTGTGCTCTCGATTGTACACTCTTTCTTTCAAATAAATGAATACGATCTTTAAAAAAACCACAAAAAACCTCAAAAGTAGGTTTTATTTTTATCATATGCCGTTTAAGCACTTATCTAAATGAATAATATACCTTCCTCCATTTGACCTATTGATGTAATGTATTAGATCAGGTGTTTTGGGGATAAACTCAACCATTTTTTTAGCCAATTGAGGAATTGAACTTGCAAGTACTTGTTTTATTTAGGATTTTTACATTTCTTTCATAGAAATTGGTCTGAATTTGTATATGTGTGCTTTGTCAGGTTTTATATCAAAGTTTATGCTGATTTTATAAATTAACTAAGAGGGCACCTGGGTGGCTCAGCGGGTTAAAGCCTCTGCCTTCGGCTCAGGTCATGATCTCAGGGTCCTGGGATAGAGCCCCGCATCAGGCTCTCTGCTCAGCGGGGAGCCTGCTTCCCCCTCTCTCTCTGCCTGCCTCTCTACCTACTTGTGATCTCTCTCTCTCCGTCAAATAAATAAATAAATAAAAATAAAAAATAAAAAAAATAAATTAACTAAGAGACTTTCTATCTTTATTCTATGTAACAGTTCCTATAACATTGTAATTACATTTTTCAGGAAAGAATCCACTCTTCAAACTATCTAGGCCCAAAATCCTTTGAGGAATTAATTCTTTAACATCTTTTCCAATTTCTCCCATAGTTTTTAAACTTTTTCCGTTTTCTACTTCACTTAATTTTGATAACATGTTTTTCTAGAAATTTTTCAATTTTATCAGTATTTCCAAACATATGGCCAGGCATTATGAAGTAGTACATAAAATATTTATGATTTTTTAAAAGATTTTAAAATTTTTTAGAAGATTTTTTATTTATATATTTGACAGAGAGAGAGGCAGTCAGAGAGGGAACACAAGCGGGGGCGGGGGCGGGGTAGTGGGAGAGGGAGAAGCAGGCTTCCCGAAGAGCAGGGAGCCCAATGCAGGGCTGGATCCAAGGACCCTGGGGCTCTGTCCAAGTACCCTGGGATTATGACCTGAGCCAAAGGCAGATGCTTAATGACTGAGCCACCCAGGCACCCCTAAAGATTTTTAATTTTTAAAAAAATAATCTCTATACCCATAGTGGGGCTCCATCTTACAACCAACCCCAAGATCAAGAGTCACAAACCCCACCAGCTGAGCCAGACAGGAACCCTTAAATAGACATGATTTAAAAAAAAAAATCTTGTACCAGTCATTGTATTATTATTCTTAATTTTCTGAATTGTGTTTTTACCCTTTCCTCAATTAAACTGCCTGCCTTTTGTCTGCATTACTGGTTCTTTAGAAGGAAAAATAATTTTGGGGTATATAAATCAATTACATTCTTTTCTAACTTTTCAATAATTTTTTTTCTATTTTTCCTCATTTTTCCTTTTAAAATTTTACCTTATGTTATTTCATAGTTTTCTATTTCTGATTGGAATATTATGCGTAGTTCATTTATTTTCATTCTATATTTTTCCAAAGTGAAAAATATTTAAGATCATAAATTTGCCTTTAAGTGCAGCTTTGGCTGCAGTCTATACCTTTTGCTATAAATACCACACTGAAATTTGGCTTTGTCTTTGGGATTAGGCTAAAATCTGCTGTTAGACTATTACATTTCAGCTTTAGCCTGTGGAAGACTGACTTGTCAAATGCTGACTTCAAAAGAATTCAAGGCATCTCTGAACTTGTGTGCAACCAATGACAAGCAGTCATATACATTACCATGATCTTTAATCAGATCAAGTATAGGGGCGCTTGGGTGGCTCAGCGGGTTAAAGCCTCTGCCTTCGGCTCAGGTCATGATCCCAGGGTCCTAGGATCGAGCCCCGCATAGGGCTCTCTGCTCAGCAGGGAGCCTGCTTCCCCCTCTTTCTCTCTGCCTGCCTCTCTGCCTACTTGTGATCTCTGTCTCTCTGTCAAATAAATAAATAAAATCTTAAAAGAAAAAATCAGATCAAATACATTAGTAATGTGAATAAGGCTTGTCATTTAGATATATTTTAATTTCTGAATATAAGACAAATATTTTAGATGTTCGTTTAATAAAAAACACATGCTTTATATGTTGAAATTCTATCAGTTGAAGTATAACAGTATGTTTATTATTATAAGAGTATAATATTACACTGATTAATGATGATTGTGAAAAGTAGGTAAAGGTGTCCAAAATATACATATTAAGTGAAAAAGGATGTTATGTTAGTAAAATTATATATATCCTATGAGACTATTATTGTCAAATATATTAATATAATATTAGTATCTGGAGAGATGAAAGTCATCGCTTCTCTGCCTTTTGGCTAAGATCAAGTGTGGAAAGATAAAAATCAGAAGACTGTATTTTTGTACAGTAATCATCCCTGGCAATCAAGTTCTAGGACATTTTTACTTCTGCTTTATATATTTATATGATGGTTGAAGTTTCACTAAGAGCATACATTATTTTTTATAAGAAAAGACAATAAATATATTTAAAATACAAACAAAGCTGAAGATATGCAAGTCTGATAAACTATATGATGATCTTTCTTTTCTTGGAAGATTCTGTGACCCAGTTACCTAGGACTTTTCTTTCTTTCTTTTTTTTTTTTTTTTGGACTTTTATTTCTTAACACTTTTCTTGCTGGCCTTTCAACCACTTTGCAAATCATTATGCATATACAAGGAAAGAAAAACTAGTCAATTATGTCACATTTTATCAGCTATGATGAAGAAATAGACAAAGCGATGCAGTTGATTCATGTAAATTGTTCAATCTTAGCTGGTATGTTCTAATTGGGTCCTTTTGTGCTTGATCAAGGAACTCAATTTAGGCAAATGGATTGTTATTTTAATATGTGGGAGAGGGGTGAGCATTGGGGGGCACTGAAGAATCTGAGACTCAGTGATGGAATGACTGTCCAGTCAGGAGTCACAGGAATTGGACCTGGAGGGACAATAGGACCCCAGAGTCTCGAGGGACTGAAACTCTGTGTCTCCTCTCTTGCTCTGTATGGCCTTTCTTTTTCAGAGTATTTTTGCCTATGTTTGAATTTTAGCTCTATTTTCCTCCTTCTTCCCATTGGCCCAGTCCCTCTCTCTACAATTTACATCCATTCTCTTCACACTTATCTTCTCAGAAGCCTACTCCTTTGTTTAACTCCTCTCTCTCCTGAATCCTCAACCTTTTTCTTTCTATTGGATTTTATCCACAGGTATATAAATATGCTTTTCCCATCTTAAAAACCAAAACAAGCCAACCAAACAAGGCAAATAAATAAGTAAATAACCCATCTTGAACTCAAATCTTCCTTAAGCAACCACGCATCTTTCTGGGCCTTTTCTCAAAGGTTTGAAAGAGCAGTCCAGGCACGCTGCCTCCACCTCCTTCTCACTGGCTCCTTGCTGGCTCTCGTCCTTATGTTGTTAATGAAACTGCTCTGCTTAAGATCCCATTTCTGTTCCAGTCTCACCCTAAACTCTTAACCACATTCATTCAACATAATTGATTCATTCCACTTCCTTAAATACCCTCCTCTCTTTTCTGAAACCTCACACTCTCTTGTTTTTTCTTCTACCATTCTGGCCATTCCATCTCACACTTCCTTCAGAGGCTGCTCCATCTTTACTTATTCTCTATAAATTGGGCTTTATCAGGACTTAAAGCTTAGATTTCCTGTCCTCATTCTCTTCCTACTCTTCTACCTCTGTGACTATATCCATTAACATGGCTTTAAATACCTTTTCTTTTTCAAAGATTTTATTTATTTTATTTTATTTTATTTTTTTAAAGATTTTATTTATTTATTTATTTATTTATTTATTTATTTATTTATTTATTTATTTATTTGACACAGAGAGAGAGATCACAAGTAGGCAGAGAGGCAGGCAGAGAGAGGGAAGCAGGCTCCCTGCTGAGCAGAGAGCCCGATGCGGGCTCGATCCCAGGACCCTGAGATCATGACCTGAGCTGAAGGCAGAGGCTTTAACCCACTGAGCCACCCAGGCGCCCAAAGATTTTATTTATTTTAGAGAGAGAGAGCACACACTCAAGCAGGGGAAGGAGCAGAGGGAGAGAGGAAGATTATCTCTAGCACACTTTGCTCAGAGCACAGAGCCCTACTCAGGGCTTAATCCCAGGACCCTGAGATCATGACTGGGAAGAAACAAAGAGTCGGTCGCTTAACCGAATGCACTCCCCCAGGAGTCCCTAAATATTTTTATAAGAAGATAATTGTAAATCCAAGTGGATTGTTCTAGATTAATGACATCTGATAGAACTTTCTGTAGTTATGGAAATGTTCTGTATCAATGCTATCAGTACCATAGTCACTAGCCCCTAGTGGCTATTGAGCATTTGATAGGAAGCTAGTGTGACTAGGAACTGAATTTTAGATTTTATTCAGTTTTAATTAATTTAAGTTGAATAGCCATATGTGGCTAGTGGCTTTGGTATTGGACAGTTTGGTTCTAGATTAAAAGAAACCAAAGAGGGGTGCCTGGCTGGTTCGGTTGATAGAGCGTGTGAGCGTGTGACTCTTGACCGCAGGGTGCGAGTTCAAGCCTCACGTTGCGTGTAGAGATTACTTTAAACATTAAATAGCATTAAACAGTAGTAATAAAAATTTGTGTGAATTTGGTTAAATGTAGTGAAAAACAGATGTAATGGTGCTGTGTGGTTTCAGCTTAGTCTCTACCTCCCTTGGTCTGCATCTAGATCTTCTTCCCAACTGTTAATCCTGCTAACCAACAGTAACTCCAGGCCTGCCACCAGCCACAGAACAGCCTACCCTATGGCTCTTTACTAGTTCTCCTTCTTGGTCCCAGATTCCCCTGCAAGGTCTCCCTTATTCACCCAGGTTTCAGGAGAGCTGGTTAGTGAGTCAGCTCTCATTCTCCAACTTTCCCTTTTGAACCATTGATTTCTTAGCTTCTCCCATCATATTAATTCTTATTCCTATAATAAACTCATTTTGTAATATTCATAGTGGTTCTGCTTCCCTGATTCCTAACTGACACACTCCTGAAATCTTATTCTCTCAGAATTCCTCAACTCAATAAATAGCATCAAAATCCATCCATTTCCACCTTAACTCCCTACTTTCAGTCCCTTACTGAGTTCTTAGCAAACTTAGGTTCAAAATACATTGTTGAATATGCCTTTGTTGAATATGAACACTATTGTTGAATATGAATTGTTGAAATAGAACACCTCTGTTCTATTTCCCCTGTGATACTGTTGTCCAAGTAACTTCATTCTTTACCTGGTTCCATCTCCATCATCAACCCTCAATATCAATTCTGTTTCTAAATACTGATTTTAAACATGTGAAAAATTTCAGTGGCTTCCCATTGCACTTATTGACACAGTTCTGTGTAATTTGGGTCCACTCCTGCCTACTTCTCCAAACTCATCTTGAGCCACTATCTCCCTTACCCAATATACTCCAGCCACAGTAGCTTCCTTTTAGTAAAGACCAAGCTCTTTCTCCTCTCAGTGTTTTCACATATACTATTCATTCTGCTTGAAATGCTCTTCCAGCTCCCCTTTATTCCTCACTTTCTGTGGTTTACTCTTTCAGGTCTTAGTTTATACATCACTTCCTTTGAAAGGCTTTCCTTGACCAGCCCAAGTAGGTCCTCCCTATTCTGTAACATTATATTATGTTAATTTCTTCTTTGCATTTATCACATTTTATAAATGTTTTGTTTGCTTGTTTGTTTGTTTGTTTTCCTCACCTAGCTGTGGTTTCCATGAAGCCAAGAGGCATTTTTCCGCTTTATTCACCTAGTACTTAATTCAGTACCTGGCACATAATTGGTACTCAGAATGTGTTTGTGGAATGATGAATGTAGTGAGTGGGTTCCTCCAGCTTCTTAGCTATGGTTTCCGTTTCCTTATAATTTTAGTTTGACATGATTTCTCATAGCCCAGCTCTAACTCCCTCCTCACAACACTGACTCTCTCTTTGGTTTTTCTCTAAGAATGAGCCTGATGCTGATTTAACTAATTCGGGCAAGGCAAGGATGAGTAGTGTTATAGAGTAAAACTCTGATAGCCTAGGCTGCTCCCTTAGCAGGGACTTTGGGTAAGGTTACCCTTGAAAAGAGCTTTGAGACTCACCATGATGGACATGTTCAGTATGAGACTTATCACTATATTTTCCTCTTTTGTGCCATGATTCATCATGAAAATCTGAACAACCAAAGATTGCTCGTAGTCTGGGACTCCATTCAGAATAGAGTGGGAATACTTTGACAAAACTATTATGGTTTATGTTTACATAATCCTTGCTCTCTTTTTAGTTATGTATATAAAATTCGTGGCTTCTTATAATTTAATCCATCACTTTTCATTGTAAAATTTCAATGCAAACAGCTAAAATGATACTGGACTTTTTTTAAAGTTATTTATTTTTCTTAATTTATCTCTACGCCCAACGTGGGGCTCAAACTCACAATCCTGAGATCAAGAGTCACGTGTTCTTCCATTTGAGCCAGCAAGGTGCCCCTGAGATTGGACGTCTAATTGAAAAAAATAAACAAATAAAAGAAAGCTAAAAGCAGTAGAAAGGATGTCTAGAATTTCAAATATATTTAAAACATTAACATTTTTAATTAATACAGTTTATTTTTAAGAGCATTTTTAGGGTTAAGGAAAATGAGCAGAAAATACAGTTTCCATATACTCCTTCCCCTAGTGTTAACATTGTGTGATAGTTGGTATATATGTTACCATTGACAAACCAATATTGATACATTATTATTAACGAAAGTCCACAGTTAACATTAGTGTTCACCTTTTATGCAGTACATTCTCTGAGTTTTGACAAATGTATAACGACCTGTATCCACCATTATAGTATCATATAGAATAGTTTTGCTGCCCTAAAAATTCCTTGTGTTCCACCTATTTATCTATCCCTCCCTCCTTCCGAAGTCTTGACAACCACTGATCTTTTTCTAAAGCTTTGCCTTTTCCAGAATGGCATACAGTTTGCAGCCCTTTCAGATTGGTTTCTTTCACTTAGCAACAAACATTTAAGATCTTTCCATGTCTTTTCATGGCTTGATTGCTCATTTCTTTATAGCACAGAATAATATTCCATTATATAAATACCAAACTTTGTTTATCCATTCACCTATTGAAGGACATCTTGATTGCTTCCAAGTTTTGGCAATATGAATAAAGTTGCTGTAAACATCATGTGCATTTTTGGAGGCACCTGGGGGTTCAATTGGTTAAGCGTCCAACTCTTGATTTCTACTCAGGTCATGATCTCAGGGTTGTGAGCCTGCGCTGGGCTCCATGCTGAGCTCTGTGCTGGGCGTGGAGTCTGCTTGGGGTTCTCTCTCTCCCTCTCCCTCTGCGCCTTCTCCCCTAAACAAAACAAAACAAAACAAAACAAAACAAAACATCGTGTGTGCTTTTTGTTGTCGTTTTGGTGTTTTTGTTTTGTTTGGTTTTGGTTTTGGTGTGGGCTTAAGTTTTCAACTCATTTGAGTAAATACCAAGGAATGCAACTGCTGAATCATATGGTAAGAGTATGTTTAATTTTGTGAGAAACTGGCAAACTGTCCTCCGAAGTGGCTCTACCATTTTGCATTCTCGCTGGCAATGATTAGAATTTCTTGTTACCCAGGGCACCTGCGGTGGCCAGTTGGTTGAGCTTCTGACTCTTAATTTCAGCTCTGGGGCGCCTGGGTGGCTCAGTGGATTAAAGCCTCTGCCTTCGGCTCAGGTCATGATCTCAGGGTCCTGGGATCAAGCTCCGCATTGGGCTCTCTGCTCAGCAGGGAGCCTGCTTCCCTCTCTCTCTCTGCTTGCATCTCTGCCTACTTGTGATCTCTCTCTGTCCAAAAAAAAAAAAAAAAGATTTAGTTTCGACTCAGGTCATGAACTCGGGGTCCTGGGATCGAGTGCTATGTCAGACTCCACACTTACCAGGGATTCTGTTTCTCTCCCTCTCCCTGTGCTCCTCTCTCTGCTTGCACTCTCTCTCAAATAAATAAATCTTTAAAAATAAATAATAAATAAAAGTTCCTGTTGCCCTACATCCTTGCCAGCATTTAGTGTTTTGGATTTTGGCTATAAGTGTGTTTCACTATTTTAATTTGCAAATTAATTGCAAATTAATTTGCAATTCCCTAATGATATGTGATATTGATTTATCTTGTCATATGTTTATTTGCCATCTGTATATCTTTTTTTTTTTTAAGATTTTATTTATTTGACAGAGAGAGAGACAACGAGAGAGGGAATACAAGCAGGGGGAGTGGGAGAGGGAGAAGCAGGCTTCCCGCAGAGCAGAGAGCCCAATGCAGGGCCCAGGTGGCCCCCATCTGTATATCTTCTTTGGTGAAGTATCTATTCAGGTCTTTTGCTCATCTTTTAATTGGGTTCTTTTCTTATTGTTGAGTTTTAAGAGTTCTTTGTATATTTTGATTTTTTTTAAAGATTTAAAAAATTTAAAAAATTTTTTTTCTTTTTAATTACTTAATTTTTGAGTAATCTCTACACCCAACATGGGGCTTGAACTCACAACCTCAAGATCAAGAGTCGCATGCTTCACTGATTGAGCCAGACAGATGCCCCAGAGTCCTTTGTATATTTTGGATATTAGTCCTTTAACAGATATGTGCCTCGCAAAGATTTTTTCCCAATCTGTAGATTTCCTTTTCATTCTCTTAGCAGTGTCTTTGCGAAGCAGATGTTTTAAATTTCAACACATCAGCCTTTGAATTACCATAATGATAAGATGTCAGAGATGTTGTAGAAAACTTCAAGTAAAAAAATCCAATTTTTAAAAAAGATTTTATTTATTTATTTGACAGAGAGAGAGAGAGACAGTGAGAGAGGGAACACAAGCGGGGGGAGTGGGTGAGGGAGAAGTAGACTTCCCGCAGAGCAGGGAGCCGGTTGTGGGGCTCAATCCCAGGACCCTGGGATCATGACCTGAGCCGAAGGCAGATGCTTAACAACTAAGCTACCCATGTGCCCCCCAAAATACAATTTTTTAAAAGGGGAAAAAAAATCCACCTTTTTTCTTTATTTCCAAAAAATGATCTTGATTACTAGGAAGATGGAATTGAATTACTAGTCTCTTTTGACTCTAGGTTTTTGTGACTCTGTGGAAAGAATGATAGTGTATTGTGGATTTTTCCTATATTAATTCTAGGGTCCCCTCTCCATTACCACATTAATATGTGGTGATTGAAGAAAGCTTAGGGAACTTCGAAAAGAAGAAAATATGATTTTTTTCTAAACAGTGTAGCACTAAGTGCAAGAATTTTGAATGACAAAAAATTCAAACAGGTGTGCCTATATGCCTGCCTTACATTTATTGCAATGAAATTAACCTTTTCACTACTTCGTGAAAAGACAGTAATGAGGTACATAAATAACTAACTTTTATTTTTTTTAATTTTTAAAATTTATTTTTTAAAATATGGAATGCTTCACGAATTTGTGTGTCATCCTTGTGCAGGGGCCATGCCAATCTTCTCTGTATCATTCCAATTTTAGTATATGTACTGCTGAGCACAATAATTAACTTTTTAAAAACACATATTTAGGGGCACCTGGGTGGCTCAGTTGATTTAGTGTCTGACTCTTGATTTCAACTCAGGTCATGATCTCAGAGTCATGAAATGGAGCCCCATGTTGGACTCCATGCTGGTCATGGGCCTCCTTACAATTCTCTCTCTCTTTCCCTCTGCCCCTCACCCTACCCTCCCAAATAAAATAAAATAAAATAAAACACATATTTATTGTAACAAGTATCACAAAAGTGTATGAAGTAAAAAGTGCTGGTCTCCCTCCACACCATCCTTCTCTAGAATTATAATTATTTTCTATAGAAACAAAAATCTTTATATCTATGCTTACATGGTTATACACATACATACAGACCTGCAAACTTCATGAGTCAGGGATCACCTATGTCTATCTTGATGTACATCATTGTAAGCCTAGTGCATACCATGGACCTTAGTACACATAAGGTGCTAAATTGAATGAATAAAAGTCACACTCTATGTTGTTCTGTAGGAGACTTTTTTTTTTTTTTTTTTTAATTTAAGAATGTAACCTGAATATGTTTCCATGTTAGGGCATTGATAGCTACTTCATTATTTTCAATGGCTCCAGAATAATCCACTATGTGAATGCACTATAATTTATTCAACCAGTACCCTATTACTGGATGTTTAGGTTGTGTCTGTGTGTGTGTGTGTGTGTGTGTGTGTGTGTGTGTGTATAAAATTTTATTTATTTGAGAGAGAGAGTGAAAAGAGAATGAGGGAGAGCAGCAGAGGGAGAGGGAGAAGCAGACTCCCCACTGAACAGGGAGCCCGATGTGGAGCTCAATCCCAGGAGGTTGAGATCATGACCTGAGCTGAAGGCAGACACTTAACGACTGAGTCACTCAGGCGCCCCTAGGTTATATATATTTTTATGCACACACACATACGTATGCACACTTATGTACAGCATTACAAATGATACTGCGGTAAACATGATAGCCAAATTATTTTGTATAAAAGTTCTATCAATTTGTCTTCTTACTACCATTGAATGTGTGTTGAGTTCCCCACATCTATGCGAGGGATGATGCCGAAATTGGGTATTATCAATCTTTGTTGTTGTTGCTGTTTCTTTTGTTTGGAAAAAGGGTCCTTATAAGGGGAATTGCAGGCTATTTTGCTTAAAGTGAAGTTGGGATTCAAATAGGGAAGATCCTAAATGGCAAATAGGACATTTGAATATTTTTAAAGCAATGAAAGAGAAAGGATTTGAGAATTTTTTTATACATTATAAAATGTTTGAGCTGGAAGAGACCTTAAGAATTATGTTTCAATGAATTTATTTTATAGATGGGAAATAGAAATTCTAAGAAGTAAAATGATTTATTTAATCACACAATATCCATTAATAGCAGATCTTAGACCAAGGTTGTTTGGGTCTCAGCCTATTATTCTCTGGTTTTATTCAGCAAATATTTACTAAGCATCTTGTACTAAGTACTAAAGAAGATTCAGCAAGTAAGAACACATACTTATTGAGCACTTTCTTGTGCCAGATCTTTCAGATACATTTTAATCTAGCCCGGTGTATATACCATACCAAATCAATCTACTACGTTTTTTGTTCTTTGTCTTTGTGTGTGTTTTTTGTTTTTGTTTGTTTTTTAGTATTATTAAGTATTCCTATGTTTCAGTAAGGATAGTAATTCTTAGAGTCAAGCCTGGAATAAGTTCGGTAGATCAGGAGGAAATGATACTATTGTTTTACTCAAAAAGCTGTCAAATGGAGAGCATGGCTGATTGCTTTTTTCTCAGGTCTGTTTAGGGTATCAGGCACTTCTCTGCGTAGGCCCTCAGTGTGCACAAGCCTGAGAAATGCCAGAATCAAGAGAAAGCCAGCTGAAGTTGGAAGAGTGGCTGAAATGTGGCTGAGGAGACAGGTCGGACAGATCAAGGAGGGCTTTGTTGATCTAGCTAAGGATTTTTGCTTTCGTTCTAAGGAAATGAGAAACTAATGAAGGGTTTTAAGTGGATGCTCCACAGGGTCTTATTTGCAATTAAAAGAGGAGGGAGACATTTGGGTTTTAAATGCATTAGGAAAGCTGCAAGGTGAATGAGTCAGGAGGCTATATATCATTAGTCTAGGTAGTAGTTGATGGCAACTTGTTTCCTAGCTACAATATATAGAGAAGTGGAGATACATTAGGGACACAGAATTGACAAGATTTTGGTGAAACGATATGGCATTGAAAGGGAGAGGGTAGTGTCTTGTATTACTTTCTAGTTCCCAGCTAATGCTGCTGGATGCAAGTGGGTGATGTTTATTGAGATGGGGAACTCTGGAGATAAAAGATTGGGAGGAAGACCATGGGGTCAGTTTTGAAATGTTTTGAAGGGCCTGAAAATCCACATAAAGGGCTAGGGGGTGATTAGACAAAGGAATTAGAGGTCAGAGAAGAGCTAGAAGACACTGCCTAGGTAGAGGCGCTTTTTTTTTTTTTTCCAAGGAGCTTGATCGCAAGGAAGGTCTAAAAAAGCATTGGATGGTTCAGATCCGTATTTTTAATTATTTAATTCACAGGATTACTCTATTTTTATTTTTGTAAACATTTGGATTGTTTTTCATTTATAACATTACCTAGCTTTGGATTACGAACTAAAATCCTTGTTGCTGAATTAGCTGAATACCATAGTAGATACATGTTTAATAATAGTAAGGGATTGTTAGGTAGTGGAAATGTCAGATCTCCGCTGAACAGATTGGCTGGATAGTTACTTTGGTCAAGTATTTCATATTTTTATCCAGCTATCTCTGGAAAATAATCTGGCATTTTACGTGCTTTCAAGAGCACTCATCTAACTTTTCCTCGAACCACTGATTTGTTGTCACATCATAGAGCGTATTTCGGGAACCAGTGAGCTCTTAAAAATAAGCTTGTTTTCTAATCAAAAGGACACTCTTACATTACAGCTGAATTGGATAAAATTAGTATCCAAACCGCGATTGAAATTCTAATGCCTTTGTCTTGTCTTTTTCATACCTAGTAAATGGCTACAAAGGAAATGTCACTTCACATAAGATTTAGTTGTCAAGATTTTTAAAAAAGAAACAGATAGATTCCTCACAGTTGCCCTAACCACGCAGCTTTTGTGCTGCTTCAAGTTGCTCAAACTGTGCTATGAGGAAGCCCTTAAACTGCTTAAAAGGCCAGAGACTGAAACAGACTATTGCACAACTCTTCACCACCGGGCGGTTTCGCTTCCAAATCTGGCCTTCGTATCATCCCACGGCCGGAGTCGCTTCTGGCTCCACTGGAGCCAACCCGGTTCCCAGTCAAAAGCAGCCAGGGTTTCCTCGTCCGAGCCACGGGCGTCCCTCCCTCCACCCACCCAAGGTTTTCGCGAAAGTGAAGCCGCGTGGGCGCGGGGCGCCCGGAGGTCCCATTGTCCGGCCGGGGAGACGCTTTCCCCAGAATGACTCCCGCACTCAAGTCCCACCGTCGAGGTTAACCAAAGGTCTACAGGTCTCCCCGCCACTCCCCTCCCCCCGCCGCCCCATTGTCTGCCTCGCCCCGCCCCGGGGGACACGTGCGCCTGCAGCTTCCCGAGCGAGAAGAGCGCGGGGCGGCGGCGGCGTGGACACCGCCGGGAACGGCTACGCGGCCGCGGCGCCGGGGGCGGGGGCCGGGCGCGCACGGACCGGTGGGTGCCCTCCGGGAGCTGCGATAGCATTCCGCGCCCCCCGCCCCACCGGCCCGGGACGGGGCGGGGGGTAGGGGGGGCGGGAGCTCGGTGGGGGTGGCGTGCGCCTGGTGCTGCGGTGGGGGTGGGGTGGGGCGGGGTGGGGAGATGCCTGTCTCCTGACAAAGGAGAACGAGTGGGACACGCTGAGCCGGCCCGCCCCGCGTGGAGGAGAGCGGGAGGGGGAGTGCCGGGAGGGGAAGGGGCGGGCCTTTCATTCACCGTCGGCCCCTCCGTCGCCGCCGGAGCGGAAGGGCGGGGTCTCGCGCCCCCTCCCCCGGGAGGTGAGGAGCAAGGGAGGTGGCGGGGCGTGGGGGCGGAGCTCGCGGGCGCGCGTCCCGAGGCGTAGGCTACGTCGTCACGTCAGCGCGGGAGAGAGAAAGAGAGGAGCCGAGTCGGCTGGGACTGGGGGACGGAGTCGAGAGAGAGAGAGCGAGGGAGGGTGTGAGCGAGCGTTCGAGCGAGGAGGAGAAAGGTGGCCACTCGTGCCTGAGCGGCCGCGGACGGCACTGGGAGTGGTGGGGGAAAGGAGCAGGGAGGGGAAGAAGAAAGGCCGAGAAAGGAGCCGGACGGAGGCTTGTGGTGGTAGGGGGAGAAGGAGGAGCTGGAGGAGGGCAGGGGCAGAGGGAGTGAGTGAGAGAAGCGGACGCGCGAGGGAGGGGAGGGAAAAGGGGGGGGGGTCACGCGGGCGCGCGCGCGCGCGCACCGGGAGCGCGCTCGGAGGCGAGTGGAACTGGATCGGGTTTGCTGCCAGCGGCGTGAGCTTCGGCCGCCATTTTACAACAGCTCCACTCGCGCCGGACACAGGGAGCAGCGAGCACGCGTTTCCCGCAACCCGATCTCCTCGGACAGGATCCTTCCGCCGCAGCCCAACGGGGAGGTAACGACCGCCTGGACCCGGGTCTGGGAGGGGAGTACCGTGACATTGTGGAGTGAGCTGGTGGAGGGAGGTGTGGGGAGAAACCGGCTTTTCTGGAAAATGGATTCCAAGGGGGAGAGGAGCACGTTGACTGGGGCTGCTTGAGAGTAGGCCTCGGCCCGCGCCGCCACTTCCTCCTCTCCATGTGCTGCCGCCGTTCGGGCTTTGTCTGCGGCGCTCCAGGGAGGAGGCGGCCCCATGGCCCGCGCGGACCGCGAGCGGCGGCGGAGTTGGTGCTGTCGTGGCCGTCGTCGCGGCGCGGGAGTGGGCGGAGAGGAGCGGGTCCTGTCCCGCAGCCGCGCGGCAAGCTTGGGTGGTGCTCGCGGTCCGGCGGGCGTTAGGCAGTTCGCGGAACGCCCTCCGCCGGGGTGCCGGCCTCGGGCCGGGGGTGGGACAGCTGGCCCCGGCGCCGCAGTCACTGCTCCGACGGGCGAGGGGTGGGGGCTTGCACCAGGCGCCGCGGCTCACGTCTCCGTGGGGCGGGCGGGCGGCCGGGGTCGCCGGCGCCCGGGGTGGAGAGAGCCATGTGTCACGGCGGAGACGGCGGCGCTGGGGGGGGGGGGCGGGGAGAGCCTGTGGCCTGGCGCCGCCGCGGCCTCGGTGTAGAGGGGTGAGGTTGTGCTGCTACTGCTTTCTGGGGGCTCTGATCTTGGCTTCAGGTTGACGTTGGGAGCCGGTGATGGTCGTCTTGGCCTGGGACTCGGTGGGTTTCCGTTGAAGGAAGTTGTAGGACATTTGAAGGCGCAGAGCACGTGTTTCTAATGGGCTCCTGGTGGCCGCAGCGGTGAGGCTGCCGCTATGGGTGCGGAGTCGGGGGCGGGCTTTGGGGTGCGGGGGTGAAGGGTGGAGAAATTGGGTGGTAGGAAGGTAGCTTGTGTGAGCGCTTTGTTCTTCGCTGGCTGTTGTTACTGATCTATAAGCGGCAGGCGGGAAAAGCGCGCACTTTGGGGGTTTACCTTGAGAGAGAAAAGCCCAGCTTTGCTTTCTGCACACACCTCATTCTCTGTACGGGCACAGCTGCATGTGGCACGCTGGCTCGTCCTCGTGCTGATTGGGCTCCATTTGTAATACGGTTTTTCCTAGGGAGTGTTAGCAGGTGAGTCAGGGGTGGTGCCAAGGAAAAACATAGTGAATCTGTCCTCCTGTGCCCCGTGCTCCAAATCTGGCTTGTCAGGCGATAGTGACTGTAAGGCTTTTTTAAAGGGAGGCGCAAGTTGGCTGGTGTAGAAATTGGTAGAGAAAGTAAAGATTGGGGCTCTTATATTTCCTCTACCCTTTTTGAAGATCCTAGTTTAATTTTGCTTATTGCGTTTGAACAGATCTCTGGAAACATGGCTACAGAACATGTTAATGGAAATGGTACTGAAGAGCCCATGGATACTACTTCTGCAGTTATCCATTCAGAAAATTTTCAGACATTGCTTGATGCTGGTTTACCACAGAAAGTTGCTGAAAAACTAGATGAAATTTACGTTGCAGGTAAGAACTAACACTTGCAAAATTATATTATGAAATTTTTCTATTGGATTTCTGGCTTTGAGCTAAAATAGCAACTTTTTGTGGTTTCCAATAAGTGTGGGAACTAGAGTTTTGCTTTGTTGTGATAGTTGTGAACTAGAGGTTAAGGTGTATAGAGGGAGGGAAGAAGGAAGGGTTAGGAGGTAAAGGCTGGCTGGCCAGATGGATAAGTATATGATGGTAGCAACAGCTGCTAAATGTTGGGAACAGGCCATGTGACTTTTTGGGGGTATTTTTATAGTAGGATTCGTGTTAAATAACTTGGTAACTGTAGACTTGTAGTCTGTCTTGGTGTGGCTGTTGCTTTTTCTAGTGGTATTTGAAATTGAGTAGAGGTTCAGTTGTCATGCTTGGTACTTTGTTGGTTGATTTTAGGATTTGTCAGCTTATATATTTACTGTAGAAATACTTAGCCTTCAGAACTATGTGACTTAGACATAGAACATGATGTAAAAGAAGTTGATTCATTATTGCAAGTGTGGTTGAGAGGCCTTATTTAGTTGAGATTGCAGTTCAGAATGACTAAAGTATGTGTGTTTTCTCATTATATAGATAAGGGATATGGAAGAATTCTTAGTTGGCAAGCATGTACCTGTATTGGCAATCATGGTCTCTTTAAAAAAAAAAAAAGTTTCCAAAAATATTAAAAGTTGACAACTAATAAAGTTTTCTCTTCTCCAGGGCTGGTTGCACATAGTGATTTAGATGAAAGAGCTATCGAAGCTTTAAAAGAATTCAATGAAGACGGTGCATTGGCAGTTCTTCAGCAGTTTAAAGACAGTGATCTCTCTCATGTTCAGGTAATGCTAATTTCAGTGTAAATAAAATAAACATGAGTAGTTTTCATATAGTTTGTTTCATTTGATTAGCTATAGATAAGACAGTAATTGTTAAATATGTTTGGAAAATTCTTTTGTAGAACAAAAGTGCCTTTTTATGTGGAGTCATGAAGACTTACAGGCAGAGAGAAAAACAAGGGACCAAAGTAGCAGATTCTAGCAAAGGACCAGATGAGGCAAAAATTAAGGTATGTCTTTGAAAACTTTTTTTTTTAATTGCCTTCAGTTTTAAAGTCCTTTTTAACTCTTTCTAGCTTTGCTGAATACTTCTTGGATGTGAAATGGGTGTGCATTTCTTTAAGATGTTGAGAGTTAACAATCATGAGATAATTTGTTAATCTTTTCTAATTACTATTTTTTGAAAAGTTTCCTGCCTTTAGTTATTTCTGTTTTTACAACAACTCACTTTTAAGTTTTTCTTGTTACTGAGCTATGGTTTAAATCAGTGGTATTGATATTCTAAAGAAAACACTAAATATGTCTGCCATATTTCTAAATGTTTTCTGAAAAGCTGCAAGCCCAGGTTAGTGACAGTGGAACAAAAATGGGAGGGGATCAGGTCACTCCATACTGGTGGGGAGTGTACATTTAATCGTTGACTGTTTTTCTTAGAATTCTCAAACCCCAAATTAAATGGATTTAGAATTTTTAACACTATTTTCTTTCCCTTCTATTACTGTTGATTTTAAGGCTAATTTGTTCATTTCTCAAGGCAGGTTTTATCAATAAAATAAGTAAGTGTGGAAATATAAAGAAACAGGCTGAGAGTGGAAGTTTGGTTTTTGTTTTTTTTTTTTTATTAAGGTCATGTAGAACAAGTGAGTGGACTCAAATGCAGCTAGGTTTTGATCTTTGTTTTGGTTTTTACTTCATAGAAAATAATGGTGATCATAGTTTTAATCTGGTTCTCTTAATACAGTGTACTAGTGCTCTTGAACCAAGGGTTATGGTTTATGTCAGTTATTAATGGTGCTAAGTGATGTTTTAATGATATGGGAGGAGGGAAACTTGGAATAAGGAATTAGCTGTTAATGTCATCCATAAATTTGAGGCTTTCACAGGTCTAGCTGTGAGTGAGTTGTGTTTGAATAATAAATCTAACTTTCTCCATAGAAATGGAGTATAGTCCCCATTGTAGTGTCAGTTCTAACTAAATTTACTTTTAGAGGTTATGATTATTAACGTTTTATTTAAAATGTAAAGTTTAGTTTATGTGACTTTCTGTTCTATCTTTGGGAGAGAGTGGCTTAAAACTTTAGTGTGATTTAAATTACAGCAAGAAGACACAGTGATATTTTTTATGGGATTTTTTTTTTTATAGGATGTTTGCCGAATAAGTTGTCTTTTATTTAGGGATTCATATAAAAGGTATTATTTGGGTCATAATAAAGATTAAGGTGAAAGAAACGGATTACATATGGGAGAAAGGGAAGATGAGCCATTTAAAGGATTCATTTATGTTATAGTATAGTGTGTGTGTGTGTGTGTGTGTGTATATATATATATATATGCTATGTATATAGTATATAGTAGTAGCATAGTATAGATTTTGGTTTATTTTTGTTACAGAATGTTGCATCCTTCAGTAAACATTTGAGTGTAATAGAAAAAGACTGCTGAAAATAATGTAGCGGTTTGTGGGAGTTTAGGAATAGAATTTTTTTATTACAGTATTTTTCACAGATATTTAATATTGTTCAGGTAGATGTATAAAATCTGTCTCATCATTTTCATTTCTAGAGACTGAGGTGACCCCAGGTCATTTAACAGCATTTCGATAAGATTGGTCATTGTGTTGTGTCCACTTATTTTTATTTCATAATTTATCAGCTAATTATTAGAATTTGTTCTTTAGAAAGGGGTTTTGTGCTTTGTGGTTGAGGTGGTGGAAGAGAAAAATTCTCTTTTTTCTTAGGCTAGCAGTGGACCACTTCTAACACTTTTTGCCTATAGTAAGGGGTAAGAGAAACTAACACTCTGATTAGTAAATAGGAGTTGTGTAAATTTTAGCAGTTTGCTTTTAGGGAGATAAAATGTAGAAGTTACTTCACATTGTTGCAGTTATATAAAGTTTTCAAAGTCATTTTGGCTCTCCTTTGTTCTGAATGAACCATGTTGTCCTGTGAAGCATGGTGCTTGAATGTCAGATATATTAAGGAGGTTGTTTTTCCTGTAACTCCTAACTAAGTTTCTGGACTTAGTTTGGGGAGTATAAGTTGTTTAAAGGTTGGTGAAATGCCCAGAATGGCAGTGTGTACTAGAAATGTGGGGTGCAGGGAATTTATTGAGTGAGAAATCCAGACTTGGGGGAGAGGAAACTTACCCAGTTCCTTCTCTGAGAGAGAATTAAACTCAACCAAATTAGGGCCAGTAACTTTTTTAGGAGATATTAGCAGAATAGATACAGACCCTGTCTTGAAAGTTGTTGATGGATCAATATTAGTTTTTTGTTATTCAATAAACACTAAATAATTGAAGATCAGAAAATAATTTGAGCAGGATCCTGAAATTTTAACTAAAAATTACAGCTACTGCAGGGTATATTAAAGGAGAAATTCTCAAACAGATACCAGAAACCTGTTTGTAGGAATTGATGCCAAGGTAAATGGGAAGATTTGAACAGGATTGATTTTTAACTGTGAAATGCATGGGTGTGCTCTTGTGAATTAAATATACTAATGATTTTTGAACTTTTCAAGGCACTCTTGGAAAGAACAGGCTACACACTTGATGTGACCACTGGACAGAGGAAGTATGGGGGACCGCCTCCAGATTCCGTTTATTCAGGTCAGCAGCCTTCTGTTGGCACTGAGGTAAAGAAACTAAAAACTTGTACATTTTGTAGTAAATGCACAGGTGTCTGGCTTCCTAAAGAAACTCTCCATGGTTTTTACTTCATGTTTAATTTACAGATATTTGTGGGGAAGATCCCAAGAGATCTGTTTGAGGATGAACTTGTTCCATTATTTGAGAAAGCTGGACCTATATGGGATCTTCGTCTAATGATGGATCCACTCACTGGTCTCAATAGAGGTTATGCGTTTGTCACTTTTTGTACAAAAGAAGCAGCTCAGGAGGCTGTTAAACTGGTAAGTTTTTTTTTCTTCAGTCTCCATATTCACTATCTTTAATTAAAGCCAGGTTTTTTCTTACTGTGTGTAAGAGTTAACCAAATGTTTTTTGAAGTGCTAATAAGGCACTTCTTATACATTCTCTGGGTACTCAGTGTAGCAGTATTCTTCGCATGTATGGCTGATTGGACAGAGGATCTATAAGGTAGTGTGTCAGAATTCTGAGTTACTGGTTGTTTGAAACATCTGGCTTAGTGATGACTTTAATAGGAATGTTCAAAGATTTCAGAAAGTAACTATATAGGGTAGGGCTCCCTTATATTCTGGCTGTACCTGGGCCATCCCTTTTTCTAAAATGTGTCACAAAGACCTTGTGATGATGATTTCTAGTTAATGAAATAAAAAAAGGGGTTTTGTGGTGAGTCGCAATATTTGATTTCAAAATACCAGATGTAAGGTGTGGGGACCTAGTAATTTTCTCAACTTTTAAAAAAAGATTGTTAATGATTTAAACTATAGTTTATATAGTTCATCTTTAAACTAATTTTATTAAGATTTGTAACTCAGATGATTTCTACATTTTATAATTGAAGATGTCAAAGGTTAATTTCAACCCAAGAAATGTACTAAAAAGTACACCTGGGGAGGACTTTGTAAATGGTCCACTAAGGCAGTTATTTACTAAATTTGCCTTGTCTGGCTTACATGTTTTTTGGGTAATTCCAAGTAAACTTAGTATCTCTGGATTGATTTTTCCTGAATTTCATTTTTCCTTTCCTCACATTCAGATGTTTCACATTTTAAGGCATACCATAAGGAGAAAAACCAACTATGCTTTGTTTTGCTTTTTTATATTGCTTGAATCTCTCCATTGGTGTGTATAACTGAATATGGTAAAGACTTTACATTAGAAAAGCGGTACTTAAAAGATTATAATGTCTTTAAAAAAATAATTCAGGAGTTTAGCAATTTCTTTTTAAGTCATGGGTGAATTTTCCCTCCTTTAAAGAAAGCTTCCCGTGTCAGAGCAGGTATAGTTACACGTAACCATTCAGTGGTAATCTTTGGCGGTCAAAATTTTAAGTTTTAAGCAGTTCAGGTAAAATTAAGGACTTTTTTTTTTTTTTTAGAGTTCTGGAAAGATACATTTGAAATCATCCAGTTTATTTTATAAAAGAATACTAATATTCTTGCCAGGTAGTAATAAAGTAGTGGTAAGTTTTAATACAGAAATGTAGAATGATTGAGAAGACAAAGAAATATCTTACTACAACAAACCAAGTACAGAATTTACCCTTGTTTTCAGATCCACTTTGTTTGGTGTTACATAAAGTTCTTATTCTGTTTAATAAACATGGTTATTTAGTGTATAAGTGGTGATTTGTGTGTTTATTAATATTTTTAAAGGAATCATTAAACCAACATTTATAGGACACTTAATTGTTGCTACCAAAATACGGTAATTATGGTAGGTCCTCACTAGAATTTATTTCTAGACGATTTCTAGAATCCTTAAAAAATGCGTCATTAGAGGAAGATGATACATAACCTAATTCTAACACGATTTTGAGTGCCATTAAAAACATATTATAAAATAATGTTTCAGTTTGGGCAGTTGCCTTGGCTTAACAAATATTGTCTAAAATTGCATTGCTCTTATTAATATAGTTAAATTTTTAAACTATAATGCAGAAAGTTCCATAGATAGCCAAACAGCCATTTTGATTCATCTAGGAACTAATTCTTGTCCTTTCTTACATTTTTTTCTGGGTTTGGGATTTGAGCCCTTATCTGGGAGCACGTTTATTTGCTGTCTGAAGAATTAGGAGGCTTTGCATTTTGGTGCCTTTTAAAAGATATTTTTAGTGGTAGTGTTGTACATCCACTAGCATGAATTGAATGTATCATCGTTGCTTTTTTTAAAAGGTTGCTTTACTGTGGTAGGATTTTGGTGATAACAGATTTGGGAGATTTGCCTTAATGTAACAGAGAGGACTAGACTTTTGAGGAAATGAAACACAGAATTCAAGTTAATTAGGATGTTTTTTTGCTATTTTGTATTTATTGTGGAAATGAGTACTCTTCTAAATGTGTTCCTTAAAGGAGCATATTTTGAAAACTATTCCTACATGTAGCATATCATGAGAGTCTATTTGAATTTTACCTCTATGTAAAGTGAATTTTTATATGAGCTAATGGAATGGTTATTCTAGTTGTAGATGATCATATGTTGAAAAAAATGCCTGTTTGGCATTATTTATAGATCAGACAGGATTGAAGCACCATTTCTTTTTGCTTTCCTGTACTTTGTCTTGAGGAATACCTTAGGTCGAGATAGTTTATGTATTGAGGTGCCTGGCTGGCTCAGTCATTAGAGCATGTGACTCTTGATTTCGGGGTCATGAGTTCAAGCCTCATGTTGGGCATAGAGCTTACTTAAAATGTAAAGATAGTTTATGTATCTGATCTTATTTTTTGGTATAATTCAAATTACGGATTTTCAGGCGCCTGACTGGCTTAGTTGGTAGAGATGTGACTTGATCACAGGGTCATGAGTTTGAGCCCCATGTTGGGGGTAGAGTTTACTAAAATATATATGTATGTAGTGGATTTTAAATTTGTGTCTGAATTACTTGTAAAATGGATTGGTACTAACAGCTGAAAAAGAGGCATGAACTTAGAAGCAGCTGCGAACTTTTTAAATGACACAGTTTTCAGCCAACATTTGCTTTGTATTTTGGGGAATAAAAATGTTTTTTCCTAAATGATAATCTAAAGGGGAAGCAAGATCTAAATTTGTGTAAGGTAAATAAATAGGTACCTATTGAATGCTTGTTAAGACACAGGAGCTGTGCTAGGGTGCTACATTATTACCTTTAAATACTACCTCAATTTATTTTTGAGTAATTGGAATTTATTCTGCAGAAGAGTAAATAGCTTGGGAGACTTACTGGGCACCCTACAGCTTTAGTTTGATGCCAGGTTTGTTTAAGTCTTATCGTTGGCTAGACAGAACAGTTTAAGTCAGCAGTACACATTATGTCATCAGGTAGCCTGATTCTTTTATTAAATTATGTAGTGGTTTAGGTAGTGTTAAAAGGAGCACAGGAAGTAAGTCTGTTTCTACTGCCAAAATGGTTTTGGCATCTATCTTCATTGCTACCACCATAGTCTAAGGTAGCATTCAAAGAACACTCCTAGCTTTCTATTGTCCTCACTGCTTTCTATTGTTCTCACTGCTTTCCATTGTCCCTTTAGTCTTACCATAGGTTAGATCACAACGTTCCCATGTTGAAAACTTTAATAATGGCTTCCAGAAAGGCCCTGTCTCTTCTGATAAAGTTTCTCCTTACTGCTTTCTAACTCTTTTTGCCCTTCCATCTGTGCTTTGCCTTCTTGTCCGCCGCACAAACTATAACCATTTCCATCTCAAGGCTACCTTCTACTGTTTTTTCTAACAGTAGACATGGTCCCCCAGTTACCATGGCTGCTGTCTTACCAATCAGGTATTAGAGGGCCTTTCCTGACTTGAGCAGCTTACCATCCAGTTGCCCCATGACAGTATCCTGAACACAATAAAATAGAATGTTTAGATGTATTTAAAATTGTTTCTTGGTTTTGTAAATTATTTGCTTATCCCTCTTTCAGGATACAAGGTCTTTTTTATCTGTATCCCTGTCATTCAAAACAGTGCCACTGTATATTTATCCAGTAGGTGCTGGATAAGTAACCTACCTGACTGGCTCACTAGTGCCAGCTAATCTATTATTTATGACTCAAGAATTTATAACATTCCCATATTAGCTATGACCTGTTATGCTATTTAAAGATTGTCTAGCTTTTATTTGCAATTATTCAGTGGTAGGGATTAGTGTAGATAAATGGGAGGCAGTGCTTTCCCCTTCAACCCCGGGGGGAGATATTTGGAAGTAAATGTAGTATTTGGTGTTGTCACAAAGACCAGGAAGAATGGTAGGCAAGTGTGTGTTTATCTGTTTGTGTGGTGTGCTACTGGAATTGAAGCTCAGGGCCACTTGCGCCCCAGTGCCCATCACATTCCTAGGTAATAGAAATACCCTGCCGAAAATGCTGATAGTGCTTATGTTATAAACACTGGACTAATTAGTTTCTATTTGCATATTAAAAGTCACAATTTTAATAGGCAGTGATGGTTTTATTTACCAAAGTGGTTGGTGTATGCTGGTGTAGCATCTGTAAAACCGTTTTGATGAATGCAGGTGACAGGTCAGGTCCACAAGATATTCGGTAGCATTTTAGCAAATAGTGTGCTTAACAGGAAAACTTTTACTGTGGACATACAAGGTAGTCTGATTCAGTTCTTGACTTTAGAGTTTATGGGACATGAGAAGCAGACTACAATGAAAGAGGAAGCAGATGCATTGTTCAGAGGGTAACAGTGATGAAAGGATAGATTGTATTGGGATCCTTACAGAAGGCTTTGTGATAAAGATGATCAAGCAGGATAGTTAGTGAAACAGGTGAATGTAGTTGAAGCAGTGTTTTGCTGAAAGAAATGGGAGATAAAACTAGTATAAAGTCAATGCCACAAGGTAATTGTCATGACTACTGGGCTAGGTTGCATAATGCCATTAAATTTTTGAGCCTTGGTGTGGGTAACATAATGTAAATAACAGAATAATGAAGGATGTTTGGGTGAAGAGAACAAAGACCCAGGAGGGTCACAGCCATAGAAGGGAGAGAGGGTAAAGATTTTGGAAGGAGAAATAGGTAGTGGTATGCTATAGGTTCCATTCTGATTTTTATCAATAATTTAAATCAGGGCATAGTTGGACTGCCCTCAGAATGTCTGGTGACTTGAGTTTGCATCCAGTGATAAGTGCCCTGGATGACTATATCAGGAACTGAAAAGATTTTGATAGCCTGAAACAGATAGTTAACACCAGCAAGATGGAATTGACAAAGGTCAGTCCTGTATACAATTAATTTCACAAGTAAGCTGTAGTGTGAGTCAGCAATGTGGTGTGGTTGCCAGATAAGCTCAGGTAATCATGGACTATGTGTTACAGAGCATGGTGGTTAGAAGTGGGAGATTAGTAATAGTCCCCAGTTTATTCTAGACTCCTCAATCTCAGTCTCTACCTACAGTATTGTGTTATGGATGTCACTATTTGGTGACACTCTTAGGAGGCACATTAGTTAGCCAGTATCAGAGAAGAAATGATTGGCAAGGCATAAAGAACAATTGAGTCATGACCATTGGGTGCAGGTATATGAAGTGCTGTCGTTTGGGAGAGAAAATAGTTACTGTAGAATTTTTAGGGAAGTAGATTGTGGCTCAGTGTAAAGATTTTTGGGGCACCTTGCTGGCTTATCAGAAGAACATTCAGCTCTTGATCTCAGGGTTGTGAGTTTGAGCCCCACATTGGATGTAGAGATTATTTAAATAAAAACTTAAGAGAGATTCTCTATTTAAGAAATACTTAAAAATAAAGTGGACAGTCCGGGGAGGTAGTCACTTTGCTGCTATGGGAAGAGTTAGAACTGAATAACCACTTCTGCGTTAGTTTCCAAATCTGAGATAGCTAATTTTGGGGGATTTGGCGACTGGCTATGAGCGAAGGAAAAAGTGACTTGAGATTTTAAGCGTAGATGACAGGAATGTTCCAGACTGTACAACTCCTGTTTTGGTGTTCTGAAAGACTGAAACTGCATTGATTAATGTTGAGTTCATCTTTATTTTGTCACCTCACTGTGGTACTAAATCTGAAAGCTAGGTTTCTCAAATATCTTAACATCAGTGCTGAACTTCCCTGAGTTGGAAGGCATTACTTTTTTTGTTGTTGTTCATTTTAATATGATAGTGTCCTGATATACTTTTTTTTTAAGATTTTTTTTTTTTAATTTTTTATTTATTTGACAGAGAGAGAGAGAGATCACAAGTAGGCAGAGAGGCAGGCAGAGAGAGAGGGGGAAGCAGGCTCCCCGCTGAGCAGAGAGCCTGATGCGGGGCTCGATCCCAGTACCCTGAGATCATGACCTGAGCCGAAGGCAGAGGCTTTAACCCACTGAGTCACCCAGGCGTCCCCTGATATACTAATTCTTGAGTTAGGATTGATCAGCATTATATTAGAACCTCTGTTAAGGTTCAGAACAGTTTTGTAATGCCCTTCTACCACTTAACTCACTGTTAACCTGCTGGGGTGTGAAATTTATGATGATGGGTCTTAAAATTCTTAGAAAAGTTAATTCAAGTACACATATAAAAATGCATGTTTAATCTGTAGATTGGGCACTGCTTTAAGAAATGTTTATTTCTGGATAGTGGGTACTTTTTTCTTTTTTTTTTTAAGATTTTTAAATTTATTTTTGAGAGAGCACGAGCAGAGGAGTTAGGGGTAGAGGGAGAAGCAGACTCCCCTTTGAGTAGGGAGCCCAAAGCTGGACTCAGTCCCAGGTCCCCAGGATCATGACCTGAGCTGAAGACAGATGCTTTAACTGACTGAACTACCCAGGCGCCCTTCTTTTTTCTTTTTTGAGTAATCTTTACACCAGACATAGGGCTCAAGCAGTTGACCCTGAGTTCAAGAGTCAAACAGCCATGCGCCCCTCTGGGTACTTCTTTTACTTTATTTGGACAATAATGCCCAGAGGGTCTCCTTTGCTCCTTTAATGATTTATTTTAATTGGAGAGCCAGTTTACTCTCTGTGGATTAGCTTTAATTGTTTCGTCTTTTTTTTTTTTTCACTTAAAAAAATATGAAGAATTATAGTTGCCTTGCTAAATTAAATCTTCATGTCATTTATATTGTTTAGAGACCACAGCCATCCTAAATAACCTTCTACCTACCCTGCATTGATAAACTGTAGCAGGGCAAGTGAAGAAACTTTTCTTCTGTAAATAATGAAATTGGTCATTACTGCTTTGAAACAGCTTTGTTAAATGTTGTGGAAGTGGTATAGCCAAGAATTTTAATTTTTCTTGCAAGTTTTTCTGTTTTTAAAACTTTTAAAGCATTTTCTTATGGTAAATAGGTCCGGCTCTTAGGACTTCTGGAGGAAAGTTATGCCAAGTGCTGTTACTTCAGAATAACTGATTTTTCCCTCTAAACACTTTATATTTTTTTCTATTTTTTGAGATCTTAGTTTTTGTCAAGTCCTGGAGTTAAAGATTAGATGATTAAATGGAAAGCCATTGATTTGTCACTAAGTGGAGTATTTGATGCTAAATTATAAAAATCTAGGAAAAGTATGTGTTTTTAAAGCAATTTGTTGTGTTCTTAAGTTAATTGTAATATAGGGTATTGTAGTCTACTTGTCCATAATCCCAGACAGTGATGGATTCAACCATAGTTCTATTTTCAGGTAACCGATATATCTCTACTTCTAAGAGGTTTTTGATCTTAATAGAATTTAAATGCTATGAGAAAACAAGGTGTATGGCAGGATTTTTCAACCTCAGTACTGTTGATATTTTACATCAGGTAGTTCTGTGTTCTGCTGGATTATTTTGTGAGTTGTAGGATATTTAGTACCCTCTCTGGCCTCTGTGTATCCACTAAAAGCAAGCCCCCATCCCTAGTTGACAACCAAAGATGTCTTTAGACATTGTTAGATGTCCTCTGGGGACAGAGTCATTGTTTAGAATTACTGCTCTGTGTTGAACATAGAAAGATGTTTTGTTGACCTTTTTTATAGGATTTAGGTGTTGCGGAGTGTGTGGTTGAGCCCAATCCTCAGGTATGCAGAGGAGTTTGGATGATGGAAGTTTCAGGGAAACATTTTATTCAGAGGCTCAGCAGTATAAAGCTGTTTGAGAACTCATGTAAATAGCTAAGATTATTGTGGAGAGAAAGGAGTAGTAGAAGTAGGAATTTTAGGATGAACTTGTGTGATGTCCAGGTATTTGAACTTAATTTTGGTGATGGGGAGCCACTGAGAGATTGTTTTCAATAGGCAAAAACTGTCATTTCTTTTTTTTAAAAAAAAGGTCTCTGGCATAAGTGTAGAAATAAATAATCCTGGGATCATGGTTACCAGGTACTTTGATAGCATGAATTGAATCAGTGTGGTAGAAAATATAAAACTGTTCTGAACCGGAGGAAGGACATTTGAATTTCATGTTAGATTTTGAGGATCTGAAGTTGGAGAAATGGATAGGGAGGAACTGATTTTTTGGCTTAGGATATGCTTTCTTGTTATCTACCTGATGTACCTTTTATGCAAGAATGGGAGAAGGAGGGGTTCCTGGCTAGCTCATTTGGTGGAGCGACTCTTGGTCTCAGGGTTGTGAGTTTAAGCCCCACATTTGGTGTAAAGCTTACTTAAAAAAAAAAATGGGAGAGGAATGGGGTTTCACTTTTGCCTTAAGGCTGGTCTACAAATTGTATGGAAATTTATGTTGATTTTTTTAGTTTGTGTAGCCCCACTTGTAGGTATACAACTTAGATTTTGAGGCCAGGTGTGGGGGATTACCGTAATTATTGCTGCTGCTGCCACCATTATTACTGCTGCTGCCACCATTATTACTACTGCTGCCACCATTATTACTACTAACATCAAATTTTGAGGTGATTTTAACTGTGTAATATAAATAATTACTTTTCCTGATTAACTTGAGTAGTTTTGAACTTTGGTTTATAAATAATACTGATTAGTGGATTTGTCACTTTGACAGATTGGGTTTTACCTCTTTAATATCTCTACTGTCTATGGGATATAGTTGCTTTACTTTTTACTGTAGTTTTATATTTGCTTCTGTACTTGGACTATAATCAATCCAACTTTTCTTTTCCAACTTCATTGTAGACTTGATGAAAATGAAATGGGGAAAAAAAGTAGGGTGGGATTCAGGAAAACAAGGTTTTCTCCTTTTAGAATTACGTATTTAAAGGTGAAAAACCCCTCATTGCAACTTTTTACAAGAGTGAAAAGGAGATGGGAAAAAATAGATTTGGTACTGGTTGACAGAAAGGCGGAAAGCTTGTTGGTATTTGAGTCTGTTTACTTTGCATGAGGATAACTGGTTGCCAGGATTAATTTAAATAGAAATTAAGGTATTGTGGAATCAGCAGTTTTGAATTTAAGCTGCCTATAGACCTGATTCCTAATTTATCAAGTTTCTTAAGTTTCAAGGACTAGACCAATTTTTGCTTTAATTTAATTTGTAAATTTTTTTAATGTGTTCTGTCAGTATAATCTTATCTGTCTCATAGTTTCCTCTTAGAGTGCCATATGCTAACTATATTTTTAAAGGGTAGAAAAATACATAACATTGAAACAAGTTTGCCTAAAATTTTGCATATATTTTTATAATAAAGATAATAAGATATTATAAGTATTTTTAAAACGTGGTACACTTTTTCCTCTTTCAGTATAATAATCATGAAATTCGTTCTGGAAAACACATTGGTGTCTGCATCTCGGTTGCCAACAATAGGCTTTTTGTGGGCTCTATTCCTAAGAGTAAAACCAAGGAACAGATTCTTGAAGAATTTAGCAAAGTAACAGGTAAGTTGTATTTATGTGGAAGGAGGTGCAGCTTCTAATACTGAAGGTAATTGCATACTTCTGTGTGACAAGCATTGTTTTAAGCACTATATTTATTGACTTGTATTTTCCAACCATGTGAGATAGGTAACTCCCATTTTTCAGTTAAGGAAAATAGGTACAAGAGGGCTTTGTGGGAAATACCGAACATTACGTAGTTCGTAAGGAATGCACCTGGGATTTGAATGGTCTGCACTATTCAATCTGTGCATACCCTGTTTTGGAATCTTTGTGTGTTTTTATGCATTTTTAGGTGATAGCTTGACATTCTTAGTAGGAGTGTTTGAGAAATGATTTGACTTTCTAAATTGGAATAATAAATTTTGCTGTAAGGAGAAAGATTATACATTGTCAATATAGTGCAATTTCTTTGAACTATAAAGCATTTTTTATAATAGTTTCCATGTTGGGCTGCTTTTATTAGAATATATTTTGTCTGCCTAGCATATGTAGTAAATTATCAGACTATTAATCAGTCTCCAGGAACACTCAAAGTCTTACTTAATACTAATATATTTCATTTGAAATAAAGCTATTGATATCTGAGGCCAGAAAAGTGTCATCAAAAAGAATTTTAGGGGCATCTGGTGGCTTAGTTGGTTAAGTGTCTGCCTTCGGCTCAGGTCATAATCACTAGGGAGTCTGCTCCCACTTCCTCTGACACCCCCCCCCCCCCACTCTTGGGCACTCACTTTCTCAAATAAATGAAATCTTTAAAAAAATTAGTGTTTACTTGTATAATAAAAATGTTTAATCATGTCTGACCTATACTGCCATTTTCCTAACAGTTATATAAAAATTTTATGTTAATGGAAGAGTAGTCCTTGGGTCTAAGGACTTTACAAGTGTGTTGGGAACACTTGTAAAGTGTGGATTAGGTAAATTATCTGGACCAGTTCTTTTAAGAGTCTTCTTTAAAGATAAGAGATTAACTTTTCAGTTTTATATCCCAGTATTATATTAGAAAAATCCTTTAATCGACTTTGTTCTTGCTTATTTTATCTAATTTCTCTGGAACGGTTGCTTATTTTCAGAGGGTCTCACAGACGTCATTTTATACCACCAACCAGACGACAAGAAAAAAAACAGAGGCTTTTGCTTCCTTGAATATGAAGATCACAAAACAGCTGCCCAGGCAAGGCGTAGGTTAATGAGTGGTAAAGTCAAGGTCTGGGGAAATGTTGGAACTGTTGAATGGGCTGATCCTATAGAAGATCCTGATCCTGAGGTTATGGCAAAGGTAATGGCAGTTAAATAGTTATATTTAATATAAGTTAATAATTTTTTTGAGGGGTTGGTGGAAGAAGGGCAACGCTTTAGAGAGGGAAGTAACTTCTAAAATGAATTGTGTACTTTTTGAAAAGCCATATTTTTGAAAATGAGAGAAGCGTTCTTTAATGAAGCCACATATCAAATAATGTGTGTATAGAGAGTGAACATAGAAATTTATTTGTGGACACTCAGTCATAATTGTGTAGCTGTCATACTTTAAAGATGATGAGTAGTTAGCTTATATGCTGTGGAGATGGTTCACTATCATTTTTGTGTGGAATCTGAGAGCAATTTCTTTGCATATTTAAGAATGGCGCCATTTAGCTTACATGGTTTTTGTGTTAAAAGTCCTACTCCTAAAAATAGTGAACTGTACTGGCCTCAGCAGAGCTGCTGGACTTACAAGGTTTAGCTATTATTAGGTATCCTGCTTCAGCAGTCAGTTGAGACATCCTATGAGAACAAACATCCCTTGAGTCAACATTTTGTAGTTAAGTTATTCTATCCTTTGTCATTTAAGAATTCCCCCTTAATGGTGATAGGCTGGCAAATACAACTTGTTCACTTAAATCAAGTGAAATGCCAGAACTGTGAATATTGCTAAAGGATAAGTAATCTTGAGGACAGAAGATAACTAAGTATTTTTTCTCTGGCCTATTAAGCTCTTTTGGATTATCACATTAAGAAATTTGGATGTTATTTCAAGTATTTTAGGGAGGAAATGATAATGTTTCTTAGCAAAAGGTTAGCTTTTGTAATTTGAGGAGCCTTCTGGATTGAAAATTTATTTTGTCTGTATTTTGAACCCTCCCGCTTTAACTTTATCAACATTTCAAAAGCAGGTTCTAATTAGTTTTGACCACCTATGTTAAGAGTTAAATGTTCAACAGCTATCTCAGAGGCATGGTATTAACGTTGTTAGAAAATGACCACCTCAGTTTGAATTGCAAACTAATTACAAATTTAGTAAAAACTACTAAGCATGTTTGTTTTTTTTTGAGCAAAGTACAGAGTTCTCATGTACTCCTTGGCCACACACATGCACAGCCTACCCCACTGTCAGCATCTGCACCAGAGTGGTGTATTTGTTACAATCAGTGAACTTACATTGACACATTATTATAACTTAAAGTCCATAGTTTACATTAGGGATCTACTCTTATTGTACATTCTGTGGGTTTGGTTCAAATGTAATAGTTTTACTGCCCAAGAATCCTTCCTGATCTGCATAATCACCCCCCATCCCCTCTAACCCTTGGGAACTATTGATTTTTTTGTTTGTTTGTTTCCATAGCTTTGCCTTTTCTCAAATGTCTTATAGTTGGAGTTATACAATATATAGTTCCTTAAGATTCTTTTACTTGGTTACATGCATTTAAAAGTTCCTCCATATCTTTCCGTGGCTTGATAGTTCATTTCTTTTTAGCACTGAGTAATAATCTGTTGTCCTGATGTGCTATAATTTATTTATCCATTCACCTAGAAGGATATTTTGGTTGCTTCCAAGTTTTGGCAATTATGAATAAATCTGTTGTAAACAACCATTTGCAGATTTTTACGTGGACATGTTTTCAGCTCATTTGGGTAAATAACAAAAAGTACAGTTGTTGGATTGTATGGTAAAAGTATGTTTAGCTTTGTAAGAAACTGCCAAACGGTTCTCTACGGAGTGGCTATATTATTTAGCATTTCCACTAGCACTGTTTCTGCTCCATATCCTTACCTGCATTGGGTGATGTTAGTGTCTTTTTTTGGCCATTCTAATGCGGTAGCATTTCATTGTTTTTATTTATTTTTTGTTTGTTTTTTAAAAAAATAATTTTTTTAACTAATCTTTACACCTAGTGTGGGGTTTGCATTTACAACCCCAAGATCAAGCTACGTGTCCTGCTGACTGAGCCAGCCAGGCACCCCTCATTGTTGTTTTTATTTGTAATTCCCTAATGAAGCGATGTTGAGCATCTCTTCATGTGTTTGTCATCTACTTTGGTGAGGTGTCTGTTTAGGTTTTTCACCCATTAGATCCAGCTGTCACACTTCCTAGGTATTTTCAGATGAGTTGAAACTTGGTCTGTCTTTTATATTTCTGATAGTCCTTTAATGGTTAGTGACTAAAGTTAATTTTGTAGGGTGGGTTTAATGGCATGCTGGAAATTGAACCCTTTGGAAATAAATATACAGGGAGTTTCTGTTTTTTTTTTTTTAATTTTCAGGTAAAAGTGCTGTTTGTACGTAACCTTGCCAATACTGTAACAGAAGAGATTTTAGAAAAAGCATTTAGTCAGTTTGGGAAACTGGAACGAGTGAAGAAACTAAAAGATTATGCTTTCATTCATTTTGATGAGCGAGATGGTGCTGTCAAGGTAAATAAATGGGGGAATTATTGTAGGCATCTAAATTAAACTCTAAGGATTTTTTAGTCACTCTATAATTAGGATATTCTAAAAAATTGAAGGACAGAGATCGTGTAATCTACTCCAGTTAACCTTTATTGGCTGTAGCAAATTGCATAACTCACTCAAGTGAGTCAAAAAGATAATTAGTGAAGAGCTGGATCTTTAGATAAAATCTAACAACTATATTTTTTAAATCTCATCCTTCCAACATCAATGAAATGATTATTGAACTTTGGATGAAGCATAATTATTGTTAAAGGCGTCTTTATATTGATCAGTACCTCATTTTTTAAGGCTATGGAAGAAATGAATGGCAAAGATTTGGAGGGAGAAAATATTGAAATTGTTTTTGCTAAGCCACCAGATCAGAAAAGGAAAGAAAGAAAAGCTCAGAGGCAAGCAGCAAAGAATCAAATGTAAGTAAAAATCGTATACACTTAAATGTTGGTAGATTAACTGGTGAAAAACAGGTGTTTTGCAAACCGGTTAAATAAATGTATAACATGCCTTTACCTTTTAAAGAAGACTTGAAAGCTTTGAGCTGCTGAGAAATGCCAGCAATCTCAAGAAATGTTTCTTTAGCTGTTGCTATTGACCATACTTGTGAAAATAACTATAATTCTAAATAACTAGAGTTTTGTATAATAAAATCAGTCTAGGAAATTTCCTACTCTATTTTACAGAATGTGCTCCTGAATTATGTGTTTTAAATAGTAGCTGTCCAAAATTGATCTGTTTGGTTAAAGGATGGAGAGTTTTTTTCTCAGAAATAGAAGATACTAAATCTCTAATTATGATAAACTCTGCTTCCTCTCCATCCAGAAGAGGCTTCTCTACCAATATATAGTGCCTGTTGCCACCTCAAACATTTCATATATGAGTTTTAAGAAATGAAATAAGAGAATGTAGTTAATAAAA
>CM052886.1:65447252-65505195 GCA_028534135.1 Potos flavus
ACATTTAAAATCCACTCCCTACTTCTGAACCTCCATCTCCCCTAAATTTAAAGATTTACACCTAACAGTAAGGCTACATGTGAAAAATACAGGACTTGAAAGACAGAATGCTTCTTTAAAAATGTTAATAAGTGAATTTCAAATGTCAAGGTCAAACAAATCTCAGATGTTCGCTTTCAGCATATTTTATGATAACTTCATGTCTCAAAAACAGGAATTTCTTGAAAGTTAATGGGGCAAATGCCTAAGGTGTAACTTCTGTTAGGTTTTTCTTTAGATTTTATTTTATTATTATTTTTTAAATAAAATCAGTTTGTGAACAAAATGGGGTTTTTCAAACCTCAATTCGGTCCACCCCTGACCCTCTCCCCCTTCCCAATAAAGGGCAAAAAAAAGCAAACCAAAAAATCAACTCAAAACGAGTGAAAAATCAGTAGTTATTCAAGGAAACCTTTTGGTTAGATGTGATATTAAGAATTACTATGTTAAAGCTTTTATTTACTTTTTTAATGTTATCATTGTGTATGTACACATTATTAATTTAAAATGATTTATCTAACTGATTCCTTTTGTTACCTGGCTAGCAGGGAAAAGGGGTCGAGGCCGGTCCTGACCTGTTACAATGAAGACTGACTTGCTATGTGGGATTACACCAGAAGCTTGCAGTGGAGTAATGGTAAGGAAATCAAGCAACCTTAAATATCTCGGCTGTATAGGAGCATATTCTGTTGCAGAAGACCTTCCTATGAAGATCATGGAATCAAATACAGGACATTGAACTAATACTTGGACTTTGATATGAATTTCTTTAACAATTTTCTCTGCAGTGCAAGTTATTAAACTAAAGCTACTCTATTTTCCAAATGTGTTCCAACAGAAATCCTTCATAACTTCTAGCATGGTATCTTAATAAAGAATAAAGTTCTTCTCTTTAAAAAATCTGCTCTAAGTAGATTTTTCCCCTGTTTTTTTAAATTAAGGATCCCAGCAGTGGTTTTCTGAAATATTCTCTTGAATTTGTGCATTTAAATTTTATTGCAGTGGTATAGATGAATGCCATTGTTGGTATCCTTAAATTTTATTTCTGCTCACCAAGGTTAATCATGATTGTCTATATCTTTTTTATAGTAATCACTTTTGAATTGTGTTCAGATATGCAGTTTCAGGTGTAATCATCAGAGCTGGTTAGTCAGGCATTCCAGATAGTGGTTCTTTTCAGAACCTTTTTTAAAGGGTTGGTTAACTACCTCAGTAGCAGAGGATTGAACTATACCCTGTCTGTACTGTACATAGAAAATCTTTGTAGATAAAAGCAAGGCTTGTTAAATGATATGAGGGTAAGATTTTAATATACCAAATGTAACATTCTTAGTTGCCTTTAGTTTCAGAGGCTTGTAAGACTTCCTCATGACCATCATAACAGGCCTTGCTTTTGTCGTATTTTGTGGCTGAAAAAGCAGCCTTGCTTCTTCAGATATTGTAGTTATTTGGATGTATAATAGTTTAGCAAGATGTTACTTTTGTAAGACATCAGATGTTCAAAAAAAGTGCATCCGAACTTGTACTAAATACTGCAGTGTCCCTTTATAAAAAGTCAGACTAAAACTGACAATTGTACAGCAAAGCCTGACATTTGGATATTTTGAAGTTTTTTCATAAATCATAGAAATTAGTATATGGCTGTAGTTTAGCTTTTTAGGTAAAAGGTATGTTTCATTAGTGCATTTCTTACTGCTGATCACTGCAAAAATGTGAATCAGCTTTCCATTTCTTATGCAGGTCATGATAACTTGTAGAATAGAGTACAATCATTTGTGCTATGTTTTTAATTTTCTAAAGCACCTTGATGACAGTGAGTGTTCAGTGGTGAAGCATCCTCTATTGAATCACCCTCAAATTTTTTGCCAAGTCCTAAATTGATAGCTTAAAGTCAAAAGTGAAATTATAGTTTAATTAGGACTTGGTATAAAGAAATCCCTTTTCCCCTTCCCCAAAGGGATACTGCAGTTATATCACATACCCAATAGGCACCACGATGAAGATCAGAGCTTATTATACTTAATTAAGGTTTTATACACACCAGTTCCCCCAGTAAATGCAAATTTAACAAAATTAGACATGTCATATGTTCAAAATGCTCATGGCAAACAATCATTTTGCATTCCTGCAAATAAAATTGTTTTATACTGTAAGCTGGAGGCGAGTGTAACTTATTTTTGTAATAAAGTTTTTATTTTTTTTATGTGTCATTAATATAAATGTGTGTTAGTGTAGAAATATTCTGGTTTAAAAACTTAGAATTGCACACATTTCAGTATGTTTATTTGTACTTACATAATTTTAGAATAGTGGTTGCCAATAGCCTGTATGTTTCACATTAATTGGTTTTTTTATGTTACCTTAATAAACCATTTTAGTATGTTGTATGTCAGTTACTGGGATAGCTGGGACATAGAGTGTAATTTAAAATTTGTCAATAAGTATTCATTGGAATATATGTAAATGTGCCTTGCCGGTTATTGAAACTTACCTACAAAATGAGTATGGGGTGACAAAATTAGTTCCTGGTGCTTAATGAGACTTTCTGCCACTGATTTTATATATTACCCCGTGCTTTTTTAAAGTACATCTCTTTCAAATCTTAGTGTAAGTTTGAGGGCTACACAAAACATTTACATTTCATTCTAACATATAATGAGTATAATAGGTTGTGGAAAGTGGGTAAACTAAATGTAGCCTTCAGTAAAATTGAATCTCAGTGTAATCTTTGGTGCTGGCGTTTCCCAGTTCCAAGGAGTTAAATGATCCCATCAAAGAGGTCATTGCCATGCCTATTGGCACTTTACTGTCATACCCTTTTTTAAGGGACACTGTCAAGGTGTTTAAGTTAATTCTCAGAATTATTTGTTGGGATTTTAGGACGGGTTTGTTTGACTTAAGTAAGAACTGCATTGTCAAAGTTGAAAGATGAACATTTTTGTGAGTTCACAAATGTGTTCTTGAAACATTAAAATATGGAGCTGTGGGTTTCCAAGATTATTTGGCATTCTTAGTTTGGGGATTTGGGAGGGAAAATGATGATATAAAGAAATTGTGAAGAATTGATGGGTAATGTAAACAGTGGTGATGAAATATATACACACTCAAGTGAAATTACTTGACAGTGTTCATTTGAATAACTTTGAATTCAAGCCATTATAATTACTTTTAAAATTAAATATCATTTGCACTGTTCTGATAATGGGTGCAGTTTTTGAGCAATATAATCAGAGCTAAATATGCATGTAGTGATTAGTGATGTGAACAATTAAGTTCTGAGAAGAAATACTAACTGGTATTTTCAAACTTAAATTTCTGTAGTAAAAAATCAGCATCAAACTCTTTATCAATAAGAGATCAAGGAAAACAGGCAATGCATATAAACATACTTTTGAATGTTGTGTGGCCTATAAAGCAATAATGCAATTTATATGGAATGTCATGGGATATGAGAAATGGAAATGCAAAAATAACTAATCCTTTAGTAAAAATGTCAACATGTTAAAAGGGGAATGTTAACTAATGTAGGTTATTGCTATTTGTGATTTGTTTATGGGTTCTTGGCTTTGACAGCTTCAAAGATGGACAGATGACAAGTTAAAAGAAATTTTGTATATATTGTCAAGGAATGGGTCTTAAATCCAAGAGTCACGTCCCTTCCTTGGGGTGAAAAATGTATCCTTAAAGCATTCTGATTGTTAAACAAGAAACTTGAGTTACCTAAACAAACAGACGCAAGATTTTGTTTCTGCAGACTACTTGGCAATCAAACGTGATCATCAGTTTAGTTAATCAGTTTTCAGAAAGTTGCTTTGTGAGAAAATTGTGTTATATATATTTCCCCAAACATGCTTTTTGTGGAAGATCTTCAGCCATTGCAATTGAATCAGATATTAGAAATGAAGTGGGGGTTGAGCACAAAAAGAGCGGTTGCACACTCATGATGGTGGTTGTAGCATCATGAGAAATTTATCAATTACTGCAAGTCTGATTTAACAGAATATAAACATTTTCCTCATGATAAAATAGGAACTTAATAGGAATGGATTGATGGGGTGATCTCGGGTATTTACTTGTATATATTTGAAAAGACTTATTATCAGGATGAACACATGCTAGATGGGCAAAATTGGCACATGCAGGGCAGCCTTTTTTGACTGCTAAGCCAAAGTCACTGTTGACTAGAAACAGCAAAAGATCACCTTGTTATTAGAGAGTAAGCTATGTCTCTATTTTAAGGGGAGAAAATAAATGTAGAAGGACTTCATGCATTTAGGAGAGGGAGCTAACCCTAGAGTAAATGATAGCTCAGATTCCTACAACTTTGCAGGAATACCCACCATGATCATTTTCTCCCCAGTGATGTATTCCATAAAATTTCTTTCTGACCATAGGGATTCATTGGTGGGTATAAAATGAATGAATAAAAGACTTAAGTAACAATACCTAAAATAACAGACTTATGAGGATGATGTTTTAAAGTGTAGCATTTACTCAGTGATACCACTCAATAGGGCATGCCACTACTTTTCTTAAGATGCTAATTATAAACCAACGTTCAAAGACATTTTTAACTGTGGGCAAATTAATAGATGGACTTTTTGGTCTGTCACTTTTTTTAAAAGTACTTAAATGTAAGTTCTATTAGCACCACAGTCTGCCTTCAGTAATATACATAAAATATTTCTCAGGACCAGAAGCATTCAGTTGGAAAAACCATCTTTTTTACGAATGCAAAACAGTATTACAACTAATGCTCTGGTCCAAGATTAGGTTTTTAATGATTTTAACAGTAGTCTGATAAACATTTAGAAGTCTGGCATTGAGAAACAAAAGCTTGTACCTGACTAGTACTTTTATTTAAAAGAAATATTAGTTCTCTTAGCTTATTTAAATTGTCTCTTACATTTATTTATCCATAGAATTTATATTTATTTCATTCCTTTCATCTCACTGAAAACAACTGTCTGCAGGCTCTTTGATTTGGATTAGATGTGTGAAGTACTGTCTTTTGCCAAAAACCTCAACTTATCTGTTCTTTTTAACGTAGTGGGTTTGTGCTTGTTTGGAGATCAGTTCAAAAAACTATCTGTACTATCTGTACTGCCTCTGATGTTAAGATTTTATGTATAGCATAAGGAAGCTAGCTCTGACTATATTTTCCTAAGAATAAAGACCTATTTTTGTAGCATGTCTTAGGATCTCCAGGAGTCCAAGAATTATTGTGGGTGTCCTCCATTTCATCGTTTTTCACTTAACAGCTTTTGAATAGACACTTGGAATCTTTAGAGCTCTTCACCTTTTGATTATCTATACATTCGAAGTGACTAGCCAATGTAAAAAACAGATTCCCCAGGATCCCTAATTCAAGCACATGATGGGGAGATGTAAACATATAGTGTTGGTCTTCACTTAATTTTAATTGGTGAAAATATTCTGTGGTCACACACATGCCAGTGGATGAAGAATTTAATGGTAATTTGGTTCTTTTCTGGGAACATACCCTACCATGCAGTGTTCTTCCATTCTCTATCACAATCTTTCTCTGAAGGTTTGGAAATAATTGAGGTTGCAAGTAATATCGCAGAGGAGTGAAAAACGGATCTGTTTTTATAATAAAATGTGGAACATTTAGATGACTGCCAATGAGGTTAGGTAGGTGAACTCAGCTTAAAATGGGTTCCATTAAGCTAAGTTGGCAAAACATCAAAGAATGGGAAACTTGTAAATACATCTAAAGGGTTTGGCTCATAGCCCTAGAATTTCATGGCGGGTGGAGGGGCAGGTAGTGGTAATTTTGGCCACTTCATCCAGACAAAAATCCTTTCAGAAGGTCACTTAGTGCAGAATTTAGTTTGTATTGTATTTAGGATAACCAAAATTTATGCTGTTTAGTGAAAAGAAGCTTTTGTCTTTTCAGAGCAGTCATGGAGGTTTTATACCTGAAAGATTCTGGGTCACCCCTAGGGCATTTTGAAAACCATTTCTGTTGCTTGTCTCCCTATGCAGAGACCAAACTAGTACTTGGTTGAAATAAGACTGCTGAATAAGACTAAGGGAGGAATCCTCATAAGCCATTTTGGGAATTTAGTGTCTTCACATGTTAGTTTTCTGGAATGTGTTTCTAACACAACCAGTAAACTTAATAGAATCAAGTTTATTTTAGAATAATTCACTACAGGCGTCAGTGAATATCTGATTTTTCATTTTGTCTATAAAGTGGTTTAAAACAAGTTCTAATCTGAGGGGAGTTAAAAAGGCTGCTATCTAATGTTCATGAAGCGTCATTTCTTAGGCTTTCAGTCTGTTTTCTGAAGATTCTTAGGATAAACTATTAACTTGTTTTGGAGACAATTTTAGGATATCTAAGGGAATTGGTATCTTCTGTCATTTATGAACTATGGCCAATTTTATTTCATGGTTAAAGGATAGGGGTTTTGTTATAGACAAGCTGTTACCACAGATTAAAGAATACGGGGCTTGTTCGTAATACAAAATCTGTAGAACAGAGTTTAGATTTCAAAATCTGGTCTAAGTGTAGAAACATACAACATACCAGAAGAGTTCTAATAATACATCTGATGTGGCTCTTTTAATGCTGTTTAAATTCAAATGAAATGAAAATTTGAATAATTATGGCATTTGTGTAATAATATTGCTTGCTGTTGAATATAGGTGTCCCAGTTTTTTCCTGTGGGAATTAGGAAATGTCAGTACTGCATCATTTGAACACAAAGTTAATAAAACAAGTAAGTAGGCTCCGTATGCAGTGTGGGGCTTGAACTCAGGACTCTGAGATCAAGGGTCGGATCCTCTGCTGACTGAGCCAGACAGGTGCCCTTATTTTTTATGTCATGAGGAAAGAAACCCTTATGACTTTGTTTTTAAGAGTGTATCTTTAATGTGTTAGTATTTATGTTACTTTAATTGGAAGGCTCAGGAATTGGGGTTCTAAATTTGCTTTAACTTACGTAACATGTCATGAAAAATTATAAAAGCATATATACTAATTGTTTTGGTATATTAAATATTTTGAATGAGCGGTGGAAAACCAAAAGTAATGAGCAGTATGCCAAAGGCCATTTGTAAAAATTGGTAGAATACACTGTCCAATTCTCTGCAGCCACATGCAAGTATACACAGTTTTGGTTGGCAAAATTTACTATCTCCTTTGCTTTTTTTCTTGAAATAGTAAAAATCCACATGAATTTGCACACATTTGAATTCTTTAGAATCCTTCAGAATTAAGGACAGGTACACTTTCTTTTATGAACCCTGCATAACTTCAGATTCATTTATAAATAAAATTAAAATATGGAAAAGATTTTCTAAAATTGTGTCATAAATTTTAGTTGCTTTCTTGGTTTTCATCATTTAGCAATTAGGACAGATCAGCCATAGTTAGGACCCCAGCAGCAGATACTGTAGTTACTTCAGTTTATTTTTGCCTAGTGTCTCTTTTTATCAGTCTAGTTAAGTTAGTAGTTATTCAGTTTCTTCTCTCTGGTTTCTTTTGCCTCTTAGAATGGAAGCTCCTTCAGGGCAGGGAAATCCGAACTAATTGTATTAGGCATTTAAAAATATTCAAATATTTTTCAGTTTGGTGGGAAGTTAGTTTATTTGGTGAATTAGGCTTAATTGTGCTTGCTAATTTGAAAAAGGAATAAAGATTTCAAACCACTGAATATACAACATATAAAGCTTTTTCAAATGAGCATGTAATGCTAGGGACCGCTGGATGACTTGGCTCAGGTCATGATCCCCATGATCCTGGCATCGAGTCCCTCTCTCTGTCTGCTCTGCCTTCTGCTCTGACAAATTTAAAAAAATGAGCATGTAATGGTAATGTTTTAAGTAAACTAAGTTCATGAAGATTCCCATTTAAATTGTACATTTGACATTTCTTAAAAAATCAAAATTGGAAGTTAAGAGAACTGTTGGCCTTGTGATAAATATAAAAGCCACTTTTGGGGGCACCTGGATGGCTCAGTCAGGCATCTGCCTTTGGCTCAGGTCGTGATCCCAGAGTTCTGGGATCAAGCCCCATATCAGGCTTTCTGCTCAGTGGGGAGTCTGCTTCTCCCTCTCCCTCTGCCTGCTGCTTCCTCCTGCTTCTGCTCTCTCTCTGTGTCAAATAAAATCTTAAAAAAAAAAAAGCTTGGGGCACCTGGGTAGGTCAGTGGGTTAAAGCCGCTGCCTTCAGCTCAGGTCATGATCTCAGGGTCCTGGGATCAAGCTCCGCAGTGGGCTCTGCTTGGCAGGGAGCCTGCTTCCCCCTCTCTCTGCCTGCCTCTCTGCCTACTTGGGAATCTCTCTGTCAAATAAATAAAAATCTTTAAGAAAAAAGCTTAAAAAATGTAATTACAACCCAGCTCAGCAGTTTTCCTTTATGCTGATGTTCAGCTTAATTCTAAATTGCTGAATGAAACAGCATCCAACTACAACTCTCTTTATAAGGATGTGGTACTTCAAGACTGAATTCTTGTTTTGCTGGCTTAGTGTAGTTTTGTTTTTTTAAGATTTTGCTTATCAGAGAGAGTAAGCATGGCGGGTGGGGAACGATGGGAGAGGGAGAAGCACACGCCCTGCTGAGCAGGGAGCCTGACTCAGGGCTCAATCCCAGGACCCTGAAATCACGACCTGAGCCAAAGGTGACTGCTTAACCAAATGAGCCACCCAGGCGTCCCTGGTTTTAAGTCTATAAAATTTGTATCAGCTTTTTTTGCAGTGATGATATCTGAGAAAAGCATGAAGGCTAGGTAAAACTATAAAGTTACGGTTAAGTTTCAGATTCTTGAAAAAAGATTTCTAATCCTTACTGTATTCTAAAATAACTTTGAGCCATGGTTGCATCTGTATGGATAGTTGTATTTACCTTTCATTTGCTAGGTTAAATCACTTTAAAAGAGAGGCTTTGGATTTAAGGTATCATCTCACTGTGATCTATCTGTAACTCCTAGTTTGAGTAGTGGAGAAAGGTGTTACTTATGTTTATATATGCTTAGTTGATATTTTAGCTTGATAATATAAGCTACATACTTGGAGAACAGGAAATAGTACCCAATGTGAAATAGCACAGAAAGTCTACATGCTCACATTCTATCCAATTTACAGAGATGACTCCTTTCTTTAATTCTTACAGTGGTTACTGTTTACACGTATCTTGATTACTAAACTTAAACAGTATTTACCCCTTGTGAGGAGTTTAGCTTACACTAGTCCTGTTCTCTTTGCCTGAACTATTTTAAATTCAGTTGATTACCTTTATTACTCAAACTACACTTAAGCCTTTACTTACACCAGCTTTAGTATCTGTTTGCTCCTCACTATTTAAGGAAGCAGCATACTCCGTATTTTATTTCTTTTCCTTCATCTCCCGATTCCTATTATCTTGTCTGTTGTCAGGTTTATGACATTTTATAATGGATTATCTTATTTTGCCTCTAGACTGAATATAGATAAAATATAGCATTTATAATGGATAATTTATTTAGATTCACAGGTAGGTAATCCTATTTTGACAAAACCCGCATCCTTTGGAAAGCAAAATTCTAAGAGATAAAATGAATTCTTTTAATGGTCCTTCGTTTGTTTAGGTTCATGATATTGCTAAAACATGAACCATGACTTAAAAAAAATTTTTTTTTTAAGATTTTGTCGGAGAGAGCATGTACACAAGCAGTGGGAGCAGCAGGCAGAGGGAGAAGCTGGCTCCCAGCTGAGAAAACGAGCTCGATGTGGGACTCAATCCCAGAACCCTGGGATCATGACCTGAACCGAAGGCAGCCCCTTAACTAACTGAGGCACCCAGGCATCCCATGACTTTAATTTTTTTTATTGAGTTTCTAATTACCTGTCTTTCTGCTAAGCTCTTTTGGTTATTTAATCGTATTTAATGCTCTGTATACTTCTGTCTGTGAACTCCTATCATACTAGGATTCCTTTTTCCATTCCATTGCTGTGTTCCACTGTTCATAGGTTTCATAGCTTCCTTCCTCTTAGATTCCCTTTTGTTCTTGCTGCAGTGTGTTCTCTGGTAATATTGTCAGAGAAGGTACACAAACTGTAAACAGTCTTGTGTACTGGAAAATGTTTTACCCTTGCTGTTGACAGTTTCGACATAGGATTCTAGCTGCAGTATCCTCCATCAGAACTTTGGGGTTATCACTCCATTGTTTAATCTTATAAGTTGATTGAATGCAATTCTTACTTTGTAAGTAGTCTTTTTTTCTTAATGCATTCAGATTTTTTTTTACTTGGTTTTCTAAAGTTTCATGAGACTGCATAGGTTTTCATTTGTTTTTTAACTTGAAATCTTAAGGGTTTCTTAGTTGCTGAAAATTTTGCTTTATAGTTTTTTCAGTTTTTCTGCTTGCTTTTTGGAGCTTGGATTGAAAGAATTGGACTGAATTGATTGTTTTATGTTTAAACTATTTTCTTCATTTATCACTAGCTTTTTACACTTTATAGAAAATGTTAACACCCCCCCCCCCGCCCTTCAGAACACATATTGTCTTGGGGTGCCTGGGTGCCTCAGTTGGTTGGGTGTCTGCCTTGGGCTTGGCTTATGATCCTGGAGTTCTGGGATCGAGCCTTGCAGCGGTGTCCCTGTTGGGTGGGGAGTCAGCCTCTCCCTCTCCCTTTGTCCCTCCCCCTGTTCCTTCTCTTTCTCTCTCAAATAAAATCTTTAAAAAAAAATAAACATATTGTCTTTAAATTTCAGCAATAGAGCAGTCTGTTTTTATTTTATATAAAGACTGTCTTGCTCATTCTTGAATTCTGAAGATTTTTTTAAAAAGTTAACCAGTTACAAGGTGCTTTGAAATATTAATTCACTTTGGTTATTTACTTTTTCTGCCTCTAATTTTTTTCAAATGTTTCGTAGTTCCTTCATTCATATTTATGAAAGAAGGATTTGATAAAAGTAGTTGTGTTGCAGATGGCTGACTAAGTGTTTTGTGTGTGAGAACATCTTAAGGACTAACAGCCTTTACTTTAACTTCCTTGGGAGCAGGAAGGCAAGCAGGGTACTGCCCCGTGCCTGAAAGAAGAGTGCCTGATTGCAGGAGTCTTGACCCCTCCCAGGCAGATTATTTGCTGTGGGGAGGGGAATAGATCCTGAAAGCAGCCTTACAACCCTCAATCACCACCTACTTTCTTCCCGTTTCACTTGAAGGCCTTGCCTTTTCCTTCTCACTTATCTCTCCCTTGAAAAATGGCTCCTATTTCTTGTAGCCTTGTAAGTGAAAAATTAATATGAGCCTCAGTTCTTCATCTTTTCTACCTAAATTGTGCAACTTAGTATGAGAAGTGTGAAAAGTATGAAAAGTTAAATGGAACTCGGTAGTAAAATACAACAATATATGTACATTATCTTGAATTTATTAGAAGAAACCATCTTAATCTGTATTACCACATTCATGGTAACGGCGCATTTAAAATAACTTGTCTAGGAAAGGTTTGAATAAGTTACTGGAAAACAGAACAGCACCTAGCATGCTAAAAGGGTACATAGAAGACATTTTGTGACTAAAGATGCAAATTTAGTGACATTCTTGAGTGGGCAAATTTTGAAGGCCTTTTGGAAATAGTAAAATAGGTTTTGTCTTGGCATATAATTTCTGAACATTTAAAAAGAAACCATTGAGCAGTATTTTGTTTTTCCATTTATATTTAACACAGCTACCTTTGTGTATGCTATTTTACCTGGTAACAACTGCATTCCTTATATTGGGAGAGATCTCTCAAACCTACCTTTTCAGATTTGATGGGAGTCTGTGTTAATTTACTTGTGGAATGTATTCTTTAATACTTTGCTGATTAGAGAGTCTAAATCCTTTAAAATTTTTCCACATAAAGGCAATTCAGACATCTTAGATCACGTTGGGTATTCTTAAGGACTGCATCCAGGTATTAAAACATTAGATTTTAGGATATTAAATATTAATTAGCTGATACCATGGGAGATACTTTTGAGGTTTTTGGTACCAAAAATCTTAGCTAATTTTAATGGCAATAGTAGTATCTGGACACACACACCCACATACTTCAGAAAACTGAAGAGGAAAATAAAGCCTCTAGTATACCTAGATCCATTCGATAAAATTGGGACTTAAGGCATGCTGATCTCTTGTATTCATATGGCTTCCCTATTCTAATAAGCTTGATGTTTGTGTGTGTGTGTTTTAAACTTACAAAAATACAGGTTGCTTAACCTAATTACTGCATGTGCATTAATGCAGTCACAATTTCAATGATTTAGATACTTCCTTTTAATTCCCAATAGTCTTAGGTGAAAAAAACTAAAAATATTTCTTCCCAATCATTGAGGCATTTAATGAGGGTACTATGTACAAACACAGTATAACCTCTTTGGTCATGGGTAAAAGGATTATATTAAATTCTAATATTTTTCCAGCTCTCAACATTCTATAAGGTACAGCTTTTGGTTTTGGTAACATTCTACTCAGAGGATTTTTTATTTCCTTTCATTCATACTTCTGTGAAGGCTTAGTTTCACCAAATAGGAAATGTTACATTAAAAGACTTAATTTATACTGTAATCAACAGGTAATATCTTAAATGTATGAACATTTTCTGGAATATTTTTGTGATCCTTACTCTGATGGGGAGAGAGGACGATGCTTATTTCTCTTAGAGGTAGGGAAACATTGAAGTCTGTCTATATTCTGAGGAAGAAAACTGTTACCAAGCCCTATATATATATAGTTCACAGAGCATTATTCAAGTTATCCCCACATTGCCTAAATTACTGTTAATATTACACTAGTATGGAGGCAGCCTTAATCGCGTAGATGTCAACTATTATTTGAGCAACATGGATCTCCTTATGTGATAGTATCTGGTTTTTAATCTTTAGAATTAGTGTTCATTTATCTCAAGTCTCTCAGTTCTGTAGTTCCAGGCAAAACACATTTGGTATAATGCTAATGTTCAGGAAATAAAAGGCCATATAAGTTCTAAACCAACCTCCCAAATTTGCTTTATTGCTAATATCTCAAATGTTTTCTAAAAATTGTAAGGCTAGCATATAATCCAAAATAGCATAAGGGTTCACCTAAGCACCAGCATATCCTCTCCCCACCCTCCTGCCCCAGTAAGCTGTCTTTTGGTAGAAACCCTGCACTTTCCATTTTCAGGATAAAGCATTTTATTGCACCTTTTTCTAGGTAGCTTGATTTTGGAAAGATATCTTTTTAGGCTGATTTTTCTCTCCCCTCCATTTTAAAAAGCTGTTAACAGGATACCAGTAGCCTGATAGGAAAATTATCTTTATAAAAAGCTTTGACCTCTAATTTATTTGTTACATTGAATTCTTGGAAAGTTTTTTTTTGGGGTTTTGGGTTTTTTTTTTTTTTTTTTTTGGTATTTTGCTGGTCTCTAATCTTTGATCACCTCGTACTTACCTGTCCTTATTTCCCTTTTTTTTTCATCTGTATTTGTCTCCTTGATCTCATCTATATTCACAGCTTCATATCACATCTATGTGGACTCCTGTTGTACTATCCAGGCTTGATTATTCTCTGTGTTATGTGCAGGTCTGCATTTCAGCTGTTGTACACAGAGTGCTCTGCTCTGTCAGTGATTGCGTCCTGTTAATTTCTCTTTTCACATCCAGCTGCATTGATCATTTACCATTACTGAATAGGCCTGAAATGTCCTCTCTCACCCAAGTCCTAACCTACATTCTAGAAAGTTCAGGTGTGACTGAACTTCATCTTTATTTTAAATGAATGTTTTAAATGGTTCTTAAAGACCACATTTACAAGTGGCACATTTAATTATAATGGCTTGCCACATCTGTATCTAGAGTCTACAACAGCACCGTCCAATAGAAATAAGATGTAAGCCACATATGTAATTTAAAATTATGTTATTTAAAATTTTGTAATTTGGCTCCAGTTCAACCTTCCATCCTTACCTTTCATTATATATATCTGTAAACTGCTTGCCTTGTCTATCTTTGGGTCACTTTTCGTTCTACGCCCCCAAGCCAAACCCCTCAAACAAAATCTGCTTCAGCCAAAAGTCTTCTTGCTGTAGGTACTTTAAAACTGTCAACAAAATATCCCTCAGGAACATATACAATAAGGGGAACATCAAGATAAAACTCCTGCCTTTGGCTTTCTGGAGTTTAAATAGGGCTACTAGGTAATTTTTCTTCCTTGTGCTATGTTATTGTAACATAGCTACATGAGTCAAAAACCAAAATTTACCAACCTCTGCTTAGGTAACTTTAGGAGCAAAACCATGGTTTTAAAACATCTGGCCACATTTGGAAATCTGATGTTTCGGGGCACCTGAGTGGCGCAGCGGGTTGAGCGACTCTTGGTTTTGGCTCAGATTGGGGTTGTAGAATCAAGCCTTGTGTCAGGTTCTGTGCTCAGTGGGGAGTCTGCTTAATTTCTCTCTCTGCTCCTCCCCACCACCTCCCTCTCAGTAGCTCTCTCAAATAAATAAATCTTTTGAAAAAGTCTGATGTGTCAATGCTTTGTAATTACAAGAAGAATCTTCAGGATTATATAAATTATATTCATTATTGCTGGTATTCTTCAAATCCATTGTTAACAGTGTATGTATTAATTGCAATTTCCCATCCTCCCCCATGATCAATAACAGTTTAATGTGCTGCTTTACAATGGGAAAAAACAAAGTTATGAAATTTGACAGGGCTGAATATGTAAACAGGATTAAACCAATTTAAGAATAATACATGATGGGGGCGCCTGGTGGCTCAGTGGGTTAAAGCCTCTGCCTTCGGCTCAGGTCCTGGGATCAAGCCCCGCATCGGGCTCTCTGCTCAGCGGGGAGCCTGCTTCCCCCTCTCTCTCTGCCTGCCTCTCTGCCTACTTGTGATCCCTCTCTCTCTGTCAAATAAATAAATAAAATCTTAAAAAATAATACACAATGTGCTATCAATCTTTGAAAACTCAAGACATGAAAAGGACTACTTATATTTAGATAGGGGTATTTTCTGGAGAAGATTTCTTCTTAGCCCCAAGAAATAAAGTGAGCTAATCTATTTTATTATCTTAACTGGAAATAGAACTGTTCTCCAAACATATGGGACCGAGTTCTTAATTACATTGAATAAGTAAGGCTATAATCTCAAACTTCACACAGCTGAGTAGTATAGGCCATATGACTTTCTGATAGTGTTTAAAATTCAAATTGTTTTAAAGTCCTTTACGTGAGACCTATAAGTTTAAAGAAAACTAAATTTAAATGGTAACTGCTTTTTAATATATAGGGGAAATTTTCCAATAAAAATTTAAAAATAATTTCCAAATTACCTTTTCTACTTGGATATATTGTATTTTTTCTTTCTTTTCTTTTTTTTTTTTAATTTATTTGACAGAGCACAAGCAGGTGGAGCGGTGGGCAGAGGGAAAGGGAGAAGCAGGCTCCCCACTGAGCAAGGAGCCCAGTGTGGGATTCCAGGGGACTCGTTCCCAGAAACCTGGGATCATGACCCGAGCCGAAGGCAGATGCTTAACCAACTGAACCACCCAGGCGTCCCTGTATTGTTTCTTTCTTTTCTTTTCTTTTTTTGAAAGAACATTTTAAGTAATCTCTATCCCCAACGTGGGGCTCGAACTTAACAACTCCGAGATCATGAGTTGCATGCTCTCTTGCCTGAGCCAGCCAGGCACCCCAAGTTTATTTTTTTAGAGCTAGTATCAGGTTACCAAAATAGGAAAGGCTTCTTTTTAGGGAAGATAAAAATTGATTTTTAATTCTTTGGTAGCAACCTTCCTAAATTTGGAATTGAAGTATCAATATTAGTGATTTTCACAATTCTGAACCAAGGCTAGTTGCATGATGGTTTATAGGTACCATGTGAAAATGCTTTTGTTTTTATATTTTAGTGAATAGCCTACCTAAAGGTAAGGGAAGGATGGTAAAGGCTTTCCAAAATACTTTCAGAAGTTATTGAAATCAGTTGAAAGCTTTATTTAAACACCTGAATACAGTTAGCATTTTTCTTTTTATGAAAGGAAACCAGTGTGTCTGTAGTAACACGAGACATAAGGTGGAATGTTTTACTTATTTAAAGGATAAGTTTAAAAGTAGATAAGAAAAACATTGGCTGTCTTATCCAATATAATGAGGGCCTTGGAATTGAAGTGCCTTTTCCAGGGCGCCTGGGTGGCTCAGTGGGTTAAAGCCTCTGCCTTCGGCTCAGGTCAAGATCTCAGGGGTCCTGGGATCCAGCTCCCCATCGGGCTTTCTGCTCAGCGGGGAGCCTGCTTCCTCCTCTCTCTCTGCCTGCCTCTCTGCCTACTTGTGATCTCTCTCTGTCAAATAAATAAATAAAATCTTTAAAGTGCCTTTTCCAGTGTAATATTTATCAACAGGCAGGTGAGTATATTTTCAGTTTGTAATCAGTAATGAATTGGCATTCTGAAGTTATGACCAACTACCTAGTTCCATGAAAGTGAGGTTTGAGAGGATGGTTATTCCATTGTGTCTTAGAAATAAGATGACAAACAATAAGTGCTTTAATTTTTTGGTGCTAAGGTGTAGTGAGACTTCCCAGAATTCTATAGTCAAAACAGCTCTTTTACCCAGAGGGGATCTATTTGAGCTACTGATTCTATAAAGTTGTAGTCCTCCATATCTTTCCATTGGAGGTTTTACTTCATGGCCACACAAAAAAGGGGGGGTTAAATATGAAAGTAATAGCTTCATTTTTAAAAAGATTTTATTTATCAGAGAGACAGCACAAGCGCACAACCAGGGGAAGCAGTAGGTAGAGGGAGAAGCAGCCTCCCCACTGAGCAAGGAGCCCGATGTGGGACTCTGTGGGACTTGTTCCCAGGAACCTGGGATCATGACCTGAGTTGAAGGCAGACTCTTAACCGACTCAGCCACCCAGGCCTCCCTGCATTTTTAATTTCTCAAACTCCCACCTGTAAAAATCCCTTAATGCTCTGCCTTGAATTACTCTACATTGTAGTTCCTTTTTTGAAAACCAAGGAAAGGAGCATTTCCTAAAGAAGGCAGTTTAGCGGCTCCTTTAACAGATGTTATATCCAGAGGTTGATACATAGGGTTAGGCTGTGAAGGGAAGGGGACATTATGAAATGTAAAGTTAAGACTGGGGTGCCTGGGTGGCAGTTGGTTAAGTGTCTGACTCTTGGTTTTGGCTCAGGTCATAATCTCAGGGTCATGAGATCGAGGCCCATGTTGGGCTCCATGCTCAGTGCAGCATCTGCTTGAGATTCTCCTCCCTCTGTCCCTCCCACTCATGCTCGCTTTCTCTGACTCTAAAATAAATAAAACTTAAAAAAAAAAAGACTAAAAATAACATTACGAATGCCATAAAAAGGTAAAATATGAACCTTGATGCTTTGGGACACTGGGGGGAAAACAGGTTTGGGAATGCCAATCCTGTTCCAGGAGAGCACATTCCAAATTATAGGAGGCATCTGAGAGGGAGCGACTGAAATGAGCCCTAGGGGTAATGTGTATGTATTCATCTATCCTTTTCCTGATCCACTGATGCCATGCAGGCCATAGCCCTCAACAGTTAAAATGTGGTGTATATTCTGGGTTATCAGAGTTAAGTAGGCCTAATTACCGGGATTCAGGTATGCAACACCATCTTTTCAAGCTCCTGTACCAATATAAGCAGTTTATGCAGTTTGCTGGTGGGGTTGGGAGAAACAGGTTTAATTAGAAGTGTTTTAAATACTTAACATTGCCTACTGCTGTGTAACTTGTGAAAATTAAGTGAAAGCAAAGAGATAAATCCTAGTCTTTGCTCAAATTATTGTCTTCCCAGATCCCCAGTAATTGAAAATTTCTCTTTCCCATCTTTTGTCATTGAAAAAAACTATTAACAGCCTTTATATATAAACATGACCTGTATTATACATTTTCATGTGTCACATGTCTCCACTAGATTGTACGCCTTTGGAGGTCAGAAAAACGCATCTAAATCATTGTATCTGCCACCACATCTAGTACAGTGCCTTATATTTATTTGCTAATTCAATAAATATTCATTAAAATAATGGAGCTTTTATTGGATTGTAGTATGTTTGAGCCCTTTAGATGAATGCATTATCAACTGTTTTCTACTTTTTTATAGTTTGAAAATGTATCCCAGGCATACATAGGTAATTATGGCATTTATCTAAAGTTTACACATTTAATTGTACTGGCTCTCCACAGCTAACTGGAACAGCACTGTCCAGTAGAATATAATGTAAACCACTTGTATAATTTAAAAATTACAAAAAAAATAAAAATGACATCAATAGTAAAATTACATTAATGTAGCCACATTATAGAAATAAGAAACGAGATTGATATTTTTTAGCTCATTATTTTGAAAATCACTAACATTTTTGTTTTAAAAATTGAGACAATTTAGATTCTTATTTCCATGTCAAGTCTGATGTGTATTTTACATTTACAGCACATGTCTATTCAAACTAGCCACATTCTAAATGCTCAGTAGCCAGATAATGGTCAGTGGCTACTGTATTGGACAGTGCAGGTCTAGACTTTTGAAGGGCAGGCAGCAAACCTCTTTGGACCTATCTCTTATGAGGTATCAGCTGTGATTTCAGGTCATTGTCATTTTAGATTATCCAAATAAAGGTCATTGGTTTGGCTGCTTTTATCACATTCATAGAGTCATACAATAATTTAAGAAAATTTTTGTATTAAGCATTGTATTTAATAGGCACTTTCCACCCAATTTAATCTCTTCTGAAGAGAGATCTCTGCTTTAGACTTGAGGATGCAGGGGTTGAGGTAGATCAAGTTAATTCTCCTCAGTGAAATACTGCTAGTAGAGGTGGAGCTGGTTTCAGAATCAGGATTAAGTGTGGATATCCCATATCCCTCCTTGAAGTTCAAAACTTTTAATACAAGTTTGTAAAAAAAAAAAAAAATCAAGTTCTGTGTATGTGTTAAAGTGGATACTAGAGGGGCACCTGGGTTAAGCCTCTGCGTTTGGCTCAGGTCATGATCTCAGGGTCCTGGGATGGAGCCGCACATCGGGCTCTCTGCTCAGCAGGGAGCCTGCTTCCTCCTCTCTCTGCCTGCCTCTCTGCCTACTTGTGATCCCTCTCTCTCTCTCTCTGTCAAATAAATAAATAAAATCTTAAAAAAAAAAAAAGTGGATACTAGACCATAACGTTAAAGAGAAAACATCTAGTAAAGTAAAATGTTATTTTATTTTATTCAATGAGGTCTGTATCAACAATAAATTTTTTTTCTTGCTTTAAGTGTGGATTTTAAACAGCTTTTTATAGCAGAAACTTATTTTTTCCCATTTCTAAGCACAATAATAATATGAAAATTTCAATTATTCTAATCGCCTCTACTAAGAAACTCAAAAGGGAAAAAGTCTAAGTTGGATGTTCTAAAGATGTCTAATTTGAATAGGAAACATTTTATCTTTGAAATGTATTGGTTCTCAGTGCAAAGTTGAACAGCAATTTCAGAACAAGCCTTTAAGGAAATAAAATATATCAACAAAAAGGATTGGCAATATAACTTCACAGAAAAGTTTAATAAAGTAACTTGCCATAGTATTACTCAAGTACATAGTAGGCCCTTGATACATGTAGATTAATTCAACATACACCTGTTATTTATACTTTAAAAGTGTACCCTAGAATGTTCATATAAACAAGGGGTCCAGACTAATTAAAAAACGATTAAAAAGCTGCTAAAGTGAAATCAGTATACGAAGTGTTTGTGTACCTTAAAACATTAAAAAAAGCACTAAGTTTTCCTGTGATGTTACACGGTATTTTAAGTGGTTTAATCAGAAATGGTACAGCATGAGTGTATTTGTGATGTTAGTTTAGACAATACCAAATGATGAGGACCAGTGAAATGTTATATACCACTGTGGAATTGTTAAACCATTCTAGGAAGAAATTTGACAGTATGTATTATGTTCTTACCCTTTGATCAAGCAACTGTATTGATGTTGATCCTAGAAAAAATTAATTAGAAATGTGTATAAATTTATGATAGAAAATGGTAATCATTATGTCAATGAAATTAAACAGCACTAATAGACTAAAGACGGCACATTCTTAAGGAAAATAATGCATCATTAAAGATGATCTGTGTATTCAATAACAACATGGGAAAATACTCATGAAACCAAACATGCACGATTTAAAAAATATATATATAATTTCTGAACATCCCTGTCTTTGCACTTTGGAGGGTAAGATCCTAAGGAAATAAAAATGACGCGCCGGCTCTGGGTGTTAGAACTACTTCAAATCCCGGTTTTGCTTGCCGTAGGATTCTAAGCAAGTTCATTTCCGTCTCAGTAACCTAGCTGTGAAATGGGAAAAATCAGAGCACCTCATGAGGTGTGACGTTTATATGAAAGTTTAGCGCGCCGCCTAAATAAATTTTACTTGTTACGATGTCTTCCTGAATTTCTCAAGAGTAGCGGAAAATAGGAAATTAAAAATCAGAAATGGGAAGACTTAAGCGAAAGCTCCACGAGACAAGAGGGATTTTTTTTTGTTTTTGACAAGAGGGATTTAACCTAACTTGTCAACTTGCCTTGTCCAAACGCTTCGATTTTGATTAGGCCTGCGAGGCCGTGGTGACCTGAGCTCTACCTTGCCGGTGAGCATGCAGAATATGCTCTCGCAGGGGTGGCGGCCCCGTGGGTTTGACTCCGGTATTCCAGGGTTGTTTTACTCACCCGCCGCCCCCTCCCGCCCCTCGCCAAATAAGGACTCAGAGTCGTTCCCCCGCCCCCTCTCCCTTGGGCGTCGCATAAAGCTCAACCTGTCCCTATCCCGAGCAGAGCCTATGTCGAGGAGGCGTGGAGAGTGGCGGAGGCCAAGGTCACGCACTCCATCCCTCCGGCGGCTCACGTCACAAAGACTACAGGCCCCAGCGGGCCGCGCGAGCTCAGGATGTCCCTCAGGCAGTGCCCGGCGGCTGCGCGGGGCTATAGTTTCTCCCGTGCTCGGACACAACCTTCTTTCCCTTCTCTGCGATCCAGGCGGTTACTGGCTGCTGCAGCTTTCCCCCGATTTCCAAAAAAGGCCACTCGCTAGTGGAGTCCGGCCCTTCGTGGGAGACGGCGCGCGGCCCTGGCCAAAGAGGGCGGAGATGGGGGGACGCGCCGGGCCTTGCGCGGGGTGACGACCTCGGGCACGTCGTGCGGCAGTCGCCTCGGCCGGCGGCGGGAGGGGAGGGGGGCGGAGGCCGCGCACGCGCGTCGGGGCCTTGGGCGGGGCCTTGGGCGACTGCAGCCGGCGGATCGTCCGCCGGTCGGCGGCTGTGTCGCAAGCCGCCGGGCCGGCGGGGCCGAGACGCGAGAGGTTGATGGGGGTCGTCTCGACCTCGGCCTCAATCTGTAACGGAGTTTGAGACACGCCAACGGAGATGGTGTCCTGGGTGCGGGCGATAGTGGAGAAGCTGAAGCAGCGGCTTCGGCTGGACGTGGGACGCGAGATCTGCCGCCAGTACCCGCTATTCTGCTTCCTGCTGCTCTGCCTCAGCGTCGCCTCCCTGCTCCTCAACAGGTAATGCCGCAGCGCGGAGCCGGCGGGCGGCTGCTCAGCGGGGCTGGGACGGGGCCCGTGTTATTTCACCGTGTGGAGGCCGCCTGGGCTGCGCAGCTGTGGCGCTGGCGGCCGGCTGCGAGGCCTTGGGAACAGTGGCCTCGGGGAGCTGGGCGGAGCGTCCGGGCCCGGAAGTGCGAGCGGGGGTGAGCTGCGTTCCAGTGCCCCCTTTCCTGCGGCCGGTCTCCTGAGACACGGCCCCGATTTTTAACTACTTTTCATCTGTTTTTTTTTTTTTTTCATCTGTTTCTTAAAACCCGGTGCTGCATCATCGCTGTTTTTCAGAGGCGCGAAATATGTATGTGCGTCCCAATTTGAGACTTTACAGAGGCGGTCCAGTCAGCTGACGAAGGAGGGCTTCCAGGTCTTGTAGCAGCCCGGGTTTTAGGCCGACTCCGCTCGCTCTCAGCTCACGCAGGCACGCATAGCCTTACAGCTGAAGGGTGATCATACAGTTTTACAGCCGCATTGCGCGCGCAGACACGCACACTCTTACAGCTGAAGGACGCGAGCGCGCACACCCACACACTTAGAGCCGATGGGCGCACACGCAGTCTTAGAGCTGAAGCGCACACACGTACACAGTCTTAACAGCCACAGTGTGCATAGGCACAGTCTTACAGCCGAAGGGTGCGTGCACACACACAATCTTACAGCTGAAGCACACACACGTATACCATCTTCAGCTGAAGGGCTCACACAGTCTTGTAGCCGAAGCTTTCCCCTAAGGGTGGTTGGTTAAAATGGATGACCGTAAAGATTTGTTGAAGTCGGATAGCAAAATAGTACCTGTCTCAATATCTCTAGAATATTCCAAAAGGGAAGATTGAAAGTTGAAATTGATAAATTCAGTTGACATTTTGAAATGGGAAGTTTCTTTCCCTGAAATAAATATGATTTTGTTCAATTAGCTATTTCCAGAAATGGTAACGATGAAATAGGTAGTGGAGGAGAACTTTTCCGTTAAATTATTTCCAGATTCGCTTTTGGTGGAAAGAAGACTGAGACACTTGTCAGTAGCAGCATCTACGTGATATTTTTTTGTGATATTTTGAACATGAAACCATCTCTAGTTTTTATTTTGGGGTAGTTGATCCCTGAGGATAGGAATGGGAAAGCATTCGCCGGGAATTTGGTGATTTAATTAGGCTCTAAGGTAACCATTTCCTGTGACTGTTGAAGCTGAATTTTTTCCCTATCCATTTTGCTTTCTTGTTAATTGACTGGGTTAATATAATATTAGGTTTAAATAGCAATTGATATTTTACTGGAGAATGTGCTTTGATTGTGATAGTAAGATGTTTGATTTTAGGAATATGGAGGAAGAGGAATCCTTAACAGAGTGGAAATGAATTATTAAATACTTACTTGCTTTCTGTCGTCTGGAAGGTATTCTAAGCTAGATGAATAGCTTTAGTATGAAAGATAGGTAAACGTTTTGTAATTAGTAAGTTTTGTCCAGGAATTCTTAACCTATCTCTTTTGGTAGATGGGTCAGTTTAGGTGCCCAAGGTAGGACATGCAAGTTCGGGTTGAACTATATTTCTGAGGTTGCCTACTTAATTATAGCGTTGAGTGTTCTTTGTTGTCAAGGAGTCATAGGATACCATCTGATCTCTACCCTGTATCTTTATTTGTATTATACAAAGAAAGAAGGGTATAATCAAAAATGTTATCTGAGTGGTTGAATTTATGAATGAAATTGTTTTTGCATACATTTTTTGGTATTTTCCGTTGTTACTGTTGAAAGCAGCAAAAGTGACCTTAAACATGATATAACTATCTTGACTAAAAGAATGGTTAGGTACCTTTTGGTGTCTGGCTGGCTCAGTTGGTAGAGCATAGGACCCTTATCTCAGAGTCATGAGTTCAAGCCCTACATTGGGGGTAGAGTCTACTTAAAAATAAAGATGAATAAAATAAATGGTTAAGTGTTCTTTTTCTAGGAAAAAGCTTTTGGAAGGTGCAAGACAGTATATAGTGTGCTTTTCAGCATATTGTGTGATTTTCTTTAGAACATGTGTGTACATTCATATGTACATACAAAGACGTATGTTTATGTATGCTTTGTCTATCTCTGGAAGATTGTTATACAAGAAAATGTGGTCCCTTCTGGGAGTGGGGAATATGAGGCACATCTATTCAGAAATTAAAAAAATATATATATAATATAAAAAATAAAAATATTAGGGGTATAATGATGAAATTAGAAAAGAGAAGATAGATTTAATGCATACCATCAATAAGTGATTTCTTGGGGCAACTGGCTGACTCAGAAGAACATGTGACTCTTGATCTTGAGGTTGTGAGTTTGAACCCCACGTTGGGTATAGAGATTACTTTAAAAAAAATCTTAAATGATTTCTACATAGGCATTTCACCAGTTAGTTTTTAGAAATAACTTAAAAAGAAATTTTCAGTTTAAAATCTTCACTGGTTAGTATGGAGATTTGGAGCTTTCCTTCTATATGGTTAAACTTAGAATAATACTTTTTTTCGAAATTACTTAGAAAAAATTTTTTTAAATTTTATTTTAAGTAGGCTCTACACGCATTGCAGGGCTTGAGCTCATGACCCTGAGGTCAAGAGTCACATGCTCTATTGACTGAGCCAGCCAGGCACCCCTGAGATTAATTTTTTCTCTTATAGTCTTGAAACTTTAAATCCTAAAGATCTTCCAAGGTATTGTTTAGTATATAAATTTTTCTTTCAATATGAATTAAGATCATGAATCTTTTTTTTTTTTTAAGATTTTATTTATTTGAGAGAGACAGAGATAGCAACAGAGATAACGAGAGAGCAAAAGTGAGCCAGAGTGGGGAGGAGAGGGAGAAGTCACCTCCCCACTGATTAGGGAGCACGATGCAGGGCTCAATCCCAGGACCCTGGGATCCTTTCCTGAGCTAAAGGCAGATGCTTAACTGACTGAGCCACCTGGGTGCCCCAAGATTATTAATCTTATCTGTGGAAAGATAAGTAGCTATGAGTTTTGGCTATTATAAATGATCTGTGGGAGGAATAGAGTAACATACTTTATATATTTCAAATTATTTGTGATATCACTGTTACAGTATTGTTAGGGAAAGCTAGGAACATAGATACAATTATATTACCAATAGTAGTGTTGAATATTTGAGTGTTATGATAAGGAGTATTTTAAGTTATATGCTAGTAATAATAATGGTAATAGTAATAATAGCTAACACTTTATGAGTGTTTTGTTTGGCCCAGGTTTTCTTCTTAAGAGTTTTCTTTGATTATTGAGGCAATATATTGTTGTGGTTGACAGTTTTGAATCTGAGCTTCAGTGTAAGAATTTGATTCTGCCTCCCCATTAATCAGTTATGTGTCTTTGGATAAGTGATCTTTTATCCATCACAGTGCCCTCATCTGTAAAATGAGGATAATCCTAGTACCTACATTATATGATTATTTTGATGATTAAAGGATTAATACATCGGAAAATGTTTCAAATGGTGCTCCGGACATAGAACTGACGTTTATTAAATGTTCAGTTATTTTTGTCTCATTTATTCTAGTGCCCCAGTAGACTCCCTTGTTAGTAACCTCAGTCACCATTGATCAATTTAACTTGTTTTTGAGTTTCATATAAATGGAATTATATGGTCCTCTTGTATCTGGTTTCTTTTCTCTCTTTTGAGATTTGTCCGTATTGTTGTATATGTCAGGACTTCAGTCTCTTTTGTTATTGTGCAGTATTCCACTAGGAATATGACATACTTAGTTTATCCATTCTTCTGTTGAAGGGCATTTGACTTGTTTACAGTTTTTAGTGACAGTTTTTAGCTGCTATGAATATTCTTATATATATTTCTTTTGATAGACTTCTTTCTTTTGGATAGATGCCCATGGATGGAAATGCTTAGTCATAGTGTATATGTTTGTTTAACTTAAGTAGATACTGCCAGATAGTTTTCCAAAGTGATTGTACTAATTTACACTCCTGCCAAAGCATTTGGCTGTTCCGTCTGATATTGTCTGTAGGTTTAATTTAGTCATTTTAGTGAATAAATAGCGGTAGCTCATTGTAGTTTTAGTTAGTTAATTGTAGCTTAATTGTTAGCTATAGTCATCACGTTGTACATTACATCCCTAGTACTTATTTATCTTCTTGGAAGTTTGTACCTTGACCACCTTCCTGCAGTTTCCTCTCCCCTGTGCTCACCTCTTGTAACCACAAGTCTGACCTTTTTTTCTGTGAGGTTTTTTCCTTAATATTTTACATGTAAGTGAGATCATACACTCTTTTTCTTTTCTCTGTTTGACTTATTTCACTTAGCATATTTAGCATATGCCTTTAAGGTCCATCCATGATAGGATTTCCTCATTTTTATGGCTGTATTTTATATGTATACACACACACACATACACACACACCCCAGAGCTTCTTTGTCTGTTCATTTGTTGATGGACACTTAGGTTGTTTCCATATTTTGGCTGCTGTAAATAATGTTACTGTGAACATGGAGGTGCAGATATCTTTTTGAGTTAGTGTTTTTGTTTCCTTTGGATGTTTTCCCAGAAGTGGAATTGCTGAATTACATAGTAGTTTTATTTTTAGCTTTTTGGAAATTCTCCAAACTGATTTTCATAGTGGCTGTATCAGTTCACATTCCCACCAATAGCACAAAAGGGTTCTCTTTTCTCCACATCCATACCAGCATTTGTTATTTCCTGTCTTTTTAAAAAATAATATTTTAAAAATATTTTATTTATTTATTTGACAGAGAGAGAGAGTGCACAAGCAGAGGGAGCAGCAGGGAGAGGGAGAAGCAGGCTCTCCGTTGAGCAGGGAGCCCGATGCGGGACTCGATCCTGAGATCATGACCTGAGCCAAAGGCAGATGCTTAACCAACTGAGCCACCCAGGCACCCCTATCTCTTGTCTTTTTGGTGATGGCCATTCTAACAAGTGTGAGGTGATATCTCATTGTGGTTTCACTTTGCGTCTCCCTAATGACTATTGATGATGTTGAACATCTTTTTATGTACCTGTTGGTATTTCATATAACTTCTTTGGAGAAATGTGTATTTAGGTACTCTGCACACTTTTTGTTTTTAACCAGCAAAATGGATTTATTCAGGCATAGCAGAGCAATGGCAGTTGCTATGGGAAACCAGAGACAAGCCTGAAGATCAAAGGAGAGGAATGTAATTTAATAGAGAAAAGGAGGAAGATGGGAGGATCTGCTTTGAATAAAAGTCCATTGGAAGAAAGGGAGAGTGCAGGGTGGTGGTGGTTTCTTACTCCTTGAGTTATGGTGTATTCTTATTGGCTGGGCTTGTTGCTGTGCAAGAAAAGTTTCTTCCTCTTGTTGGAGTAGTAAAGTAGGTTTTTTCCTGTTGAAAGTACAAGGTTGCCCGAGTTGTATGAATTCTTTATGTGTTTTGGATATTAACTCCTTATCATATAGATGGTTTGCAAATTTTTTTCGCATTTCATCCATAGGTTGTCTTTTTACTTCATTGATGGTTCTTTATTTTTTAAATTACAACAACTGGCTTACATACATTTATAACTTAGTATGTGACAGGCTAGACTAAGCACTTTTGTGATCTTATTTTATGATCGTAACAACTTTGAGTTAGGTATTATTATTACTTCATTTTATAGAAGACCAAACAAGACTCAGAGAAGGTAATTTGCATTGTGTCATAGCCAGAATTTGATCCCAGACAGACAGAGATTCCTGGATGTCATATATTCTGTTACCAAACTTCTAAGTTCTGTTTCTTCTGTTTATTTTTCTCTTCCTATAACAGTACCAGATTTTTTTTAACAGTAGTGTTAAGTTTCACAGTGTGGTTTTATATCTGCTAGGACAAATTCTCATTCTTGGCCCTTCTTTTCCAAAGTTGGCACAGCTCTTTTAAAACCTTTATTTTCAGGACACCTGGGTGACTCAGTAGGTTAAGCGTCTGCCTTCAGCTCAGGTCATGATCCCAGCATCCTAGGATCAAGCCCCAAATCAGGCTCCCTGCTCAATGGGCAGTCAGCTTCTCCCTCTCCCTCTGTGTGCTTGTGCGTGCGCTCTCTCTCTCTCTCTCTCTCTCAAATAAGTAAATAAATCTAAAAAGAAATAAAACTTTATTTTCCCTATACATTTTAGAATGAATATGTCAAATTTCTCAAAAGATTGAGCTGGAATTTTGATTGTAGTTTCTGTTTTGTTTATATGTTGTCACATTAACAAACTGTCCCTAAATTTGTGGTTTAAGTCAACAACATCTAATTTGCTCACAGAACTGTAACTTGGGCAGGAGTTGGTTGGTATAGCTAATCTCTATTCACTGTGCATCATCAGCGGGGCACTATGAAGGCAGGGGCTAGAACAGTAATTGTTGGCTTGTTTATTCACGTATGTGACAGTTGATGCTGGTTGTTGGCTGTGATCTCAGCAAGACTATAGGCCAGAACCTGTTCATATGGCTTTTACATGTGGCTTTTTTCCCAACGTGTTGCTGGCTTATGCAGGTGAGCATCCTGAGAAAGCCTGTGGAAGCCATATCCATTTTATGACCTAGTTTTGAAAGTTAGGCAGCTTCATTTCTGCTATATTCTCTTAGTTGTAGTGTTATTAAGGCTAATCCCTATTCAAAGGGAAGGAAATTAAATTCCTGTTTTTGATGTGAAGAGTGTTGGAGAATTTGCAGTCATATTTAATACCACCACAGTATTATTACTTTGTAAATTAATCTGGGTAGAGTTTATATCTTGACTGTTTTTAAAGGTTTCATCCGTGAACATAATCTCTCCATTCATTCAGATCTATTCCTGTGTCTTTTTAATTGCTTTTTTTCATTAAAAAAAAAGTTTATTATAGAATATTTTAAACATACATAAAATAAAAATAGAATTGTATAGTGAAACCTGTGAAGTATCTGTCACTAAGCTTAAAAGACTATCAGCTCAAGTCAAATATCACCCCCCTACAATTATTTGAAGCAAATCCCACATGACGTATTTTATCTATAAACATTAAAAATTTCAGTATCTGGGACACCTGGGTGGCTCAGTTGGTTAAGTGTCTGCCTTCATCTCAGGTCATGATCCCAGGGTCCTGGGGTCAAGTCCCTCATCCCACTCCTTGCTCAGCAGGGAACCTGCTTCTCCTTCTCCTTCTGCTGCTCCCCCTGCTTGTGCTGTCTCTCTCTCTGACAAATAAATAAATAAAATCTTTAAAAAAAATTTTCAGTATGTGTCTCTTAACAGATAAGTCCTTTTTTTCTTACATAACCATAATACCACTTCACATCAAAAAAAGGTAATTTCTTAACATCATCAAATATCCAATGGTCAGATTTCCCTGAATTTGCTAGAATCCCCCCCAATCATTTTATGATAAAAAAAACTTTAAGCATACAGCAATGTATGAATTTACAATAAATGACCAGTCACGTGCCTAGATTTTACCATTAACATTTTACTGTATTTTCATATACTTTATGATGTTTCTATTGCTCCATCCATAATGAATCTTATTTATAAACAGCTTTTTATAGTTAATCAAATTAAGATCCAAATGTGATCTTTTAATTTGAAAGTTACCTCCCCTCCCCATAATCCCACTTTGTTTTAACCAATTTATTTATTGAAGAAACTGGCCCATATGTTTTGTGGAGTTTTTTATAGTCTAGCTTTTGTTGACTGCATCCCTGTAGTGTTGTGGGTATGTTCTTTTCCCTCTCTATTCCCTGTGAACTTGTTAGATCAGAGGTATCATTGTTTTGATTTTTTTCTCCTTTACTCTTGATGGTGTAGATTTAAAGATAATGAGCTATTTAAAAGCATGCCTTTCTTGTGATGTATTATTCTTTATTTTATGATATACTGCTAGTTTTAGTTAACTAATATTTTACTTAGTATTTGGTAAGTAAATTAGACCTAATGATTTTCTTAGATTGTCTTTATCTGATTTGGGAATTAAAATTATATTAGTCTGTTTAAATTAGTAGCTTTTTCTCTTTTTTTTTTTTTCCCCTTGAAGTCATCTATATAAGATAGGGATTACCTGTCTCATTACAGCTTGATAAAACCATTTGCCAGGGTTTTTTTTTTTTTCAGCCAGGTCTCTGATTACTATTTTAATTCCTGTGATGTTAATTGGTCTATATAAGTTATCTAGTTCTTCACTTACTAATTTCTAGCATTTTTCTCTTTTTTCCAAAAATTTATGCCCTGTAAGGTTATCTAGTTTATGAACTTAGGTATTCACAGTTTCATTTTTCATTTCATTTCATTTCATTTCATTTCAGTTTTAGCTCTCGTTATTTCTTCTTCATTCTGTTTTGTATATTTGTTTCTCTTTTATTCCTTGATCTGTCTTGCTGAAACTTTGTCTTTTTTATTAGCTTTTGATTTTGAAAATTTCCAAGCATATATAGAAAAAAGAGAATACAAGGAACTTCCAAGCACCCATCACTCAGCCTCAACAACCATCAATAAATATTTTGCATATTTGAAAAATAGCTAATCTTCCTCAATTTTAAAAATCACTTCTACACAAAACCATAACCTTAAAAAACTAACAGTAGTTGGTTAATATCATCTAATAATAAGTCCATAATCAAATTTTCCTAATTGTGTAAAAATTGCAAGTGTATCTATTCTAATCAGGATCTAAAATAGGTCCACTCATTGTATGTGGCAGCTACATCGCTTAAGCTTTTGTAAATCTCTTATAATTTGCGGTAAGAGTTGACAAAATTTTTCTATGAAGTGTCAGATAATAAATATTTTAGACTTTTGGGCTGCATCAGGTCTCTGTCCCATATTCTTTTTTTTTTTTCTCTTTTCAAAGAATCCTTAAAAAAAATGTAAAAACCTCTCTTAGCTTGGAGCCATATCAAAGCAGGTGGCATTTGGCCCACAAGCCATAGTTTGTTTACCTGGATCTAGAATATTCCTCCTTACCTGCTTCTCCCCTCTCCCCACCATTGACTTGAAGAAACTGGGTCATTTGTTCATACTTTTGCTGTTAGGTTCCTCATGGTGTCTTGTTTTTTTTTTATTCTTACCTGCATATTTTATGTAGACAAAGCGTTAGATTTATAAATTTGATTAGATTTAGATTTTTGTGTGTGTGCAAGAATACTTTGATGATGCCCTGTACATCTTAATTATATCGCATGAGAGGATAACACCATGTAAGATGGAGTTGCCTCACTTTTTGTGGATTTGGGTAGTGACAGCTAATACTTTGCCCAATAAACTTCTTTGGTTTTTACCATTTATTATTCCCTGAATGAGTTACTTCATTATATGTTGCAACATGATGATATTCTCATTTTTTTCATCCTTGTATATTTTAAAATTTGAATTCTTTCTTTCTCTCTCTCTCTCCCCCTCTCTTTTTCCTTCTAGAATTGCTTTACTTCACTTGTTAGGTCTATTTAGTTACAGTAAAGTACAGCTCAAGTTGGAAAAGTAGGATAAATCTAATTAGAGCTTTGCTTATTTTATTTTTCAAAAACCAAGCTTATATTTTGTTATTTCCTCTTGTCATTGTTGTCTGCTTTCTTGATTTCTATTCTTCTCTTTATTGTTTCCTTCCTTTTTGTTTGTTTGGATCCTGTTTTTTTTCCCTCCAATTTATTGTTTCCTTCCTTTTTATGTGTTTGGATCCTGTTTTTTCCCCAACTTTCTGAATGCTTAGCTTGTTGGTTTTAGTATTTGTCTCTGATTGATGCAGGGTTTCTCAACCTCAGCACTATTGATAATTTGGGTTAGATAATTTTTTGTTGGGAGGGGCTGGCCTGTGCATTGTAGGATATTTAGCAGCAGTCTTGGTCTCTAACCACTTGATGTCAGTAGTGCACTTTCCCTTTCCCCCTCCCCACAGTTCAGACAATCAAAAATGTCTGCATATACTGCCAAATGCCCCCTCGGGGCAAAACACCCTTGGTTGAGAACCACTGGATTAATGCATTTAAGAATATAGATTTTATTCTTAAATAGTACCTTAGTTTTTGCTTGCCTTAGTTAAAAAGCCCACCATATATTGCATGTAGTATTTATTGTCATTCAGTCTAAGGTCTGACTGTCATTTGATCTACAGGTCTACAATTCCTAATCTGTAATTCTGAAATCAAAAGTTCTGTGAAGAAGTAACTTTTCCCCTAAGTTTGTACCAATTACATTTGATGACAAAACTTGATCTGAACAGACATGAGACTACTTATAGTCTTTTTTTTTTTTTTTTTAAGATTTTACTTATTTATTTGACACAGAGAGGGAGTGAGAGAAAACAAGCAGAGGGAGCGGCAGGCAGAGGGAGGGAGGAGCAGGCTCCCCACTGAGCAGGGAGCCTGATATAGGGCTCCATCCCAGGGCTCTGAGATCATGACCCGAGCCTAAGGCAGATGCTTACCTGACTGAGCCACCCAGGCACCCCTATTTATAGTCTTTATTTCTGACATATTTCTTTCTTTCTTACTGCTTTTATGTTTTGCTGCAGAAATATTAATATCTAATTATGGAATACTGCATTAGATCTCATTGGGAGTGTTAAAGTATATATGAAATATGTATTATAGGGGCACCTGGATGGCTCAGTGGGTTAAAGCCTCTGCCTTTGGCTCAGGTCATGATCTCAGGGTCCTGGGATCGAGCCCCGCATTGGGCTCTCTGCTCGGCAGGGAGCCTGCTTCCCCCCCCCCCCCCACCCCCGCCTCTCTGCCTACTTGTGATCTCTCTCTCTCTGTCAAATAAATAAATAAAATCTTAAAAAAAAATATGTATTATGTAACTTTAAAAATCCTAAAAATTCTGAATTCATGACTGTCTGGGTCAAAATGATTTTTGGTAAGCAGCTGTGAACAAGAATTTGATAATTTCCTCTCTGAAGTACCTCTATAATTTGAGTTAGTTTCCCAAGTATAAGGTTTTTTTTTTTTTTTTTAAAAGCTTGATGTCAAGTATGCTATTTTGGTTGGAGTGAAGCTTTGTATACAGGAATGAGAAGAGGGGTTCCTGGCTAGCTTAGTCAGTAGAGCATGCAAGTTGTGATTTCAAGCCCCATGCCCCATGTTCGGTGTAGAGATTACTTGAAAAAAAAAAAAAAAAGAGGAATGGGAAGAAATAAGGTAGAAAAGTGAACTGGGGGCCAGAATGAAAGGGACTGTAAAGGTTTAAGGGGTTTTTATTTTGTTCTACAGGCAACATTAAGACAGGCAATTCATCTGGTTTGGTGCCTCAGCCTTTGTCTCACAGCTTTTATATTTACTTAATCACTGTCTGTAATAGGTAAGCACCTCTAATCATCCATCTTCACCTCTTCTTACTACTAGGTGCTGTATATTTCCCAATTCTGAACTCCCAGGTCTCCTGTAATCCTTTCTGTTCCATACTGCACTTGATAAATTGTCCTTAGAGAACTGGGATAGATGTGGAACTCAATTGTGTGCTTCCTTTTCTTAAGGATTTTAGTCTTGTACTGCCTGGAAATAGTTACTGCGCTCATATATATATATATAGAGAGAGAGAGAGAGAGAGTCAGAGAGAGAGTGTGAGCACAAGCTGGGGGAGTGGCAGGCAGAGGGAGAAGCAGGCTCCCCACTGAGCAAGGAGCCCAATGCTGAACTGCATCCCAGGACCTTAGGATCATGACCTGAGCCAAAGGCAGATGCTTAACAGGCTGAGCTACCCAGGCCTCCCACTGTACATGTTTTGTCCTGTTTGATAGTTGTTTATGGTGGGAAGGCAAGTCTAGTACCAGTTATTCTGTCAAGGAAGCAGAAGTCTCTTACTCCTTTGGAGTATATGCCATTTGTCTGTTTTCTCATTGATATCAATCTCCAAGTTATTTGTGCTCATTTATAGATGACTTTGTTTTGTGGTTTATAGACTTACTCTCAAATTTTAAATCCTGTCATCATTCTAGGTGGCTTCAGTGCTTGTGTGAATAACCCACCAAATAGTTTATTGTGAGGTGATTCGTCTTTAGCCTCCCACTTGGGTCAACATATGGTGGCCCTTGTTATCACCAGAAAGAGCTCTACCTCTGAAATCTTAAAAGCAAGTATCCTACTTGCTGACCATCTGCTTCTTTCATTCAGTCAGTCACACTGTACCTGCTCCTTGACTTCTCAGCCTCCTGACTCCTTTGCTTTCTATTTCTTCTCTTCTGTTGTCACTTACCTGTGCAGTTTAGAGTTGGTCTAGCTTAGAATCCATGGTCCATCATTTCAACTACTCTATTGCCAGTATCCTTAACTCCCTTCTGTCGCACTCACCTGACAAAATTCAAATCTTGAATCAGTGATGCTGCTTGGTTTTTCAGTGTTTATATCTTGGTTACTGAATGGTGCTAGAGAAAATCCGAAACCTGTAAATTTAACTTCCCAGCAGTTCCTCAGAATACCCTTCTCATTACATGTGCCCAGCAGCTCTTTCAGAACTTGCCCAGTCTGCTAGAACTTCTGATCTTGCCACTTCTGCCTTTCTCTCTCAGCATCTCCTGTTTCACTTAAAGGACATCATATTGCTCTTAATCTTCACTACTGAATCTACAGGTTAAGTCCATTCTCATCCATGTATTCTTTCTCTCTGGTATTTGGGAAGAGATATCTCTCTCTCTTATAACCATTTCTCCTTTTAGGCTTTGAATCCCAACTACTGCTAACTTCTCTAGGACATTATTAACTCAATTAGCTCTTCTCTCCTATGTCTTTTTCTCTTATCTCCTTTTATGCTGTCAATATTTATATATGATTAGGTTTTACTAAACATTTACAGTCATTATCTCCCTCCAGCCACCACCTTAGCCTGTTGTTCCTTTAAAAAGAGAATTATCCACATTACCAGTTCACTTCTTTTAATGGGAGAGGGGCAGAGAGAGGGAGAGAGAATCTCAGGCAGACTCCCTGCTGAGTGCGAAGCCTGACACGGGGCTGGATTTCATGACCCTGAGATCATGACCTGAGCCAAAACCAAGAGTCAGATGCTTAACTGACTGAGCCACCTAGACATCCCCCGATTTCACTTTTTTACTTTCATTTCACTCTTTAATCCACTGCATTCCTTGGCATTCTACTAAAACTGCTTTTGCCAGTTCATCAGTGCTGTTTTTTGTTGCTAAAACTTCTCATTCTCTCACTTAAATTTAAAAATATTTGATCACGTTAACTACTTCATCCTTGTTGAATTTTTTTTACCTTGACAGCCTTTAGAACTCGATTTTTTTTTTTTTTTTGTAATTTTATTTACTTATTTGAGATAGAGAGAGTGTGCACGTGAGGGGGTGGGGCAGAGGGAGAGAGAGAAGCAGGCTCTCCACTGAGCAGGGAGCCCGATGCGGGACTCTATCCCAGGACCCTGGTATCCTGCCTGACCTGAGCTGAAGGCAGACGTTTAACCAACTAAGCCACCCAGGTGCCCCTATGACATGATTCTTGTTTTTTTTTTCACCCCAGCTCTTCTAATTACTAGATTTCTCTTGCTCTGCTTATTTCTTAAACGTCTCTTCTTTTGTCATTCTGCATCTCCTTCCTGGTCGTTTCATTTACTCCATGATTTCAGTGATCTTTATGTGATAATCCCCAAACTTTTTTCCTTAGCTCATATTCTCTGCAGAGATTTAAACTACCCAATATTTAACTGCTCATGAAACATTTCTACTTGCCATGTTGTTTTTATTAAGATTTATTTATTTTAGAGAGAGAAAGAGAGCGTGAGAGGGGGCAGAGGGAGAGCGAGGGAGAGAGAGTCTCAGTAGACATTGAGTGAAGAGCCTGACTCTGGGCTCAATCCCAAGACCCTGAGACCATGACCTGAGCTGAAATCAGGAGTCCGATGCTCAACCAACTGAGCTACCCAGGCGCCCCAGTTGCGTGCCGTGTTTTAAGATACTTGAAATTTGGGCGCCTGGGTGGCTCAGATGGTTAAGCATCTGCCTTCGGCTCAGGTAATGATCCTGGGGTCTTGGGATCGAACCCCACATCGGGCTCCTGGCTCAATGAGTAGTCTGCTTCTCCCTCCTTCTGCCTCACCCCCTGCTCATGCTCTCTCTCTGTGTGTATCTCTGTTTCAAATAAATAAATAAATAAATAAACAAACAAATCCTTAAAAAAAAAAAAGATACTTGACATTTAGCATGTCCAAAGAAAAGTGATTTTTTACCTATCCCTTCTGCTCACATTAACCAACAACTTAGTCCTCTGATTCTTCCTCCTAAATGTTTCAAGACAATCAGCTTTTTATCTGTAAGTCTCTTCCCTAGTATAAGCTATTGTTTGACTCCTATAGATTTTTTCAGCTTTTTAATTAGCCTGCGTGTTTCCAGTTAGGCTGTTCTCCATATTGCAGCCAGAGTGGTTTTTTGATTATAAGTCTAGCAATACTACTGTCCTTAAAACTTCTAAAATTCCTAAAATCTTAAAAATTTTTATTGCCTCCAGGATATTACTCAAGACTCTTAGTGATAGATGACAGAAACTAAACTCACACTAGATTTGGCAGAGTGGAATCATTGGAAGGTTATTTAAATGTAGAAGGAACTGGAGTGTAGCTAGGCCTCAGAGACCTGTAGAACCTGAATTTAAAATACAACCAATACTTTCTTCACTTCCTTTTTTCTCTTTCTGTGGACTGGCTTCATTCTCTTCTCACTACATAGTGATTTGTGAACGGAAGAACTAACACCAAAGTTTGTGCTTTATATAGTTACCAGTTAATAAACATAATATGGTAATTGGAATTTGAACTGTGTTGTTGGGGGACTGGTGTTTCACAAAATCATGGTAATGGAAATTTGTGCATATCAGGACTGTGCAATATGAGGACTGCCTGTATTGAGACATGTTAACATGACTTATTGTATGACACCATATTATCTGGCTTCTGCCTGTTTTTTTTTTAAAGATTCATCTTAAAGCCACTTCTTCCTTGGAGCTATGCTCAGATCTTAGTTTGTGTAGTTTTCCCAACTTCGAATTCCTCTGCCTCTTCCTTAGTCCCTCATTTCTCTACCCTATTCTCTTCTGTTGGGTTTCTCCTCCTTACTCTTTTAAGTTTTTCTATAGAGTTGCTTTCTTTGAAAAAAGCTTTTCTTTCCTTTTATATTTGGGTTATATATTCTGCCTGAGGTGTTCCCATATCATGTATTGCTTTCTCTGTCATAATATAGAACACATGATCACACTGTATTGTACTCACTTACTTACCTATCAGACCATGTTTTCCATGCATATAGAGATCATGGCAGTGCTGTTCCTGACTGTATCCCCATAGCCTAGTACTGGATGGCACAAAATAATGGGCACTCAGTATTAAGTTTTTTTGATTTAATGAAAGATAATCAGAATTTTGATGAATACTATAATATCATTGGAAGATATTTGAGAAGAATATAATATAGCTAGTCAAACATAACAACCTAGGTACCAAATTGTAAAATATGGAGAATTTATACTTTCTTACACTTTAAATGAAATGTACATTTGATAGCATGCATTCTCATCACAGACATCGTGATTAGAGATCTGTCTTCAGTCTGATATGATAGGTGCTTAATAAATACTTGTCAAGTCAATGAAGGGACAACTTAAGTTTTATACTTTTTTTGGTTGTAATAATTATTTTCATTTATTTCTAAGGTATCTTCATGTTTTAATGATCTTCTGGTCATTTGTTGCTGGAGTTGTTACATTCTATTGCTCTTTGGGACCGGATTCTCTCTTACCAAATATATTCTTCACAATAAAGTACAAACCCAAGGTAAAATTTATGTGTTCTTATTTTTAAAAGAGTCAGTATGTATTACCTATGCTGTTTGATATTATTACTGAAAGCATGTTAAAGCAATGATTTAAAAAAAAATCCATCTGTTGTTATTTAATAATGGAAGACATCAGAACATAATTAGTAGTGAAATTTACATATGTTTATATTTTTAAGGTATACAGCTCTACAAGAAGCTATAAAAATAAAATACAAACTTCTCAAAAAGTTGGAATCCATAATTATAGAGTGTCCTCTAACTGCATATTAACTATGAGGACAATAAATTAAAACAGACATTCCCAAAGTTGGTTGTACAGTAGAATCACGTGGGCAATCTTTAAAAAAAAAAAAAATGAGATTCCTAGGCTCTCTCATCAGATTTTGATGGAATAGTTCCTGGTTAGGGCCTTGTAATCAGTATCTGTTAAAAGCTTTCTAGGTGATTCTGAGGCACAGACACAGGGAACTCTGGATTAAATTATCCCACACTGTTAATTTCCTAAATGTCTTTTTTTTTTTTTTTAAAGATTTTATTTGTTTGACAGAGAGGGAGAGATCACAAGTAGGCAGAGAGGCAGACAGAGAGAGAGGGGGAAGCAGGCTCCCTGCTGAGCAGAGAGCCTGATGTGGGGCTCTATCCCAGGACCCCGAGATCATGACCTGAGCCGAAGGCAGAGGCTTTAACCCACTGAGCCACCCAGGCGCCCCGATTTCGTAAATGTCTTAAAGAGACAAATAATCAGGTAGTTTGCTTAACCAAAATAATTTGTATATTTGAAATTTCATTAGGGTGTGGTGTATTGAATCTATCTCTAGTAGGCAAAGTCACTAGTGTATAGATATCTTGAAGTCTTGCTTAATAATTCTTCAAGTCCCTCTTTTTAGGTTTGTTGGTATTTCTACTCAGAAAAAGCACAGAGGAAAGTGGTGCCCCATATTTGCTCAGAAACATTACTAGTTGTCACATATCTTTCTTTTCATTGAAGTTAACATTTTGAGGGCATAGAAAATAGTTTTTTCTTACATTTCTGAAGTAGAATATCATTTCCAAATATAGATTGAATTTTTCTTTATAAGTGAGCATAAAAACTAACCTTAATTATATGCTTACAAATTTGGCTTAGGTATTGCATTTCATCAGGTATTTTTTTCTCTCTTATTTGGCAGTTTAGTTTAGCCAGTAGTAGTTATTACAAAGAATGGTTTCAGTGTTATGCAGACAAATACTAATTTAAAAAATATTCTTTGAATTTATACATTGATTAATAAACTTTTGACAAGTTGATTCTCTTTAGTAAAGGTTATATGTAAACTAAGACAAATCTCTTTCCTTCCCCATTTCCCTTTTTTAGCAGTTAGGACTTCAAGAATTATTTCCTCAAGGTCGTAGCTGTGCTGTTTGTGGTAAAGTGAAATGTAAACGACATAGGTAAGTTAAACATTTTTTATTTGTTGATCCTTCCAATACATTTTGCATTTCAGGCAATTTAATTGTATGATTTTCTTTAGGCCTTCCTTACTACTTGAAAACTACCAGCCGTGGCTAGATCTGAAAATTTCTTCCAAAGTTGATGCATCTCTCTCAGAGGTAATTGATTTAATCAACACTGCCAAATATGCTCAAGAAGAAAATATTAAATACTAATGGAAATTTAATTGTGGAACATCTTAATATAGGCCACCTAATGAATTCTTAACTATGTAGTTGATTATTATGAAATATGCAACTCGAATGATGAGATAAAAGTTTTTGGATCCTGTGTCTAATTTAAATGGGCAATTTAGCCAAAGACAACACTGTTTTAGCTAGATATTGCTTAATTCTTATAACAAAGGTCATCTTTATAGTAGAGTAATACCCGAGCTAGACAGAGCAAGTATGTCTTGCTGAATTATCCCAGTTTGACACTTGCTAAAGGGTAGGGCAGAGAATGGGATACTTTTCACTGTTTCCCTGTAGTGTAGGAATAGAAAGCATTCTTCCTTATCTTTGTTACAGTCACATTTTATATGTACTTTTTTGGTAACATATGTATTTTAGTTATTTCTTTTAGAAACTTGTTTTCCCCATTGATCTAAGAAGGGAGTCAAGTCCTTGAAGGCAGTAAATGGGGTCTAATTTGTTCCCAGCACCAAGTATGGTGCCAGATATGTTGTTGGTAGTTGATAAACATATATTAAATTAAATCGAATGCTAATTAATTGAAGAACAGCATTAGGCATCTGAATCCTGCTTCATTATCTTTTTTTCCTAATTTGCATTCTTTGGCTAAAAGAATGCTGCATAAATCCCAAACTCTTGAGACTTTTTTTTTCATTTCTTCTTTTTTCTTTTTCATTTTCAACTTCAAGATTCCTCCATTTAAGACTTTGCTATCCACTATGGTAGTCACTAGCTGCATGTGGCTGTTGATAAACACTTGGAAGTGTATCAGTTCAAATTGAGATGTGATTTTGAGGATTTAGTAAGAAAAAAAGAATGTAAAATATCCTATAATCATTTTATTGATTACATGTTGAAATAATATTTTGGATATATTGAATTAAATAAACTATATCATAAAATTAATTTCACCTGTCTTCTTTTTACTTTTTAAAAATGTAGCTACTAGAAAATAAAAGATTACATATGTGGCTCACATTACATTTGTATTAGAGAGTGCTGATTTGAGGTCTGTTGAAGATAAGACCTCTAGCAAGAGTTTTATTTGTGGGTCTTTGACACTTCATTTATTTCTTAAAAAAGGAAGAACTTATGTGAAACTCTTGGCCTACTGCCTGGCACATATTGGTTTTCAGTAAATACTAGCTCAAACATTTAAAAACATTTTTTGAGATCTTACTATAGGCAGGAACTGGACTAGGCTCTAGGAATAAAAGGAGAAATAAGATATGGTTCCTTCTAGGAACTTGAGTCTAGGAGGGGAGGTAGACATATAAACAGGTAAATACAATATAATGTGAGTTCAGGCAATAGTAGAAGAAATGTACAATGTATATTATTAGTACAGAGAAAGGAATGCATAACTATTGAGAGGGGCAATCAGAAAGTATGACTAGAAGTTTGTCAGACTGATAGTGTGGGAAAGGGTATTTCAGGGTTTGGGAAGAGCTTTCTAAAGGAAAGGGAGGCTTTGAATAAGGTGTTCAGTAAGCTGGAGGGCAAAATGTGAGAAAGGATGTGGGCATTGAAGAGGCTGTATTCTAGTAGCTAATATTTATTGGTTACTTGCTGTATATTAGCCACTGTGCTAATTACCGTACTTGTTATTTCCTGAAATCATACAACCTGTAAAGTAGGTGCTGTTAATGATTTTACCAAAACTGGGCTTTAGAGGGTTTTAATTTTCTCAAGTTCATCGCTGGCTGGTAGTAGAACTTACTCTAATACCTGGGTCTGGCTTAGTTCTTAGCCAGTTTTTATATGGCTCTTTAGAAATCTCATCATCGAAGGACTTAAAGAACCTTGCTGAAGGAGTTTAATTGATCATAGAAGTCACCGATTTTTAAAGTGTGTCATAGGTTTCAGATGTGACTCACAGGATACAGTGGGAAGTGAAAAGGAAGTAAATGGTCACAGCTGCTAGCAGGCAGCTTTCTCCCACACCTTCAAAATCAGTACAGCTCCACTCTTTTTACTTTGCTATGTTGTGGTTTGATAAATTGAGGGTTTTATGCATGGGAGTGATGTGTTCAGATAAATGTTTTAGATTACTTTGGCAGCTCTGTGGAGGATGGATGGGAGCTAGCTTGGAAGGAGGGAGACTAGAGGCTCTTGCTACAATATAGGGTTGAGAAGATAAGGCCTGAGCAGTAGAGCTATAGAAAAGAGCTACATAGGATGTAAAATCAATAATATTTGATCATCACAACAACCGTGTAAGGTTGACAGTATATGTCATGTGAAAGTATGATATTAGATGTCAATATTTGGTATAATAAAATTGGTTTTTTGTAATAGACATTACTTAGTCATATGGTTTATTTTCCTAGAATTAATTAATTTGATTTTTCTTTAAAAACTAATTTTTATGCAGGTTCTTGAATTAGTGTTGGAAAACTTTGTTTATCCATGGTATAGGTAAGTTCTCTCTGTAAGATCTTTTTTCTTTAGTGAATACAATTAAGTTAAGTGTGCTGATGAAGTGTTACCAATGTAGGCCAGGATTTCTCAGCTTTGACACTATTGACATTTTAGGCCAAGTATTTCTTTGTTGTGGGGTGCTCTCCTGTGCATTATAGGATATTTAGCAGAACCGCTGGCCTTTTTGCATGAGATACTAGTAGCACCCCCTCATCCTTTTATTCGTGACCAACAAAAATGTCTTCAGAGATTGCCATATGTTACCTGGGAGGCATAATTGGCCCTAGTAAGAACCATAAATGTACACAATCAATTAACACTTTAGTGATAGCAAAGAAGAAAAAAACTTTGGCTGCTTTTTGAAAGAAAATTAACTTAGAGAATTCCCGATCACTCCTAAATGGAGTGATTTGATATTTTATTTTATTTTATTTTCTTAAGTGATTTGTGAAGCATTTCATGGTCTTTTGTTGGTTTTTTTGTTTTTGTTTTTTAAAGATTCCATTCATTTATTTGAGAGAGATTGCAGAGAACACAAGTGGGGGGGAGAGGGGACAGAGGAGAGAGAGAAGCAGACTTCTCGCTGAGTAGGGAACCTCATGTGGGCCCTCAATCCCAGGACCTTGGAATCATGACCCGAGCCGAAGGCAGATGCCCAGCTGAATGAGGCACCCAGGTGCCCCGATTTAGTAGTTTATATGCACTTTTTACATTTGAAATAATTGTACATTTAGAGGAAAAATTTATATTCAGATGTTTCATTAAATTGAAAGATAATTTTAATAAAATTTTCCTAAAATGTTAATGTTTTTGCCAAAGTAACTTGTTTTTAGTATCTGCTATGGATATACAAGTGCCCTGTGCCTTGCAGGATATAGAAAATTGTTTAGATCTGAAAAATGAATTTAGTTTGAGAATCAGAAATTCAAGGTATATATTTAATAAATAAATGTTGCCTTAAAAAAGCATCATGTATTTAGTTACATATTTGAACACTTACACCTATATGACTTATAGATGTAATGTTCAATGGCATCTATCCTAATTTTATATATTTTGAATTTTCTCATTAAAAAATGCTAGTAGGCAAGATGCTCTATGTGTATTAAGTTTAATATCTAGTTTATATGCCATATTTTCCTGAAAAGCTATGAAAATTAATATTTTTATGTTGGATTCCATCTTAAATATAGGGCATTTGCCATTTAAGTAAAGCTGATAGTAAGTCTTTTTCTAAAATGAATCCTCTTGTGAAGACTCCCCCCCCCCCCCCACCCCCCGCCCCCACCCACGCCCTGACTCTTCATAAGAGCTGGCTGTATTTCTAAATGATAAAGTATGTATTTTCTCCTCAGTGTAGTTATTGATGCTGAAATAGTCACTTCCTTGGGGTTAATAGTGGGAGGCTTGGTTAATACAATTATCTTCTTTATCCTGCCAAGGGACTTAGTAGAACCATCTTCAAGTTCAGGATATCACCATTATATATACCTTTCTTGCTTGCTTTGAGTAGGGAAGTGTCCTAATTCTTCTAGGGACCTCAAGGCTTCAGGAAAATGAAAAGTAGTTCCTCAGATGAAGGTTGTCAAAATTTCTTTTTAAAAATGTTTGCGTTTCAGTTTATTTTCTTTCTCAAATAGAACACATATTTTTTTTTTACCTTTTAGAATTAGTTTATATTATTAACCATAAATACTTTAAACTAATTTGAAATTTTGTATTAATTCTGTTACTCCTCCAAAGTTATTCTTTGTTTTATTTCTTAGAAATTTGTTTGATAATGCTTAGAAAATGTTTGGAGTATTGTAAAAATATGACTTTGTACATGTGGTTGTCTACAGGCAAATATATACTACAATTTAGTTGATAATGATTATGTCTTGGTACTAGAGTTATGGGAGATGTCTATTTTTTGTTTGTACATTTTTTTTTTCTGTAATATAGCACATTATTTGTTAAAAAAGCAAAGAAAAATAACAAATAAATGGAAAAAACGAGGAAGTTCTAAACTTTCCTTGGTTTCTAGAAGAAGTAGCTGTGTATTTCTCTGAGCTTTTAAATGCTTGCTTTTCTCCTTAATTGAAGGGATGTAACAGATGATGAGTCCTTTGTTGATGAACTGAGAATTACATTACGGTTTTTTGCATCTGTCTTAATTCGAAGGATTCACAAGGTATATATTTATAATGAGAAATTTGGGAATTTGGAGTTTTATTATTACTAAAGAGATTTTTAAAAATCTTTGTTTTACTTTATCCTATGCTGTTTGTATTTTTTTCTCCACTTTTAATTTTTTTAGATTAAAAGATGAATGGGTCACTTTTGATTCATTGAATTTTACTTTCTTTAATGCTTGGATATCTTGGCTTGTGGTAATTAGAAATAAAAAGACAGCTATAGAAAAAAAAGTGATGTTCCTGTTAGATTAATTTACTGAGTAAATGGTGATGATTATGATCTACTTAAAAAAAATGTTAAGCCATATTATGTTTATGTTTGGGTCTTTGCCTATATGTAGTCACAGTGTATTGGCTGTAGATACACATGCTTGTATACTGCCTTGTCAGTTTGATAGAATTGGTATATATCTTCAATTACGAAATAAAGATAAATCTTGTTAAATGTTTCTATACTTTTTTGAGAGATTAACAATATAGTCAACCAGTATAGAAAAGATAGGCAAAAAATACAAATAAGCAGTTCGCAAAAGAAAAATAGAAAAATGGCCAATAAATACTTGAAAATATGTTGTCTCACATCAAATAAATATCGTTTTTTGATGAATTGCTACTCTGTTGCCTGTCAGATTGGGAACGATAAAGAATGATAATGTCTAGTAATGGTGATTGTGGGAAAACAGGCAAAGCAAGTACAAATCCAAATTGGTATAATTCTTATACTGGAAGGCAGTTTGGTAATCTCTATTAAAAGACTTAAAAATGTCTATACTGCCAGATTTAATTTTGTTTTTGTTAATATATTTTAAAGAAATAATCAGAGCTGTATATAAAAATGTATGCCCAGATTCATTGTAGTATAATTTATAATAAGGAAAACTGAAAAAAAAAGTTGACATCTAATGATAAGATTGTTGATTAAAATATAGTACATGCCAATTATAGAATTCTGTGCAGCCATGAAAAATCATTTTATAGAATAGTACTTATTTACATGAGAAATTATTTTTCTTATATAATCAAGTGGAAGAGTTTGGAAAATAATATATGTGGTATTTTTCCACATTGAAAACAAGGATCACATATTAAAGTTTGTTAATATGTATATTAAGGACACATATATCCTTACCACTGTTAACTCTTACTATTATGGTGGGTTGATGCTGATTTTTGGTTCTTTCTGGGCATTTCTTTCTGTTCACCTTTTTATTCATATGAGCATTTTACCATTTTATATATAGAAAAAAGTTCATAAAATTAATCATATTGTTTAATAAAGGTCTAAGGCAGCTGTATAAACTATTTAATTGTAATAAAAGATTTGGTAAAAAATATCTATTGGTTGATGATAAGCCACTTAAATTGCAACTTAGAGTAAGTCAAATAAAATTAATTGATCAAAAACCTGACTCATTACAATAAATTTATCTATGGGTATTACTTATAGAATAGCTCTGCTCTGTTAGGCTTTGTGATAGCCTCGTGATTTTAAAATCAAAGTACTTCATACTTGGATTGCGTTATATGTATTTTTTGGTAACAGCTTTATTGAGGTCTACTTTGTATACCAGACAGTTCACCTATTTAAAGTGTATAATTTAATGGTTTTTAGCATATTCCTGGATTTATGCAACCATTACCACAATATTATAACATTTATCACTCAAAAAGAGACCTCATTACCTTTAGCCATAAATCCTTGTTCTCTCATGCTTTTAGATCTAGCCAATAGCCCATCTACTTTCTGTCTCTATAGATTTGTTTATTCTGGACATTTCATATAAATGGAATCATGTAATATGTGGCCTATTCTGATTGGTTATGTTGACTTGGCATAATGTTTCCAAAGTTCATCCATGTTATATTGTAGCATATATCAGTACTTCCTTCTTTTTTTTATGTCTGAATAATAGTCCATTGTGTGGATATGCTACATTTTGTTTATTCATCCGTCAGTTGATGAACATTTGGATTATTTCCACTTTTTGGCTATTATGGATAATGCTGCCATAGCATTTGTGTACAAGTGTTTTTGATGGTCGTAGGGATATATGTTTTCATTTTTCTTGGGTATATACCTAGGAGTATAATTGTTGAATCAAATGGTAACTCTATTTAAGTTTTTGATTAAGTGCCAGACTCTTTTCCAAAGTGGCTGCACCATTTTACATTCCCACCAGTAGTATATGAGGGTTCTGATTTCTCTGTATCTTTGCCAGAACTAGCTATTATCTCATTTTTTTATTCTAACCATGCCTAATGGGTATGAAGTGGTATCATTGTGGCTTTGATTTGCATTTCCCTGATGACTTATGACATTGAACATCTTTTCATTTGCTTATTGGCCATTTGTATATCTTTTTTAATGTTTATTCAAATTCTTTGCCTATTTTTTCACTGGGTTGTCTATGTATTATTGAGTTGTAAGAGTTCATACATATGATTTGCAAATATTTTCTTCTGTTTTCTGGATGGTTAAGCTTTCTATCCTTTTTTTTCATTTTATCTGCATCACTGTCCCAGCAGATAAGTGGGTCATTATTATACCCATTTTATAGAAAGTACCTTTGTCAAAGTGTCAGAAGTAGTAGTTAATGGGCCAGCGCTTATGCCTGGTCATCTTAGTACAATGTTCTGTTCCTGATACCATTGCCTAAATAATATAAATTGGCAGTTTGGGGATAATGAAAACAAAGTATCATCCACAGTGTTTTGTTTTGTTTTTTAATTAAAGTTTAGCATTGAGCCCATTATTTTACCATTTTGAGTCTGACCTGAGGTCTCTAAAATGGAATTTAAAAAAGGAAAATTTTCATGAGTATTCTCCAAAATTTTATAAAATGTTTGAAAATGAAAACATCCTCTTTATTCGATGAATATTACAGCAACCTATAGTCACTGAGGACAAGAAGCCAGAGAGAAATGAAGAGTAATATTATTTTGCAACAAGTCATACTACTAACAAAAATATTCCGCCTTATTGAACATGTGTGATCTTATATAGCTAAAAGAAATCTGTAAACTGCTCTGGGTTTTACTGGTAAATCACTAAAAATTAGGGGTTTATGATCCATCACACTTACTAGATTTATTAGCCTGTGATTCCCCCCCACTTGCTTAATACGGAATTTAAAAATAATTGAAATGTTAACACAAAACTTGGCTGTCATGCAATTTTTTCATGCCTTCGATAAAGGGAAAATGAGTTTTGTGGTTGAAGTCCAATAAACATGATTTTTGGTGATTCATTTTATTTGCAACTAAGTTTTAGTTATTTTTGTCTCTCTTATTGTGTGTACATATAGGCCTTCAGTCCTCCATCACTGACCTACCATAGTCACTAGTTTCCAGCCTTTAAGCTGAAAAATGTGGGGAATCATGAAATTCAATATTATTCCAAAATAGAATGCTTATATATAGCTTAAAACGAAGATTTATCTTGTAAGCTGAATAAAAAAAATATTCATTTTTAAGTAACTTTAATAAACAGAAATTTATGGCCCCAAAGGGATGATAAGTTACTTGAGATTTCTCTTTGAATGTGTTTAAAAGAAATACATTAAAGAAATCAAGAATAAAGATACTATTTTGTGAAAAAATTTAGCATGTATAGTGCATGCATATTAAGATAAATTTTCTTTAGTGTGGTAGAGAAACTGTCTAAAGTTGCAGTTAGTATGATCCAAGAATATAAAGCGCTTTTAATTATATTTTTGAAAGATTTTAAATAATATCTCTAATTTTTAAGATCATGTGTTCCAGTATCTTAAATATAGTGCTCCTGCCATTGTAACTCATTAATTGTTTTAAAAGTTTATTTTAATGTTGAATTTTTCTAGGTGGATATTCCATCTATTATAACCAAGAAACTATTAAAAGCAGCAATGAAGCATATAGAGGTAATAGTTAAAGCCAGTCAGAAAGGTAATACAGTCTTCTACTACAAAGTTTGAGTGATTTTTATATACCAACTTTGACCTTAAATACCTAAGTATGATTACTGATGCATTAACTGATATTCACAAATGCTGTGCAAGTATTTCTTTAAACCAGAATCCTTTTTGATACTTTCTTTATTGTATTAGTGATTGTGAAAACTCAGAAATCTACAAAAATTAAAATATAGTTAGTTAACTCTTAGATATAATATTGATGACTTTTATCTTCTTTTGGATGATAGTCTGTTGCCTTTATTACTCCCTCTGAGGTATCTCTCACATCTCTCCCCCCTTTCTCTTCTTAATGATTTCTACAGTTTGGACCTATTCCAGCCCATCCTATATATTGCTACCATGTTAATTTCACACTACCACAATTCTCATGTTATCTCTCTACTAAAAATAAAATTTAGTGACTCTATTATGAGTCTAAATTGTATATTTAAATACTTTCTAGTCAAATATTTTAATTTACTCTTGTCTTTATGTGTTATGTGTTGGCTGGGATCACCTATTTGTAGGTTTTCGTAAATGTCCTGGCCTTTATACTGTCATGATTTGCATGTAGCATACATTCAGCAAACATTTTCTGATTAGATGAATGAAATCTTCATTTGGCACTTCTCTTGCTCTTAGATCAAACTGAATTTTTTTTTTTGTTTTAACAAAATTACTTCTGTGCTCTATACTTGGTTCTTTTACAAAACTAATTTTCCTTACGTTTGCATTTGGTATTCTTTGTGAGTGCTTTCCCAATGCTTTTGGTACTCTTTGTCAATGCTGCGTACTACTCCATGTGGTAACTGTAAAAGAGGTTTCATGGTCATAATTTCTGGTAATACTACACATTATATTCCCCTTCTAGAAATTCCCAGTAAATACCAGCGTACCAAAATCTCTGAGTAGTCCTGCAGCAAAGAAATGGCTTTAACTATTTAAATAATTTTTAACTTCCCACATCCCAAATTCCTTTGAGTACAGAACCAGTTTTCCCTCCCTCATAATATCAGTTAATAGAAGCAGTTCATTTGGGGAAATTTATGTTCTAGGCAGAGTTGAATAAAAATAAATCAAATTATTACTTTGTTTTTTGGTATAAATAATTCCTCAGTTATGAGAAGCATTTCAAATTATATTTAAAATTTTTTTCTGTGTTCATCTTATCACAACTAAAAATAGTTTTACTTTTTTTTTTTTTTAAAGATTTTATTTATTTATTTGACAGAGAGAGAGATCACAAGTAGGCAGAGAGGCAAGCAGAGAGAGGGGGAAGCAGGCTCCCCGGCGAGCAGAGAGCCCAACACAGGGCTCGATCCCAGGACTCTGAGATCATGACCCAAGCCAAAGGCAGAGGCTCAACCCACTGAGCCACCCAGGCGCCTGCCCCAATAATTTTACTTTTAACATAGTTAAAAAGTAGAAGAGTTTGAATATGTGTAATTTAATTGTTAAATAAAAAAATTAACTTAAAAATCATTGTCCTGTCACTGGCAAAAACAAATTAGAAGATAGCAATTGCCTTATAGCCATTTTGTCGAGGCTACTTTACTATCAGGAAAAAAAAAATAGGAAAAGTGGTTTTTTTATTAGTAAATTTACTTATTATTTTTTGAAGATTTTATTAAATTTCTTTGAGAGAGAGACAGTGTGAGAGAGAGATCTCGAGCAGGGGTGAGGGGTGGAGGTAGAAGTAGACTCCCTGATGAGCAGGGAGCCCAATGCGGGACTTGATCCCTGGACCCTTGGATCATGACCTGAATCAAAGGCAGACACTTAACTGACTGAGCTCCCCAGGTGCGCTATTATTATTATTACTATTTTTAAAGATTTTATTTTTAAATCTCTACACCCAACATAGGGCTCAAACTCACAACCTAGAAATCAAGAGTTACAGGATCCACTGACTGAGCCAGCCAGGTGCCTCAATAAATTTTATTTTTTATTTTTAAAATTATTTATTTATTTTAAAGATTTTATTTATTTATTTGACAGAGAAAGAGAGAGCACAAGCAGGGGGAGTGACAGGCAGAGGGCCAAGGAGAAGCCTCCTCAGCAGGGAGCCCGATGCAGGGCTGGATCCCAGGACCCTGGGATCATGACCTGAGCTGAAGGCAGACGCTTAACCGACTGAGCCACCCAGGCACCCTAAATTTTATTTTTAGAGCAGCTTTAGGTTTATAGAAAAATTGAGCAGAAAGTATAGAGAGTGGCCATATATCTCTCTTTTCCCCTATTAACATCTTTTTTTTCTTTTTTTTAAAGATCGTATTTATTTATTTGACAGAGAAAGAGACAGTGAGAGAGGGAACACAAGCAGGGTGAGTGTGAGAGGGAGAAGCAGACTTCCCCTGAGCAGGGAGCCCGACAATGCGAGGCTCTATCCCAGGACCCCGGGATCACCACCCGAGCTGAAGGCAGACGCATAATGGCCGAGCCACCCAGGCGCCCCCTCATTAACATCTTTAATTAGTTGGTACATTTGTTACTACCGATACATCAATATTGATACGTTAGCATTAACTAAAGTCCACAGTTTTCATTAGGGTTTACTCTTTGTGTTGTACATTCTATGGGTTTTGACAAATGCATACTGCCATGTATCTGTCATTATGGAATAGTTTCACTGCCTTAAAAATCCCATGTATTGGGGCGCCTGGGTGGCTCAGTGGGTTAAGGCCTCTGCCTTTGGCTCAAGTCATGATCCCAGGGTCCTGGGATCGAGCCCCGCATCGGGCTCTCTGCTCAGCGAGAAGCCTGCTTCCCCCTCTCTCTCTGCCTGCCTCTCTGCCCACTTGTGATCTCTCTCCTCTCTGTCAAATAAATAAATAAAATCTTAAAAAAAAAAAAAAATCCCTTGTATTTTGAGTTGCCTGGGTGGCTCAGCCGGTTAATTGTCTGTCTTCGGCTCAGCTTGTAATCCTGGGGTCCTGGGACCAAGTCCCAGCATCAGACTCCTTGCTCATGGGGAGCCTGCTTCTCCCTCTGCCTCTGCCTGCCGCTCCCCCTGCTTGTGTTCTCTCTCTCTCTATCTCTTTCTCTGACAAATAAATAAAATCTTAAAAAAAAAATCCCGTGTTTCACACAGACATATCTCCCTCTTTCCTTCATGAACCTCTGGCAACCATTGATCTTTTTATCATCTACACAGTTTTGCCTTTTCCAGAATGTGATATAGTTGGAATCATACTGTAGCCTTTTCAGGCTGGTTTCTTTTATTTAAAAATATGAATTTAAGGCTTTTCCATGTCTCTTCATGGCTCAATAGCTCATTTCTTTTTACCGCTCAGTTATTTTCAAATGTATGAATGTGCCACAGTTTGTTTCTTCATTCACCTATTGAAAGACATCTTGCTTGCTTCCAAGTTTTGACAGTTATGAATAAAGCTACTGTAAACATTTGTGTGCTGGTTTTTATGTGGGAGAAGTATTTTTAATATAGTTGTTCTAAAGACAAACACTTTGAGGGCAACCCTGTTAGGACCCCTCTCACTCTTGAGAGCTTTTTCTGTATCTCCACTTAATAAACTTCTATCGCTTTACTCACTTAAAAAAAAAACAACAAAAAACACTTTGAATGCAGGTTATGAGTAAAAGGAGACATCTTTTCATTTTCAATTGAATTAATCAGTTTAATAAAATTCCCAAATTATTTTCTCTCTAAGAGAGTGGTATTATATAATATATACATATATATATATATATATGCACACCCACACACAAACCAGTTTGAAATTTATTGTTGAGTCTTTACAAGGGAGGGGTTGCTCATTTGCTACTATTAATGCAAAAAATGATTCCCAATTATAAAATCACTATAAAATGCTAGATCGATTAATTAATAACATTGTAATGAATTAATAGGCCTGAGATTAGAAGGACTTTTATTTTATTCAAAGGTCTGGTATTCTAAATATTATGACAGTTAATTAGACTTGTAAAGAAGGTTTTCAGATTTTTGAATTTTCATTTCTTTATTTTTTTTAATTTTCTTTTTTCTTTTTTTTTTTTTAAAGATTTTATTTATTTCTTTGACAGAGAGAGAGATCACAAGTAAGCAGAAAGGCAGGCAAAGAGAGAGAGGGAAACAGGCTCCCTGCTGAGCAGAGAGCCCGATGCAGGGTTCGATCCCAGAACTCTGAGATCATGACCTGAGCCGAAGGCAGAGGCTTTAACCCACTGAGCCACCCAGGCGCCCCTTGAATTTTCATTTCTTTAATGCATAGATTTGTTTTCTAAATTCTTTGGCCCCACAATTGTGCATAGCTCAGAGTAATTAAAGGTTCATTTCTTCATTCATGTTCCTTTTACTCTCTCAGTGTTTTCTCTGTAATCTGCCTCTTGGGAATAGGGATTATATAGATCTTTTCTGTCTATGCGTGTACTCTCGTGGCCCTTTAGAAATACTGATTGTATATACATTAGAAGCATTGGCTTAATTTAAATTCAGTAATACATTGTGCAGAAGGATCTTACTCTCCAGTCTTTCATCCTGAAGCTATCTCTTTGTTATGGATTCTGGAGACCTTTCATGTTTTGGTTTGAAAACTGCTAATTGATAAGGTAGTAGTAGATGTACTGATGATTAGTGAGGACTAATCCATGCTCTGTGTTCCAGCATCTCTATTTTGCTTATTTTCCCAATTAAGATTTTCCTCCCTACATTCTTTTTATCTTTTGCCTGACTTCTTTATTTTCTCATTATATAGAACCACAGAAAACTCTCATGTCTGACAGTTGTTGAATAGATTCCAATCTGGTGTTTTAATTTATATATTTGTGAATGCTTAATCACATTGAATGTTATAATTTCTTATACCTTTTGCATGATGACTTTTCAGTGTTTGTAATTGCTTAACTGTTTACTGATGTGGGAACTGAGGCTCATAGGGATTATATCATTTGTTCAAGATCATATCGGTTTGTTTAGTAGAGCTGGAATTTAGCATGACTTAGTCTCATTTTAAATTCCGGCTTATGGGACGCCTGGGTGGCTCAGTCAGTTAAAGCCTTCAGCTCAGGTCATGATCCCAGGGTCCTGGAATCGAGTTCTGCATCGGGCTCCTTGCTCATCGGGGAGCCTGCTTCTCTCTGCCTCTACCTGCCACTCTGCCTGCTTGTACTCTCTCTCTCTCTGACAAATAAATAAGTAAAATCCTTAAAAGAAAATAAATAAATTCCGGCTTATGACATACATTTTTTAAAAACCTGTGCCCCAAAGTCTTGGAGAAAAATGCTTAGTAAATAATTGCATAATGATGAAATAAAATGCATTTCTTGTAATAACTACATCCGTCTTTGTGAGGCCTCCTTTTGTATCTCAGGCACAGATAGCCTTCATTTATCTTCTTAGTACTCACACTATTAGAATGCATATATTGGCTTTTTTGGGTAAATGTGCTTGCATTCTCTTTGAATAAAAATAGAAGAAAATAGTCAGAAATAAATGCCACTGAATTAGAGTTAAGATTCCTTTCATAGACTCCATGCTTTTAAAACCTGGCACAGAGTGCAAATAGGGGAAAGCATGACTTGTTTTCCTCCTTGTCTTTTGAGGTTTGTAAAAAGAAGTGACAGTACTATTTCCTTTAAGTTAAAATATTAGTTTGGGACGCCTGGGTGATGCAGTCGGTTAAGCCTCCAACTCTTTGAAGCCTCCACAATCTCAGTGTTATGAGATCCAGCCAGGTGTCAGGCTCTGTACTCAGTACAGAGTCTGCTTAAGATGCTCTCCCTCTGCCCTCCTCTCTGCTTCCCCCCACCAACACTCTTTTTCCTAAAATATTAGTTGAGTACTTGGCCTTTTAAGAAAACTTTCTGTTAATATAAGTTTTATCATCTCTTAATATTCATTAAGTTCATGGACTGTTCATGGACTGCTATCTTATACAGTTCTATACCTCTTATATCCTATACTCTGAGCAGAAGACACAGAACTTAACCAAGGAAGCCAGTGCTTTAAAAGGTTACCTGAATGATTTAGATGTGAAAGCAGAGACAACAAAGCATTTTAACAGGGTTTTGTGTGTGTGTATTTGCAGAAGATAAGCAAGGTATAATATTTGATAACAACAGCTTTGGATGTGCTAGAAGTTTTCTGTAGTTTTTTCCACTTTTTAAAATAAATACTTGCTTTTGTTTAGTATCATTTGTGAAGTAGTGATATGAGTTAAAATTCTCGTTTTTCATGGGAAAAGGTCTTTTTGTCAATTTTTTGCAAAATTGAAAAGCTTATGGTAAGGAGGAAAGTTATTCTTTTTATATCCTTTTTTGAAAAATTTCCCAGTAGAATATATATTGGAAAGAAAGGAGGGCTAGGAAAGGCACGACTGTATAAATGGTTTTCTGTTTGTTAGTGGAAATGGCTGAAATTATTTAATGTTGCTTAACTTCTTTCAATATTTTTTTATCTCTATTTATAGTAGAAAATACAGAGTTTTTACAGCAAGCTGCTTTAGAAGAATATGGTCCAGAGCTTCATGTGGCTTTGAGGAGTCGAAGGGATGAATTACACTATTTAAGGAAACTTACTGAACTACTTTTTCCTTATGTTTTGCCTCCTAAAGCAACAGACTGCAGGTATAAATAGTCCAGAAAATGTCATAGCAGTATTTGCATACCATGCCATATGTAGATTGCTATTCTTAATCATAATAGGAGTACATTAAAACTTGAGATTAACCTATGATGTGACTAACTTTTCATTTAAGAAATATAATTTGTCAGGTCTTAAAATGCCATTTTAGGTGCTAAGTATTGATCATGTGTTGTGTTGCTTAGAATTTTTTGGGGGGGAGTTATCTTGGGAAATCAAGATAAATATGAATAAAATCAGCTTTTTAATTTGAGATTATTATACTTTGTTAATTTCTTGGTGTTCCATTTTAAAGACATAAACATTGTGACTCAGTGGCAGAAACACTTTGAACAAACTAAACAGACCAAATTTGTGTTTTAAGGTTATACTTGGCAAGAATAATTAGAATTCATCTAGACCATCCTTCCTTGTTCTGGCAGGAGCATGTTTAGATTAATCTATAAAGTTATCTCATTACTCTTACCCTAATAATTCTTTTTTTTTTTTCTTCTTAAGATTTTATTTATTTATTTGACAAAGAGGGACACATTGAGAGAGGGAACACAAGCAGGGGGAGTGGGAGAGGGAGAAGCAGGCTTCCTGTAGAGCAGAGAGCCCAATGCAGGGCTTGATCCCAGGACCCTGGGATCATGACCTGAGCTGAAGGCAGATGCTTAACGACTGAGCCACCCAGGCTCCCCTCACCCTAATAATTCTTAAAGGAGAAACCATGGCTTATTTTTAGTGATGTATTCTATTTTTAACTTATTTATTTATTTTTAAAATTTTATTTTTAAGTTATCTCCACACCCAAAGTGGGGCTTGAACTCACAACCCCTAGATCAAGGGTCACATGCTCTATGGACTGAACCGCTAGGCACCCCTAGTGATTTACTTTATTTATTTTTATTTTTTATTATTTTTTTAAAGATTATTTATTTATTTGACAGAGAGAGAGAGAGCATGTCAGTGCACAAGCAGGGGGCAGCAGAGAGAGAAGCAGGCTCCCCACTGAGCAGGGAGCCCCGATGTGGGACTTGATCCCAGGACCCTGGAGTCATGACCTGAGCCAAAGGCAGATGCTTAACTGACTGAGCCACCCAGGGGCCCCTTAGCAATGTACTTTAAATAAATATTACTTTATTTTATTTATAACATATATATTTTTTAAATATTTTATTTATTTATTTGACACAGAGAGAGAGCACAAGCAGGCAGAGTGGGCAGGCAGAGGGAGAGGGAGGAGCAGTCTCTCCAGTGAGTAGGGAGCTCCATGTGGGGCTCGATCCCAGGACCCTGGATCATAACCTGAGCTGACAGCAGATGCTTAACTGACCGATCCACCCAGGCACCCCATAACACAAAGTTTGTATTAAAAATTTTCAATATTTTAATGAAAATATTTTATTTTAAACAGATTAATGTATAATGTTAATTTAAATGTTATAATTGCAAATTATTTTACTAGTTTTAAGCATTATTTTAAAAATGTATTAAATATTTTAAATATTCTGAGGTGGGGAGTGTTTTCTAATGCTCACTCAAGGAGTTAAGGAAATACTTTTTTCTCTTAAACAGTACTTTTAGCCAGTTCAGGAATCCAAGTATGGTCTGTGAACCACTAGCAGGAGTATTACTTGAGAGCTTTTTAGAAATGCAGGATCTTGGGGTACACCAACTAAATCATAGTCTGCATTTTAACAAGATCTACAGGTAAGAACTGATGTAAATCATTAAATATGTGCAATATTGTTTGTTTTTTCAGATCCCTGACCTTACTTTTAAGAGAGATCCTTTCTGGTTCGGTCTTCCTCCCTTCTTTGGATTTCCTAGCTGATCCAGTAAGGCTTAAAAAATTGTTTTAAATTGTGATAAAATACATAAAATATAAAGTTTATCATCTTAAATGTTTTTATATGTAGAGTTAAGTGGTATTAAATACATTCATTGTTGAGCAACCATCACTACTACCCATCTCTAGAACTCTTTCCATTGTACAAAACTGAAATTCCCTATTCCCTGATACTTCCCTATCTCTATGAATTTGACTACTCTGGTACCTCATATAAGTGGGTCCATGCATTGTCTTTTTGTGACTGTCTTATTTCCCTTAGCATAATGTCCCCAAGATTCATCCATGTTGTAGCATATATTGGAATTTCATTCCTTATCAAGGCTGTATAATATTCCATTGTAGGTATATACCACATTTTGCTATTTATGCATCCATTGATGGACACTTGAGTTGCTTTATTTTTGAACCAGTAAGATTTTGAAGAATAATTTATAAACATTTTAAATGCTGAAGTCAGAATAACTTGTCTTTGCCCACTTTCCTAAAACTGAGACCCTGCATCACATTAAAAAAAAAATTATTTATTTGAGACAGAGTGTGACCATGAGCTGGGGCAGGGGCAGAGGGAGAGGGAGAGAATCCTAAGCAGACTCCCTGCTGAGTGTGGAGCCTGACATGGGGCTCAATCCCACAACCCTGACATCATGACCTGAGCCAAAACCAAGAGTCGGATGCTCAACCGACTGAGGCACCCAGGCACCCTTTGCATCGCAGATTTTTTAAAGTCCCTTTGTGTTACATGTATGCAAACGCTTTGCCACTGTTCCATTTGCTGCTTCATTTTTCTAGAAACTTTCACAATATGAAAAAAGCTTTGAGAATTTTAGGCAGAATATAGTAATGGAATTATTTTGACCCATGTGTATTATTTTCCATTAGGATACTGTGAATCATTTGCTTATCATCTTCATAGATGACAGTCCAGTAAGTACTGAGTATTAAGTATGAATTTTGATTCATATCTGTCAAAGCACACGGCACTTTTACTGAATTAATAAATTCTCTTTCTTCAAAGCCTGAAAAAGCAACTGAACTGCCTTCCCCTTTGGTTCCATTCTTGCAGAAATTTGCAGAACCTAGAAATAAAAAGCCATCTGTAAGTATTTTTAGCAATAATGTATATTATTTTTGATATGAACAATTTTATCATGTGTTTATATGGCCTTAACTGCTCTTCTCCCATATTGTATGAAGGTGCTGAAGTTAGAATTGAAGCACATCAGAGAGCAGCAAGATCTCTTATTTCGTTTTATGAACTTTCTGAAACAAGAAGGAGCGGTGCATGTATTGCAAATATGTCTGACTGTGGGTGAGGCTTACCTGTGCACTTTACTGAAGTCATCTTTACACTTTTTAATTTATTTATTATATATTTTAAATATATTTGAATGTTTAGATCAGATCTGATTTTGTAGTTGTCATGTGTCATTGTACTAAATTTCACTTTACTAGATACTCTCATATCACCTTTGAATTGTCTCTTAAGTGTCCACTCCTTTCCAGATTGGAACATAACTTACAACTGACTTCAACCAACTAACTTTTTAAAATATAACATAAAAAAATTGAGATATAATTTACATAGTGAAACTCACAGAACTTAAATGCACAGTTTGATCAGTTTTGACAAATCTATACATCTGTGTAGCTTACACTTTTATCGAGATGTAGAACATTTCCATCACCCCAGAAAATTAGGGCCCTTCCGAAACACTCCCACTCCTGCCCAAGCAATCATAGGTCTCGTTTCTCTCATCACAGATTAATTTTACCTATACAGTTTCCTTATATAAATGGAGTTTATGGTATGTACTCTTTTGTGCCTGGCTTCATTGATTCAGGATAATGCTTTTTAAGATTAGTTCATGTTGTGTAGAGGAATAGTTTGCTCTTTTTTTTGTTAAGTAGTATTCTTTTGTGTGAGTGTCCCTTTTTTTTTTTTTTT
>CM052886.1:65505695-65521507 GCA_028534135.1 Potos flavus
TCATTGATTTCTGCTCTAATCTTTATTAATTCTCTTCTCCTGCTGGGTTTAGGCTTTATTTGCTATTCTTTCTCTGGCTCCTCTAGGTGTAAGATTAGGTTGTGTGTTTGAGACCTTTCTTGTTTCTTAAGAAAGGCTTGTATTGCTATATACTTCCCTCTTAGGACTGCCTTTGCTGAATCCCAAAGGTTTTGAACAGTTGTGTTTTCATTTTCATTTGTTTCAATGAATTTTTTTTGAAGATTTTATTTATTTATTTGAGAGAGTGCATGCATGCAGAAGCATGGGAGGGGCAGAGAGAGAGGGAAAAGGAGGCTCTCTGCTGAGCAGAGAAGTCTGACATGGGGCTCAATCCCAGGACTCTGAGTTCATGACCTGAATTGAAGGCAGATGCTTAACCGACTGAGCCTCCCAGGTGCCCTTCCATGAATTTTTTTAATTCTTTAATTTTCTGGTTGACCCATTCATTGTTTAGTAGAATGCTCTTTAGTCTCCACGTGTTTGAGTTCTTTCCAAATTTCCTCTTGTGATTAGTTCAAGTTTCAAAGCATTGTGGTCTGAAAATATGCAGGGATTGATCCCAGTCTTTTGGTACCAATTGAGACTTGATTCGTGACCCAGTATGTGATCTATTCTGGAGAATGTTCCATGTTCACTTGAGAAGAATGTTTATTATGTTGCTTTACGATAGAATGTTGTTCTGAATAGATCTGTGAACTATATCTGGTCCAGTGTGTCCTTCAAAGCCCTTGTTTCCTTGTTGATCTTCTGCTTAGATGACCTGTCCATTGCAGTGAGGGGAGTGTTAATGTCCCCTACTGTTACTATATTATTATCAATGTGTTTCTTTATTTTTGTTATTAATTGCTTTATATAATTTATGCCCCATGTTAGGGGCATAAATATTTACAATTGTTAGATATTGTTGTTGGATAGATCCTTTAATTATGATAATAGTGTCCTTCCCCATCTTTTATTACAGTCTTTGGTTTGAAATTGAGTTTGTCTGATATAAGGATTGCTATCCCAGCTTTCTTTTGATGTCCATTACCATGATAAATGGTTTTCCACCCCCTCATGTTCAATCTGGAGGCATCTGTGCATCTAAAATGAGTCTCTTTCAGACAGCATATCTATGGGTATTGCTTTTTTATCCATTCCAATATCCATTCAGTATCTTATTGATTGTGGCATTGAGCCCATTTACATTCAGAATAACTATTGAAAGATATTAATTTAGTGCCATTGTATTACCTATAAAGTCACTTTCTGTATATTGTCTCTGTTCCTTTCTGGTGTATGTTACTTTTTGGGCTCTCTCTTCACTTAAAGGATCCCCTTTAGTATTTCTTGTAGGGCTGGTTTAGTGATCACAAATTCTTTTGGTTTCTATTTGTCCTGGAAGCTTTTTATCTCTCCTTTTATTTTGAATGACATCCTTGCTGGATAAAGTAGCTTTCGCTGCATATTCTCATTTAGTACCCTGAGTATATCATTACCAGTCCTTTCTAGTCTGCTGGTCTCTGTGGATAGGTCTGTTACCAGTCTAAGATTTCTGCTCTTTGTAGGTTACTGACCTCTTGTCCCGAGCTGCTTTCAGGACTTACTCTTTGTCTCTGAGATTTGTAAGCTTCACTATTCTATGTCGAGGTGTTGACCTATTTTTAATGATTTTGAGGAGGGTTCTCTGTGCCTCCAGGACTTGAATGCTTGCTCCCTTTCCTAGATTAAGGAAGTTCTCTGCTATAATTTGCTGCAAATACCTTCTGCCCTCCCCTTTCCTCTTCTTCTGGGATCTCAATTATTCTAATACTGTTTCACTTTATGGTATCACTTATCTCTCAAGTTCTCCCCTCATGATGCAGTAGTTGTTTATCTCTCTTTTTCTCAGCTTCTTTATTCTCCATCATTTTGTCTTCTATATCACTAATTCTTTCTTCTGCCTTATTTATCCTAGCAGTTAGAGCCTCCATTTTTTTAATTGCATCTTATTAATAGCCTTTTTTATTTTGACTTGATTAGATTTTAGTTATTTTATTTCTCCAGGAAGGGATTCTCTTGTGTCTTTTATGCTTTTTTCAAACCCAGCTAGTATCTCTTTAATCGTTATCTGAACTCTAGTTCTTTTTTTTTTTTTTTTTAAGATTTTATTTATTTATTTGACAGAGAGAGAGCACAAGTAGGCAGAGAGGCAGGCAGAGAGAGGAGGAAGCGGGCTCCTTGCTGAGCAGAGAGCCCGATGTGGGGCTTGATCCCAGGACCCTGAGATCATGACCTGAGCCGAAGGCAGAGGCTTTAACCCACTGAGCCACCCAGGGACCCCTGAACTCTAGTTCTGACATCTTACTTATATCCATACTGATTAAGTCCCTGGAAGTCAGTACTGCCTCTTGTTTTCTTTCTTGAGGTGAGTTTTTCCATCTTGTCATTCTTGCAGAAAGTGGTTGTCTTTCTATATGTGGAGTTGCAGCTATTCTTTCCTTAGATCTCCAGTCGAGTTCTCAGGTGTTCAAAATGATTTGATAGCTATCTAGCTGAATTCTATGGGGCTAGAGGAAACTAAGGTCTCCTACTCCTCTGCCATCTTGGACTATCAGTTTTTGTCTTTTTGAAAAGATGTTTATTTTGTCTTCATTTTGAAGGATATTTTTATGAAATAGGGAATTTTAGGTTGGCAGGTTTTTCTTTCAACACCCTGAGATAATGATCTGAGGTGAAATCAAGATTCGGACACTTAACTGACTGAGCCACCCAGGTGCCCCAATACTATTCATTCTAAGGAGAAATTACCTGCCATTCTTATGTATGTACCTCTCTTTATAATATCCCCTTTCTCCCTGGTTGTTTTTACAGTTTTCTCTTAATTTTTGGTTCTCAGAAATTTGACTATACTCTGTAGGTTTCTTTTTAAATGTTCTGCTTGGATTTTACTGAGATTCTTGAATATGTAGGTGGGTGTCTTTCATCACTTTTGAAACTTCTTGGCTGTTGAGGTGCCTGGATGGCTCAGTCAATTAAGCATCTGACTATTGGTTTTGGTTCAGGTCAGGAACTCTCGGTCATGAGATTGAGCCCTGTTTTCGGCTCTACTCTGAGTGTGGAGCGTGTTTGGGATTGTCTCTCTCCACTTTCCCAATACTCCCCTACCCCCCACCACTCACACACTCTGTCTCTCCCTCCCTAAAAATTAAAAAAAAAAAAAAAAAAAAATTCCTTGTCTGTTATCTCTTCAGATAATCTGCCTCATTTTTTTCTTCTTTCCCTTCAAGGCTCCAATTATATGAATTTACTGTTATCCCAAGATCATATATGTTCTGTCCCTTTTTTGAAAAACTATTTCCTCTCTGTGTTTCAGTTGGATAATTAAAAATTAGGGGGTGAACTCCATGTTAATACCTCTTGTAATAAGGAAATGCAGTTAATATATTGTCTATTCTACTGCTATCATCTGTGATTTTAGAAAAAAAGATTCATTTGTACACATACTCAGCTCCATTAGTAGTCTGTAGTCTCCATGATAGAAGGAAATGTTTAAAAACATCGATTGGAGCTTAAAAAAGCTTTATGTTTCACTGTTCAGTGAATTGGATTTCAGAATATTAAAGACCCTTGGTATAAACAATTAATTAAATATGTTCTTTAAATATACTATTCTAAATTTTAGAAATTCGTATTGCTATGCAAGTATTTACATATTTTTTATATTATCATAAAATATTTGGTTAACTGAGTTTCTCTTTCATCTGGGTAGTAATTTTATTTCCAATTAAATTTTTTTAGAAAGCTTAAAATGATGAATAGATTGTAATTGCTTTTAATATTGATTACAGTTAGACTGCGAACAGTATATTATGTTATGCTATATATTATATTATATTGAAATAATTCATTTTTTCTTACTTTTCCCTAATTTACTAGAGGAATTCAATGATAGAATTTTACGACCAGAGTTATCAAATGATGAAATGCTGTCTCTTCATGAAGAGTTGCAGAAGATTTATAAAACATATTGTTTGGATGAAAGTATAGACAAAATTCGATTTGATCCCTTTATTGTAGAAGAGATTCAAAAAAGTAAGTCAGTGGTGTTGATGAGAATATAGCCCTTTTACAACTCGGCAGGCTTATAAGATCAAAGAAGCACTTCCCCTTAAATAGTCCTATACAGAACAGTGATTAGGCTTAACATTCTACTATGGCACTCCAAACATCCTGTCTATAAACAGAAATTTTCAGAGTTTTCTCCTGTATTCAGTGTTTATTATTACAGCAGCTGTGTGAGGTGCATAGGTAGCCATGATCCTTTTTAACAAGATGAAAGCTTTGATGAAGAAATTTACTCAATTCACATAACTAACACTTGCCAGAACTGGAGCTTGGTGGTTCTGATTCCTCATCCTAGTTTGATTTTTATACCTTACAAGTGACTTTTCTGCAAAAACTGTTTGTATGCTCTTTCACTGTTATTTTAAACTAATGTATAATGCATTTATGGTATTCATAAACAATTTTTACAATTTTTTTTTAATAGTTGCTGAAGGCCCATATATAGATGTTGTGAAACTTCAAACTATGAGATGTCTTTTTGAAGCATACGAACATGTACTGTCTCTCTTGGAGAATGTGTTTACTCCTATGTTCTGCCACAGTGATGAGGTAAGTCAAAATATTAATCTTGTTTAAGGAATTTACTTCAAAATGTAATAGTGGCTTTGATTTCAATAGATGAGTGACTCAAATAACAAAATAAACAGAACAATAAAACATTAATTAGAAAAGTGAAAACTCTTTCACTACAGAAATTAATGGAGATTAGAAGTTTACTGTAAAAATTGTGGCCAAATTGGTCTACCTGCTTTGCCATATACCTAAGTGGCTTTGTAATACTGTGGTGATGCAGAAACTCCACTCTTCTTTTACATACATTATTCACAGACATGTGGAAATCAAATCGCCTGAATATCTCCATTTGTAGTATTGTAATCCTTACTCTGTTTGCCTATGGTTACTTTCACTTGATTTAAATTTTCTTTAAAGTGCAAAGTAGTAAGGTAAAATAGCATGTTTTAATATAAAATAGTTTAATCATAATTTTTTTGAAGTATTTCAGGCAACTTTTAAGAGGTGCAGAATCACCAACACGCAATTCAAAATTGAACAGGTAGGTATGGTAAGTTATCTGTATGGTTTGTTTTTGTAATTACTGATGCAAATTATTCTTGTGATAGTATTGTCTTTCTTAGTCTGTTTTTCTTTGACTATGTGGTTCCATTGCTACATAAGTAGACAAGACATTTTATTAAGTAATTGTAGAGTTGTACTATATAGAGTAACATGGAAATGGCTGAAATTCTTTTAGAAAAACTTAAGATATGCACCATTGCCTTGCTAATATCATAATTAATACATATTAATACTTGATACCTGCTTTATTGGATCCTATGGACTACATGCATAAATGAAATCTACAGATAACTCAATTTTAGACAGATTTTTTTCCCCCAGAGAATACTTTTTATTAGAGTACTTAGTGGTCACAAATGTGGAGAGTTTTTTCTCTCTTTCCCTTCTTGCTTTCTGGAAATATATGTGTGCAGTTATATAACTCAGAGAAATAACAGAAAAGAGAGCTTTATCCATTTATAAACTGGATAAGTAATATCTTGATCTGCCCTTACGTTGTTGTATGTACAAAATTGACACAGATATCAAATCTGTAAATCCACAGAATATTCACATTGCTCTCAACACCTTCCAGCTTGTTTGAGCAAGAATCTAATATATAAGTAAATTGGAGATGTGGTACAAAGACAGAAGTAGGTCAGAAACTGGAGTAAGTTTTTAAATAGTACAAGGAAAAATGTGAAAATTTTAGCCATAGGGAGACTATATTGTGTTTTTTGACATAACCAAGGGATGTAGAAACAGATATGAATTTTTTGATTCTTGAATTTATATATTACAATCATGAAATACTGACTTTACTTAACAAAAATTCTATCCTTGTTATTTAAAACAGCATACTTTACCCAATCAAAATATCTCTTTGATTTGAATACTTTTTAAAGACTTTTATTAAATTTTCCAGCATCATTTGAGAAGCAGGTGGAATTTATTTCTGTTTATAGACAGGATGTTTGGAGTGCCATAGTAGAATGTTAAGCCTAATCACTGTTCTGTATAGGACTATTTAAGGGAAAGTGCTTCTTTGATCTTATAAGCCTGCCGAGGAGCTAAGTCAGAGTCAACTTCAGAACTGGAAAGCTTTCTTTTTGCCACTTTGAGAACACCTGGTTATCTTCAATATACTACACTAATTTTGCTTTCTTTAAAATATAAAATAAGCAGGAAGAAAATAGGGACTCTTTTCATTGTGCGTACTGGTTATGGTCTTTAAAAGTATGTTTTTCTTTATATAGACCTGACTTTAATATTACCTATCAGTCTTGTCAGGACTCTGCTTCTCTGATACTTACTCACTTACCTATATAAAATAAGTAAAAGACTTACTTAACGTTCTTTCATTGAAAATTTAGAGTAGCATTGCTAATTTGCTAAGTGACTTAAAATATGTAAAATATTTATTCATATATTTTATGTCTACATTCTGTTTAATTATATTTTAAAAGTAAAAATTTTAATGCATATTAGTGTTAACTTGTTCTGTTTCTTCCATACTCAAAGGATAACATAAAAAATATATTTAGGGATTTTTTTTGTTCACTTTGTTTCTTAGCTTAAAAAATATATTTCAGAATGTGTGAAGCACACATAATTATATCTAATATGGACTTGAATTTCATGTTGGAAAACACTGAGTTTGTTTTCTGTGCCAAGTTTTTAGTGGCTTAGTCTCTGCATATTTCCACCATATCAAACAAATGGTGTTCCTAAATGAGGGCCAAAAATAGTTATTTCATGACATACTAGTTTAAGAACTTTTTTTTAATAATCTAGAATTCATACCCCCAGTTCTCCCCCAAACAGCCATGGTGCTTTCTCTTTCCTTTATTATGTTATAGAAATTCTTTGCAAAGGTGAATGCTATCCAGTTGTGTAATTTTTAAAGCTTTTAAATTTTGTTTTGTGTTCTAAAGTGAAACTTGTTTAATATCTGGGCTTTCTCTCTCTCCTTTCCTTATATAATTTCACATATCTGTTACTGCAGAGGTAGCCTAAGTTTGGATGATTTTCGGTAAGTCTTGAGACAGCATGTGATTTTTTTTCTATACAAATTATCTGTTTAAGTTCAGAAAGTATACCCAAAACAACCTAAGTACAACAAAAAGGGAAAAAAGAAACACTGCTATTACCACTGCCTTTATATCAGCTATTTGAGATATCCTTTTATTTATTTAAAAAAATATTTTATTTAAATTCAATTTAGTTAACATATACTGTATTATTAGTTTCAGGGGTAGAATTTAGTGATTCATCAGTTGCGTATAACATCCAGGACTCATCATATGCTCTCCTTAAGGCCCATCATCCAATTACCCCATCCCCCACTCACCTCCCCAGGTTGTTTCCTGTAGTTAAGAGTCTCTTATGGTTTGCCTCGCTCTCCGTTTTCATCTTATTTTATTTTTGGGATATCCTTTTTTTTTTTTTTTTAAGATTTTATTTATTTATTTGACAGAGAGAGATCACAAGTAGGCAGAGAGGCAGGCAGAGAGAGGAGGAAGCAGGCTCCCTGCTGAGCAGAGAGTCTGATGTGGGACTCTATCCCAGGACCCTGAGATCATGACCTGAGCCGAAGGCAGAGGCTTAACCTACTGAGCCACCAGGTGTCCCTGGGATATCCTTTTAAAATTAACCTCTAATTTGATTCTAGATATCTCCTTTGTGTTTTCTTTCTTTTTTTTTTTTTAAGATTTTATTTTATTTATTTTTTGAAGTAAACTCCACGCCCAATGTGGAGATTGAACTCACAATCCTGAGATCAAGTCTTATGCTCTACCAACTGAGCCAACCAGGGCCCCCTGGATATCTCCTTTTTGAAATAGCATGATATATGTCATAAAATAAAAATGTCAGTTTAAAATAAGATGAAAAGCTAGTATCCAGCTGTTCAGAGCTCTTCAGTTTTTTGTTATTGGTTTTGCTATATTACTTTTAGAATAACTTGTATTTAAAGAACCTTTTTTTAAAGCAAGAAGTACAGTATTTGTGTATTTCTGGGGATGATCAGAAGTGAGATATTTTTTTAAATGTCAGATTTCAAAAAGCCCAATTTTTTATGATCTATCTAAATTCTAGAGATTTTAGTAATATTTTGTTAACATTTTCATAATTGGTTTTGGAAACGCATCAGAGAGAATTGTGTTTACAGTTCTGGATTTAAAAAAAAACTGGATGCTTATTTAAATAAAATAATCTACCTTTTTTAACTACTAGCTGCTTATTTGAGTTTTTCCAGTTTTCAAATAAGTTTGATTTGCTCCTTAGACATGTATAAAATGCACATGTCATTAATGTACCAGGTATATTTGAAACTTGAGCAATTTATTTTTATTTCTGTAATTGTTACATTATTTCAGTAAATAAATTTTGCTTGTGGGAATAATAGCTATCCATTAAGTTAAGCACCCAAAGCAAACTTTGTAGGATTTTAAAATAGTCATTTTTATCTGGGTATCTGTCGTTCGGACAGCATTACATAGTGAGCATGAGTTTTAAATTGAGTAAAAGTTCTGCTTTTCTTTGTTGAAACAGGGCACGGTAGGCTGTAATGTAGTGGAGGAAATTTTTGCTGCTTTTTGGCTTATTTTTTGTTGTTGCTTTCCAGCTATTTCTGCTTTTAGAAATTTACTTTTGAAAAAAATTATAAAAGCAGTATTTAATATGTATGCCAGAGCAGGATGCTTCCTTAGGCTACATTTGCTTTTGTACTTATTTTTATTGCTAACCATTACCTTTGGCATTTTATCTTTTTTTTTGTTACTTTGAAGTTTGTTACTTTTTGTTACTTTGCATTTTATAGTTCATTCCTCTTTTGAGTATATGATTATGAAGTTGAAATTTGCTTAAAAATTTTCAGTCACAGAGAACAGAATTTTTTTTGTTGAGGTCTGTCTAAAAATGAAGGACTCAGAAGGTCATAGTTTTATATATTTTTTTCTCTTACATTATGTTATTCTAGCAGTACAGTTCTAAATGGATACGTTGTTTTGAATGTTGATCTTACCACATTTTATGTTATTTCAAAATATGTATGGTAGTGAGAACTATGTACCACTAGGGGGCTCTCATCTTTTAAACATTTTAGTTCAGTTAATGTTTTAAATAGCAGGTAAATTCCATACATTTATTAGTAAATATTGCCCCATTTATTCATACCCCCAAATTTAAACTTTTTTTTTTTAAGATTTTATTTATTTATTTGACAGAGAGAGAAAGATCACAAGTAGGCAGAGGCAGGCAGAGAGAGACGGGGAAGCAGGCTCCCTGCTGAGCAGAGAGCCCGATGCGGGGCTCCATCCCAGGACCCTGAGATCATGACCTGAGCTGAAGACAGAGGGTTTAACCCACTGAGCCACCCAGGGGCCCCCCAAGTTTAAACTTTAAATGTTCTGTCACTTTTGGCTTCTGAGATGATGAGACGCCATCTATGACTAAGAACTCCAAAAAGTTATGTTAGCTCTACCTTCAGTTTACCCATTTCACAGCTATTTTTATTACTGCTTAGAGTAAACTAGACTGTCGTGATAATTTGCTCTGTACTTGATACATTTTTGTTTAATATTTAGGAACACACAGAAGAGAGGAGAATCATTTGGAATCAGCAGAATAGGTAGCAAAATTAAAGGAGTATTTAAAAGTACCACAATGGAAGGAGCTATGTTGCCTAATTATGGGTTAGCTGAAGGTGAAGATGACTTTGTAAGTAAAAATTCTTCAATTTAATATATGTATGAATTCAGACCTACGATGGCATAAAAAATTGGACGTGCTTATTTTCAATTTTCTCTCCTTTATTTTACTTATTTCAGACTTCTTTTCTATCCCTTATTTTTTTCATTAGTTATTATAGTTTCATGGTGCTAATCTAATTTGTAAAGATCCTGAGCACTAAGTTAACTGCTTGTTAAGGCCAGAATGGTTTTTACTTAGCTGAGATAGTTGTAATAGTCAAACAATTTACCATCTTGTAGTTAGGCTTTTACTTTGTATCCTGACCTTATCTCTTTTCAACCATCTGGTCCAGGCCAACAGAATTGTTGATAAATCCCCTTACTCCTTGATACTCAAACTGTGCTTGGTATATCAAGAGCATCAGTATTACCTGGGAGCTTAATGTAAGTGCAGAATCTCTGGTTCCATCCTAGACCTATTGAATCAGTTTGCATTTTAATAAGATTTCTGGTTGATTTATATGCACATTACACTCACATTGCTATTTTACCTCTGTGATCTTTGCACATGCTGTCCTTCGAATATCCTTCCTTTATTTACCTAGAAAAATTCATACTTAACTTTCAGAATCCAGCTGCTTCCCTTAAGTCCTTACTTGGGTCCTCAAGTAGAATTGAACATTCCCTCTTTTGTGCCCCCTTGTTAGAGCAGATATTAAAGCATGCACCCAAAATTGTATTTGAAATGATATGGCTATGATTGTTTTCTCTACCAGTTCGTTCCATAAAGACAGATATTGTCTCATCTGTGCTTTTTATTTGTTGAACAAATCTTTATTAAACAGAGTTCCTGGATCCTTGTTTTGCTCCTTAATGACTGAGCAGTGGGCATAAAATGATTAAGATAGAGACTTTGCCCTTAAGAGATTTACTAACCTGGATATCAAAAGGGATGAATAGTGATTGGATTGGCAATGACCAAGAAGAAGGAATGGGGGAGAGAAGAGTATATAAACCCATTTTTTCTCTTACTCCTTCCTTTTGACCTCTGTCTCATTGCATGATGAATTGTTAAGGAGATTCATTGATTCTTAATAATTTAAGTAGAAGAAAATATTCTTTTTTTTTCCTTCCTAGGTAATCCAAATATAACATTCTTTTTTCTTTTTATGCCCTTGTCTTTTCTTAAAAGTATCGGTAGAAGAAAGACAGTAGACCAGAGGACGTAGTCTTTTTTCAAAATAATATTTATATATTTTTAAATTTTAAGCACATTATAGTCTTAGTTTTTTATTTATTTTTATTTTTTTTAAAGATTTTATTTATTAATATGACACAGAGACAGTGAGGGAATACAAGCAGGGAAGGGAGAAGCAGGCTTCCCGCTGAGCAGGGAGCCCTATGTGGAGCTCAATCCCGGGACTTTGGGATCATGACCCGAGCCGAAGGCAGACGCTTAATGAGTGAGCCACCCAGGTGCCCCGTCTCAGTTTTTTAATAATACGGAAAAGTGGAAACAAATTTAAAATACCACCTATAATCCTACCACTCAATAATCACTTCTGTTAACATTTTGGTGATTAAAAAAAAAAAACCAAAACCTTTCCTTTCTCATCCACATAGATTAGGCTACATTATGTATGTAGGTTGCTATCCCACTCTCTTCCCACTTAATATTACAATGAGAGCATTTATCCATGTTATTGTGAACTTTCCAAAACATAATTTTTGTTTGGAAAGATGTACTTTTTATTTTTTGTTCTGCCCGATTACTTGAAATATAAGCTGGTTTTTTTGTTTTGTTTTTTGTGGGGTTTGTGTGTGTGTGTGTGTGTGTGTGTGTGTGTGTGTGTGTTGCTTCAGGAACAGGAGGATAGTCTTTAAAAAGGTGAGAGAGTTCTGTTGTATAGTCGCCCAAAGAAGAAGAAGATTCTTGATTTGGAAGCAAAGATAGTGATAAGGAAAAGTATAAGAAGAGCGCTAACTAATCTCTAATACTCTAAAAAGAGAAGGTATGGGTGAATAGGCTATTGACCCGGACTAAGATGGTATCAGTTAGGATTTAGAAGGCACTGTGCTAGTTTATTATTTATTTTTTAAGTTTATTTTTTTAAGTAATCTCTAACTCCAACTTGGGGAGTGAACTCATGACCCCAAGATCAAGAGTTGCATGTTCTTCCAACTGAGCCAACCAGGTACCCCAGTAGTGTGCTAATTCTAAGCTGTGGAACCTTGAGAAATCTTTGTCTTGTTGAGGAAGTTTAGGGGAAAGGGAAATGGCCAGTCTTACTACCAGGGCTAAAGTGGTGTGTGATTCGCATTTGGAACCTAGAAGACATTTTCTTTTAGAAACCTTCATGTGATCATTTGGTGGCAATGCCTCCTTGCTATGTGACCTTGGATAAGTTGCTTAATTTTATTGTGACTTGGTTTCCTCACATGTGAAATGGGGATGAAAGTATCTAGCTTAGATAAGGGTGTTGTGAGGATTAAACAAGTGATATGCACAAAGCACTTAGGACAGTGCCTAGCATATGGTAAGCACATTAAGCACTATACAGTATTATAATAGTATCAATTCTTATAAATGTATGAATGTAAATTATGGATTAGATTGAGACATGTATGCTGGCCTAGGAACCAAAGTCCACTGCATAAGATTGAGTGTATTTGAAAATGTTTATCTGTCCAAGTTGAGAACTGATTTGCAAATAAACTTTTGGAATGTAATATGCCAATTGATATATTGGCAGTTATCTCCATATAGTAAAAGATAATAATGAGGAACATTAGATTTCTTAAGGAAACAGGGGGACATCTTTTTGCCTCTTATCGTCTGCCACCCTTATTCTCCATCCTTTTTGTAGAGGGAAGATCTATATGAAAACAAAAAAGTACTTTGTTTTCCTTTTCATTAAATTTTGGTTTGTAATATTCACTTACTTTCAAGTAACATTAAAGGAAGCACTGAAAATTCTTTAGAGAAATACTGTCCTAGAGATTATTCATTAAACTTCTTTGATATAAATACCGTTTAAATGGTAACAGTAACAGTGATACATTAAAAAAAAATTATCCTTTGTTTCATGGATATTTTTATGTTGCTAAGAATTTTATTCTCTCATTTGTTTTCTTAGGTTGATTTTGGGGAACTTTTTATTTAAGAATGTCTATTTTTCTTTTTTAAAGTAAACTCTACACCCAACATGGGGCTTGAGCTTATAATGTTGAGATCAGGAGTCATGTGCTTTACTGACTGAGCCAGCCAGGTGCCCCATTTTGGGCATTTAGTCAGCTTGTTAAACAAATTATCTGTCATGATCAGTTACCCTTCTGATATCTCAGAAGCTGAATCCATGAACAAAAATACAGTTGTAATAGCCATAGAAAATGCTACTCTGTACCTCAGGTTCCAAGTAGTGGAGTGGGCATTGCCCTCACATATTCTTCACTGTTTTTCTTTCAGGTATGTAAGGAGATAGCCTTGTCCCAGAAAAGGCAAAAACCAATACATATCATCTGCTTTTATAGTTTCTTTTCTTTTTAGGACTTGAAGACTTTTTATTTTCAATAGAGTATTAAGAGGTTGAGATCACTAATTGTCTTGTTAGGGATTATGAAAGCCCTTTTAGGACAAGAACAGAAAAGGATAATTGCTAAGGGACTTTTTGGGGGAGGGAAGGAATTCACTTAGAAGAGAGGTGACTGCCGGGTGTGGGAAAAAAGTAGAACTGAGAGTGAAGATAAGGTGCTGAAATTCTGGAAAGAAATCTTTCTACTACTCATTTGCTCTGAATAGACTATTCAGAATTTTCTTCAGTGTGCACAGTTTTTGACTCATCGTCTTAAAAAAGTATGTTCAAGGGGCGCCTGGGTGGCTCAGTTGTTAAGCATCTGCCTTAGGCTCAGGTCATGATCCCAGGGTCCTAGGCTCAAGCCCCACATCGGGCTCCCTGCTCAATGGGAGGCCTCCTTATCCCTCTCCAACTCCCTGCTTTGTGTTCCCTCTCCCTCTCTCTCTGTCAAATAAATAAATAAAATCTTTTTTTTTTTTTTAAGATTTTATTCATTTATTTGACACAGAGAGAGAGATCACAAGTAGGCAGAGAGTCAGGCAGAGAGAGAGGGGGAAGCAGGCTCCCCGCTGAGCAGAGAGCCCAATGTGGGGCTCGATCCCAGGACCCTGAGATCATGACCTGAGCCAAAGGCAGAGGCTTTAACCACTGAGCCACCCAGGCGCCCCAATAAATAAAATCTTAAAAAAAAAAAAGTATGTTCAAGATGGATGTTTGATCTGTAATATTTTGCCTTCTTTAACATGAATTTGAGATATATAGGTGATCAGGCATCTTAATGTGTTAATTCAGAGATTCTCTTCTAATTTAATGAAGTAGAGACAGTTTTTCCTTCTTTATGTGTATTTCTAGAACATGTTTAAAATTTCTTTTTAAAAATAATTATTCAAGTAATATTTTAAAATACTATTGTAAACATTTATATTATTAAAATTTTAGAAACCAAGAAATGAAAAAAGGAACTTAATTCAATGGAGGTGGGTCCCTTTCAGGTCATTTTTCATCTTTTATATTACTTAGCTGCAGTGAATATATTTATACTTGTGCCTTTTCCACAGTTTAAAAAAAAATTTACTTGCAATAAATACTTTCATTAGATTACATTCCCAGAAATGGAATTATAGCTCTTCCTCAGCTTACAGTGGGGATTCATTCCGATAAATCCATTGTAAGTTGAAAATGCATTTATTTTATTTTTTGTTATTATTTTTTTAAATTTTATAATATTTTATTTATTTATTTGAGAGAGAGAGTGTGTGCGCACAAGTGGGGGGTAGAGGCAGGAGGAGAAGCACACTCCCTGCTGAGCAGAGAGCCTGACGCGATGCTAAAAATGCATTTAATACACCTAGCCTAATGGACATCATAGCTTAGCCTAGCCTACCTTAAGCAAGCTCAGAATGCTTACATTGGCCTACAGTTGGGTAAAATCATCTAACACAAGGCCTATTTTATAATAAGGTGTTGAATATCTCATGTAATTTATCGAATACTATACTGAAAGTGAAAAAGAATGGCTGTCTGGGTACAGAATGGCTGTAGGTGTATTGGTTGTTCACCTTCATGATTGAGTGGCTAACTGGGAGCTGTGGCTTGCTGCCACCGCCCAGTACCGCAAGAGATTATCACACGGCACACTGTTAACCTGGGGAAAGATAAAAATTCAAAGTGCAGTTTCTACTGAATGCATATCACTTTTGCATCATTGTAAAGCTGAAAAATCATATGTTGAACTGTCATAAGTCGGTGACCATTTGTACTTAGTTAAAACTGTTCTGTAACTCTCAGTACATATTGTCAGAGTGAAAAATATCAGTCCATTAATTTTTACTTCTTATTACCATAGTTAAATATTTTTCTATATTTGTATATTTTCAATACCTTTAATCTCTGAAGTGCTTATTTTCTTTTTTCTATGGAATTTTCATATGTAGGTGATGTAATAAAACCTGGAGTTGATGGTAGTAATTTGTTGTTTTAATTTCGTATCTTTATATTTTTAGTAGAAAATTTGGTATCACATAATTTCAAAAGTTTTATATTAGAAAATTATGGAATTTATATGGACATACTCTTTATAGTTGTGTCTTGTATGCTGTAGGTCTAAAGGACCTGGAAATATTAAATTTTTCCTGATGATGTTTTTCCAGATTGAAGAAGGTATTGTTGTAATGGAAGATGATTCTCCAGTGGAAGCTGTGAGCACACCTAATACTCCCCGAAACCTTGCTGCATGGAAAATTAGCATTCCATATGTAGACTTTTTTGAAGATCCTTCCTCTGAAAGGAAAGAGAAAAAGGAGAGAATACCTGTGTTTTGTATTGATGTTGAAAGAAATGATAGAAGAGCAGGTAGGAAGCTTTATGAATACCTTTTTTTTTT
>CM052886.1:65522007-65610201 GCA_028534135.1 Potos flavus
TCTTATTTATCCATTCATTTCTTGATGGACATCTAGATTCTTTTCATAGTTTGGCTATTGTGGACGTTGCTGCTATAGACATTGGGGTTGCAGGTGCCCCTTCAGATCACCACATTTGTATCTTTGGGGTAAATCCCTAGTGGTGCAATTAGCTGGGTCATAGGGTAGCTCTATTTTCAACTTTTTGAGGAACCTTCATACTGTTTTCCAGAGTGGCTGCACCAGCTTGCATTCCCACCAGCAGTGTAAGAGGGTTCCCCTTTCTCTGCATCCTCGCCAACACCTATCATTTCCTGACTGGTTAATTTTAGCGGTTCTGACTGGTGCAAGGTGTTATCGCACTGTGGTTTTGATTTGTATTTCCCTGATGTCGGGTGATGTTGAGCACTTTTTCATGTGTCTGTTGGCCATTTGGATGTCTTCATTGGAGAAATGTCTGTTCATGTCTTCTGACCATTTCTTGATTGGATTATTCTTTGGGTGTTGAGTTTGATAAGTTCTTTATAGATTTTGGATACTAGCCCTTTATCTGATATGTCATTTGCGAATACCTTCTCCCATTCTGTTGGTTGTCTTTTGGTTTTGTTGACTGTTTTCCTTTGCTGTGCAGAAGCTTTTGATCTTGATGAAGTCTCAGTAGTTCATTTTTGCCCTTGCTTCCCTTGCCTTTGGCGATGTCTCTTAAAAGTCTGTATTTATCAAGAATGATAAATTAGTCTGTATTTATCAAGAATGATAAACATTTTTCCATTTCTAACTTTCAAGTGTGACTGCACTTCCAAAAGGTAAGTGTCTAAATAGAAAGTTGAATGAAGGCTTAGGCTTTTCTAGGTTATCTCTAGTACCCCTTAGTTAATTAGTTTGTTCAACCAGTACATACTGAGTAGATGCATGTGAGACATGTTGACAATGCAACAAGGCATTTTGTGTAATGTTCTTTTGTGTGTGTGTGTGTGTGTGTGTGTGTGTGTGTGTGTGTAATGTTCTTTTAATGGTTTTGCTGCCATCATCATTGGCCATTATACTTAGTTGACTATGAGTAACGCATATAGCAGTGTATCAGGTATTATACCAATTTCATTAAGACAGCATTTCTCCTCCGTTGTTGTGGGCTGATTAGAATTTACAAAAATATGATAAAACACAATGTGACAAGTTTTCCTCATGTTTTGCTGTCTTTTTTCTTTTGGTTGTTTCAGGTGTGAACTAATAGAGAAGGGGGTAAATAGCATCCATAGCAATATAACAGTCACCACCCTGGGTTTTGTCCAAGAAGTGGGGGCATTCAGTGTAATCAAAAGCACATCAAAGTTGTGCACATTTTGGTAATGATAGACAGAAAAATGAAGTTGAGCTTAGGAAGAGGGAAATGTCTCCTGTAAAAGAAGAGAAAAAAGTGGCAGTGTTAGGAAATGGTTTTGAGAGAGTGACTAAGTGTTAACATGAAGGTCAGTGCTAATAATTCCCCTTATTTGTTTTTCAAAAAATAGTAGGTTTTTAAAATGTTTCTTGGAAGCTAATCCTATTTCAGGAAATAAAACATAGGAATGGGAAAGGAAGAATGCTCGAAGTAGCTATCTATGATTTTTCCTGTTAACTAAGTACCAGGCAGGATCTTGCTCTGTCCAGCTCAGAGTCAGTGCTATTTGATTTTGCTGCTGTTGCCATTCAGTCTTGCCTGTTGCTTTTCTAGCTCAGCATTCTAATAGGTGTAGAGACAAACCATTGTTATTATAGTCTGATTTCAGTTTCAAACATAGTTTTGTATGTCTTTGTCTGCTGTTTCTACTGATTGGCATTTTAAGTGCTGGAAAGAATTGAAAAGAAATACTGTAGTTAGTTTCTGGGTTCAACTACTTCTGTGTCTAGTACTTAAAGTCTGACTCTTCCCTCACTGTTCTTGTTTCTCAGGAAATTATTTTAAACTTCTGACTCTTCAGATATAAATTCCTATCATTATAAGTAAATTTATGTGAGCATGTAACTTCTGTCCTTTTCAAAGGTTTACATATGATATACTTTTAAATATACTTTGTTTTTGCCTTTTGGACAGACATTATTAATTTTTGTGCTTTATTTTTAGAAGTTTGCCTTAATAATTTAACCATAAAATTTAAACCAAAAAATCTTAAAACCAAGGATTGTTTTTTCTTAGCAGTGCTACAGACTTTGTCAGTGTAAGGTGCTTTTAGGAAGCTATGGCTCATGAGGGAAAAAAAGTGCATCATTTAAATACTGTGTTGATTTTATAATGTAGCAAAATAGCAATTTTAGGATTTTAAAAACCAAAACTAAATATGATGTAGATCTTTTAAGACCAGTGTTGAAGAAGAAAAATTCAATTTCCTTTATGGATTGTGACTTTATCATGTTTTTTCTTTTTTAAAGCTTTTATTTATTTACTTGAGAAAGAGAAAGAGTGAGCATGAGCAGGGGGAGAGGCAGAGGGAGAGAGAAAGAGAGAGGCAGGCTCCTTCTTGATCAGGGAGCCTCATGCGGGGCTCAATCCCAGGACCCTGGGATCATGACCTGAGTTGAAGGCAGATGCTTAGCTGACTGAGCACCCAGGTGTCCCATCATGTTTTTTTCTAAATACAGGTTTTGTTTTTGGGTTATTGTGATTTTGGTTGACTTTATACATTGCATTTCCAAATCTGTGCTAGAATGACATGAGATGCTAATAATAGCAGTTAACATTTTTGGGGTGTTACTCTCTGCTGTGCACTCTACGGAAGTGATTTAGGTGGATTATTTTATGTAATGGGTACAATTATTTTCATTCTAAGCAACTTAAGGCACAGTGAGGTTAAGTTACTTGTTCAAGTTAATTTAGTAAACGGGGGAACTGGGATTGGAATAGGTGGTCTGACCCAACTCATTCTGTAAACCATTACTTTGTACTATTCAATTTGGTAGCCACTAGCCACACGTATCAATGAAAATTAAATTAAATTGTATTAAAGTTTTAGTTCCTTACTTACAATAGCCACATTTCAAATGATTAGTAACTACATGTGGCTAATAGCTACTATATTAATGCAGAGAATATAAGACATTTTCAGAATTGCAGAAAGTTCTGTTGGATAGTGCTGTTCTGTATTCTTTTAGATCTGGGCAATTGGTAAAGATTTGAGAGACCCAAATTGATTATAAGGTTTTATGAAATACATTATTTATTTCTGTGACATTTTAAAAATAATAATTGCATTATTTTTTGAAATTTGTCAGCTCTATGATTCTTTTGTAGAAAACTATTACTGAGATAACTTCATAAACAGGTAAAAATTATCAATCTCTTAAGAAATTTAAAATTAAAATATGGGATAAAATATGTTAATGTGATGTTAAGAAATAAATTAAGACTGGCATAAGTTCTAATAGTTTATAAAATTATTTATTACTTACTGTGTATTCATTCAATTTACAGTTGGGCATGAGCCTGAACATTGGTCTGTCTATAGAAGATACCTAGAATTCTATGTACTTGAATCAAAGCTAACAGAATTTCATGGTATGTTGTTTTTGTATAAAATGTTACATTTTAGCATTAGCTTTGATAAAGAAGCTGTTGAACTAGATTAAGTTTTTTATTTAAAGTAATTATATCAAGAAAATGTAATAGTAACATTTGTGTACACTGCTGTTCATAATAGGAATGTACTGTTTTTACCTTATTTCTGGCTTATATTTTTAAAGTTTTTACAGTACACATTTATTGTTTTTTAAATAATAATGTTAAAATTTAAAAGATAGCTATTTAATTGTATTTTAGAAAATATTCTCTTTCCAGTTTATCTCCATGTGACAGAGAATTTAAACCAGGCATTTCAGATTTGCTCTGTTCTTTTACCATTTTTCTTGATAAACATGTTTGCTCTGCATCATGGCAAATGTTTTGATTTAGCTCTTAGATGTGGAAACAAAACTTGTAGTGTAATATTTCTTTTAAAGATAGATCAGTCAGGGGCGCCTAGGTGGCTCAGTGTAGTTAAAGCCTCTGCCTTCGGCTCAGGTCATGATCCCCCGCATCGGGCTCTCTGCTCAGCAGGGAGCCTGCTTCCCCCTCTCTCTCTGCCTGCTTGTGATCTCTCTCTCTGTGTCATACAAATAAAAAAAATTAAAAAAAAAAAACTTAAAAAAAATAAAGATAGTCAGAAAAGGGGAGCATTTTTCCTTTTTAGTTCTTCCCCTCACCTTTCAGTCTCTCTTATCCATTTATTTTAGTTAATGTCAGGGATGTAGTTATGAAGTATTTACAGCCATTTTGTATGTAGATTTGTGTTTATTTCTGTATTCATTTATTTGTGAGAGAGCACAAGTGAGCACGTAGGTGGGATGGAGAAGGGGCAGAGGGAGAGCGAGGGAGAGAGAGAGAATCTTAAGCAAGCTCCATGCCCAGTGTGGAGCCTGATGTGGGGCTCAGTCTCACAATCCTGAGATCATGACCTGAGCCAAAGTCAAGAGTCAGACACTAAGCTGACTGAGCCACCCAGGCACCCATGAATCTTTATTTTAGAGAAGCTTTGTGGAGTTTCCCTGATCCAAATTTAGGTTGGTTCTGAATTGAGAAGGACAGGACAGGAACCTTTTTTACCCTTCTTTACTAAGAGCAAAGTCCATGATGAGGAGATTATAGGATGATAAAAAATACAAGGTCCCATTCCAAACTCTTTGCTTAGATTTTGAATTTGTACTTGTCTTTAAATGGTTTTCTTTTTGGGACGCCTGGGTGGCTCAGTCAGTTAGGTGTCTGCCTTTGGCTCAGGTCATGATCCCAGAGTCCTGGGATGAGGTCCCGCATCCGGCTCTCTGCTCAGCGGGGGAGCCTGCTTCTCCCTCTGCCTGCTGCTTGTATGCTCTCTCTCACACAAATAAAATCTAAAAAAAAAAAAAAAGGGTTTTCTCTTTGTCTCTGCCAGTCTTGTGCAGTACCATCCTTACCTCCTTTCTCTGAGAACTTTTCCCTTGGATTTAGAGTTGAGAGAAGACCTATAGTTCTTACTTTAAAGCCCTGGATCAACCGAAGTTGGATTCCCAACAGTATTTTCCATTTTGGTATTTAAGTTTCTAAAGTCATCTCTGTTTGAGAAAGCATGTTCATGGTTTGTTGTTTGTTTTTTTTTTTTAAAGATTATTTATTTGACAGAGAGAGAGACAGAGGGAGTGGGGGGTGGGGCAGAGGGAGAGAGAATCTTAAGCAGGCTCTGTGCGCAGTGTGGAGACCAATGCTGGGGTCGATCTCATCACTGTGAGGTCATGACCTGAGCCAAAACCAAGAGTTGGATGCTAAACAGACTGAGCCACAAGGTGCCCCATGTCCATGATTTTTAAACTTTGTTTTTAATCTTGTACAGTACTGGTAATATGCTACCTTTTTTTCCCATGAGAGAGTAGGTATTTTTCTTTGTAAGATTTTGTCTGATAGAATCCCACAAACTTCAAAATAATATCATGTATTTTTTTGAGGCTTTTTTACTCGTATAGAAGGCTTAAATAAATCTGTGTCAACAGAGTTGGTGATCAGTTTGGTTATCAGTAGACTCAGGTTCTTGGGTCTGGACTTCTGACTTGAAGCTTATAGATTTTGTCAGGATTAATTAGTTAATTAATTATGTAATTTACCTTTAAAAAAAGATTTTACTTATTTACCTGACAGAGCATGAGTAGGGGGAGCAGCAGAAGGAGAGGGAGAAGCAGACTCCCCACTTAGCAGGGAGCCCATTGTGGGTCTTGATCCCAGGACCCAGGATCATGACCTGAGCCAAAGGCAGGTGCTTAACTGACTGAGCCACTCAGATGCCCCTTGTCCAGATTATTTAAAAGATAATGCCACATCTCTATAAGAGGGAGCATTGTGAATCTGAGTTTGCTGTAGTAAATTATAAATTAGGTTTTTAAAATAGTAGCAGAACATATTAATAACTTTCATATATATTGGTTTCAGGCACATTTCCTGATGCCCAGCTTCCTTCCAAGAGGATCATTGGCCCCAAAAATTATGAATTCTTAAAGTCAAAGAGAGAAGAGTTTCAGGAATATTTACAGGTACAGTACTAACTCAATTTAAGACATTGCTAATCATACAATTGTCTAATTTCTTTTTTTTCTCTTGTGTATATATATTTTGTTTTACAGATACCTGTTAGTGTGGATTTCTAAAATTTTTTTAAGATATTTTTTTCCATGTGAAAATGAATTATTGTGAAAAGTACTTTTTTAGGGGCTCCTGGATGGCTTAGTTGGTTAAGCATCCGACTCTTGATTTAAGCTCAGGTCATAATCTGAGGGTCATGAGATCGAGCCCTATGTTGGGCTCCACGGAAGCCTGTTTAAGATTCTGTCTCTCTCCCTCTTCCCCCTCCCTTCTGCTCATGCACTCTCTGTCTCAAAAAAAAAAAAAAAAGATTATATTTTTTGAAAAAATTGATGACAAATGAAATACCAGATATTTTCTTAGAAGGAGAAAAATTGTATGTTCGGTTTAGTTTAAAAGTTTTGGTATGAGAAGATAAAGAAAAAATCTTGTTGTGTAAGATGAAATGCATTCTAAGTATACTGGGTACTTTTTTGTTGTTCTTATCTTTTTTTAAAAATTTTATTATTTTTTTAAGTAATCTCTACCCAAGACGTGGGGTTTGAACTTAACACCCCAAGATCAAGAGTTGCCTACTCTACTGACTAAACCAGCCAGGTGCCCTTTTTGTCTTGTTTTCTGTTTGATTTTGTTTTTAGCACTTCTGAACTTGTGAAACTTCCCTCCCATTTTATTCCTCAGTTTTTTTTCTTTTGCAATTTGTAGATGTTTTTCCAGTTTCTTGGGATCTCCTGATTCTCTACCAGTCACCACTTGGAATTGAATTTTATTTTTTTCAGTGCGTACAGTGTTATGTAAACAATGTAATTGGTATGTTATTTCCATTGTTAGTACAGTCAGCCAAAATCAAGAGTTGGATGCTTAACTAAAATTGATTTGGACTTCCTTAAAATTAATGACCATCTTTCTTTATTTAATGAAGTGCATAAGACCAAAAAGTAGATACTTTTTTTTTGTTAAAAAAAATTTTTATTTGGGCATGGAATTTTGTAGATTTTATTAAGTGTTAATTCAGTTAAATTTGGATGCCTCCTTGCCCAAAATAAGTACTTTTTAAATTAAAAATTATCATCCGTGTAAAGGGATATTTATATTTTATATCTTGTATTTGAACGGTTGAATACTTCAACCCAGAAAATATTTGTTTTATAATTTTTTGGTAGAACTACTGCAAGGATATTTGAACATTGTATATAGTAGTGTTAACCTTTGCCTTTGTTTGTACCATTAACCCATTATTTGAATGAACTAAATCTTTCTAGGAACTAGAGCACCACACTAGAAAAGTATTTTCTGGTGATACGGAGCTTAAGGTTGCAGTTACTGGTATTTCATTTATACAAATTTCTGCTTATAAAGTTTTGTAACTTTCAAGTTACAAAACAATATTAGGTAAGACTGAGTTAATTTTGGCTTTAAAAAGTCAGTTTATCTTGTAAGAAAATAGTGTTGCAAGAAGAACAGACAACAGATTTTCCAAATTATTTCACATTTTCCACATTTAGTTTTCTGCAAAACCCTTTGTGCCAACTTCTTTTAATTATCAAGAAAGTTATATGATATTGTAGTACTTGTTTTATAGTTGAGAAACAGAGAAAAACAGTATTAGCTAGTGTTTAGTCTTCCTTCCTGTGTATCAGTACTATGCTAAATGCTTTATATAAAAACCCTGTAAAGTAACATTATCTTCATCTTACATGTGAGGAAACTCTTAAGTAATTTAGGAATTTAGTTTCTAGGGACACCTCACTGGTAAGTGGGGAAGCCGGAATTCAAACCCTTTCATGTCTGACTGTAGAGGCTGAGGTCTTAGCTGCTGTGCAATACTATTCTTTCTACAAATGTAGCTTTGTTATTCTGAATATAAAATAGCTTTTGAGGATTAAAAAAATTTTTTTGTTGTTCTTATCATTGTAATATAGCTTTGATGACCCTTTTGATCTTCCCCCTCCCTTTTTTCTTTTTTCATTCAAGAAACTTCTGCAGCATCCAGAACTGAGTAATAGTCAACTTCTGGCAGATTTTCTCTCCCCCAATGGTGGGGAAACACAGTTTCTTGATAAGATACTACCAGATGTAAATCTTGGTGAGTCAATTTAAAGAATCATGTATATGAGGATAAACTGAAAACAATCAGCATTTTCAGATTAATGTAGAGGAATAGTTTATATAGTGAAGCCATGTGTCAAATTCTAACAGACTTTTTTTTTTGTTCTACCAGACTTCTTATATACTGTTAGTAGGAACGTAAATTGGAAACTACTTGGAAAAACAGTTTAGTATGAAACTGAATGACTTAGCAATGCTATACTCTAGACTTAGAAATACATACTCTAGAGAATCTTTTATTCATATTGAAGAATGTTCATAGCATCATTGTTTTATAGCCAAAACTAGAAAAATGTTCATTACCAGTAGATCAACAGATAAATTATGATAAATTCATAAAGTAAATACCTATAGCATGTAGCTGTTTGCAACAACATTGATAATCTTAAAAACATAGTGTTGAATGAAAGAAGCAAGACACAGAATATATACAGCATGATTTCTTTTATATAAAGTTCAGTATAGACCATAGTAATAAGGAAAGCAGGAAAAGTTTGAATAAAATTGTTAAAGATAATAATGGAAGTAAAACAATATTTCTAAATATATTTTATATAATACAATCTTAAGAACATATAGAACTAAACAAATGAATTAAATATTACAAATGGGTATTTGGCTTTCATTTGTATCTCTTCAAATTAATATATTTAGTTGAGCCAGAGTACTTTGTGTTTGTGCATGGAGGTTTTCTTATCAGGGGAAAATGTGAGGACATTTTATATTTGGTTATATATGATATTTAGGAGACAGAATTGGGTAGACATTGTTGGTTGCTAACTAGGTTTGATTGAAGGAGAAGAAATGATCAAAAATGACCCAGATTTCTATTTAAACAATTGGAAGGACGCTGTTACTTGCTGAGATAAGGAATAAATTAAGAGCGGTTCTGAACTTGTTGAGTTTACAGAATCCAGTTAAAGAAGCTTTGTAAGGCAGGGAGGCCAGGAGGTAGGCAAGGAGTAGAGATTTGAGTGTTGTTTGAAATCAGATTGAGCAGATAAATTGGCTCAAAGAAGAGCATGTAGAAGAGACAGAAAAGAACAGGACGAAGCTCTGTAGTTTAAGGAACTTGGAGAATTCTTTTCTTTTTTTAAGATTTATTTATTTGAGAGGGAAAGAGTGAGCAGAGGGAGGGGGAGAGAGAATCCTCAAGTGGACTCCCTGCTGAGTGGGAAGCTTGACAGAGGGGTTGATCCCAGGACCCTACGATCATGACCTGAGCCAAAATCAGCAGTCAGATTCTTAACCGACTGAGCCACCTTGGTGCCCCAGGCTCTTGGGGAATTCTAAGGAGGGAGGCATAGTTTATGGGGGTAGCAAAGGAGAAATAGTCTGATGGGAGAGAGTTGGGTGGTTTTCATGTTGTAAAACAATCTCCCATTTTAATTTGTTATTATGTCTCCTGCTATTGCTGTAAGTCTACTTTTTTCTCAATTGAACTGCAAGAAATTTTATGTTGCTTTCATCAATTTTGACTGATTTTTACAGGCATTTCTAATGTTTGAGAAAATTTCAAGATGTTTGATATTTTAAAATAAGGGAACCTCGAGATAAGATCAAGAAGAAATTTTGGCAAACAGAATTAGAATAAATATTCTTAATCTAAAACTCAGAATATAAACTATTTCAATAGTCAATGTGGTTTTTTTTTTTTTTTAATTAGAGAGAGAGTGCGAGTGGAGGGGAGGGGCAGAGGGCGAGGGAGAGAGAGCAAGAGACTCTTAAGTGGGCTCCATGCTGAGTATGGAGCCTGACTTGGGGCTCGATCTCATGAGCCTGAGATCATGACTAGAGCCAAAATCAGGAGTTGGACGCTTGACCGACTGAACAACCCAGGTGCCCCTAAATAGCCAATGTAAATGTTGTAGCAATTCTTAAAACTTTTTTGACTAACTTTTGCATGCTTTTAGGTATCTTTATATATTCATTATTGTTTAAAATCTTTTGAAAACATTTCTTATGGAAAATTTCAAATATACATGAAAGTAGAGAATTTTGTGTAATAAACTTCTCATTCTGTTTCAGCAGTTACCAACACTTGGCTTGTTCAGTCCCTTCTGCCCCCCACCCCAATCCCACTGTATTATTTTAAGTAAATCCTAAATGTTATATCTATAAATAGTTAAGAATGCCATATTTATTGTAAATTTCTATTGAATGTGAAATGGTAAATTATTAATTTTTTACTGTTTTTTTTTAAGATTTTATTTATTTATTTGACAGAGAGAGAGATCACAAGTAGGCAGAGAGGCAGGCAGAGAGAGAGGGGGAAGTAGGCTCCCCGCTGAGCGGAGAGCCCGACATGGGGCTCGATCCCAGGACCCTGAGATCATGACCCGAGCCGAAGGCAGAGGCTTTAACCCACTGAGCCATTGAGGTGTCTCCTGTTTTACTTTTTACTTGGCTATTTAGTATTTAAAATTACCTAGTGAAGGAACACCTGGGTGGCTCATTTGGTTAATAAGCATCTGCCTTTGGCTCAGTTATGATCCCAGGGCCTTGGGATCGAGAGCCACATTGGGGTCCCTGCTCAGCCAGGAAACTGTTTCTCCCTCTCCCTCTGCCTGCTGCTCACCCTGCTTGTACTCTATCTCTCTCTGTCAAATAAATAAATAAAATCTTAAAAAAAAATAAAATTACCTAGTGAAAAATACCTGTAAGCAATTATGAGATATATTATACCTTCATAAAATTAACATTTTATTTTTAATTGCAGGGAAAATTATAAAGTCTGTTCCTGGAAAACTAATGAAAGAGGTGAATAACTGATTTATGTATATTCTGTAACATGATAGTTATAAGCATACTTAAATATCAGTAAATTTTAATGGGTTATATGATTATTAAAAATCATAATCTTGATTTTTTATTTTCATACCATGATTTCTGTATCACAACAGAAAGGTCAGCATTTGGAACCTTTCATCATGAATTTTATTAATTCTTGTGAATCTCCAAAGCCTAAACCGAGTAAACCGGAACTGACTATTCTCAGCCCCACTTCAGAAAACAACAAGAAGGTACTGTGTATTGCCGTACAGTCATGAAGTTTGAAGTTGTCCTATTTGAGACTTTTCCATTATAGGGAGAATCATGTGTTGATGAAATGAATGGGACTTATATCCTTTATGTGGAAATCAGTTGTGCAGTATAAAGAGGGTATTTTATGCAGTGTCTTGCCTCTTTAACAAGTAAAAGACGTTACCTATTAATAAGGCAGATGCTTATTATGTTTCTTTCGATAATGGTATTTGTAAACTGCCGTTTCTGTATTTGTGGGATTTTTTTAAGGTGGTTCTCTTAGGTTGTAAATCAACAACATCCAGTATTCAAATTAATTGATATAATGTATTTATATTGATTTGATGTTTATTTTATCTCATTTCAATGGCTTATGTAGTATTTAATCCATTCATTAAGCAGGTATATTATCGTGTGCCTACTGTTGAGTGCCAGGCACTGGAATATAAAGATACATTTCTAGTTTGCAAGAAGCTCACTTTAGGGATTCCTGGCTGGCTCAGTCCGTTAAGTGTCTACCTTCAGCTCGGGTCATGATCCCGGGATCAAGTCCTACACTGGGCTCCTTGCTCAGTGGGGAGCCTGCTTCTCCCTCTGCCTGCTAGTCCCCCCCTGCTTGTGCTTTCTCTGGCACTCTCTCTCTCTTTCTGACAAAAAAAAAAAAACAAAAAACAAAAAACTCATTTTAGTTCCAGAATAGTGCTCAGCATGGGGAGCTATTGAGCTCAAAGGATAGCCCTCTCCCTCTCCCCAAAACTTATAAAAGGTATTTTTCATATTTTTTTCACTTTATAACTTTCTTTTGGGTAAACAAATAGTTATTTTTGTGTATTGATTTTTTAAATTCAATAACCTTGCTAGACTTGTATTAACTTTAGTAATATATCTATTCTTTTAGATTTGCACACTATATGCAAATGATGATTTTGTTTCATTCATGGCTATGAACTACTGTACAAAGGGCACATGATTTCAGTGTTTCACCATTAAACCATATAGTATAGCTTTTTTCATAGATATTCTTTATAAATAAGGGTAAGGAAGTTTACATTCATGTTTGTGGGTGGCCTTGACCTATAGTTTTTCTTTCTCATACTATCCTTGTCAAGTTCTGGTATCAAAGTTATATTAACCTTTTTCGATTTGCTGGTAAAGTTATAATTGGAATTACTAGTTCTTTAAATAATTGGTAGAACTGGTTGTTAAAGTCACCTAGGCCTTGAGTTTTGTTTATAGGAAGGTTTTTTTAAAAGCCAACTTAATTTCTTTAACGAATATAGTATTCTTCAGATTTGTTGCATGAGTCAGGTTTTTTTTCAAAGATTTTATTTATTCACCTGAGAGAGAGAGAGTGTGTGTGTGTGAGCTGGGGGAGGAGCAGAGGGAGAGGCACAAGCAGACTCCCGAGCTGAGTGTGGTGCCTGATGTAGGACTTGATCCCATGACTTCCCAAGATCATGACCTGAGCTGAAACCAAAAGTCAGAGCCAATCATCTGAGCCACTCAGGTGCCCCAACATGAGTCAGTTTTGATATTTTATATATATATATATTTTTTAAGGGGGGAGGGGCAGAAGGAGAGGGAGAGAGAGAGAGAATCTTAAGCAGGTTCTACACCTGGCTTGGAACCTGATGCAGGGCTCCATCTTACAACCCTGAGACCGTGACCGGAGCCAAATCAAGAGTGAGACACTTAACCAACTGAGCCACCTAGACACCCCGATAGGTTATATTTTTCAATACATTTTTTATTCTATCTTAATTTGAAATTTTTTTGACCTAAAGTTGTATTTTTCTGACATCTGTAGCTATGTCCCCTTTTATTTTTTAACATATTTGCGTCTTTCTTTTTTTTTTTTTCTTTTGATCAATCCTGCCAAAGATTTTGTCCTTTTCATCTTTTGGCTTGTTGATCTTTTCTATTAGATGTTAGTTTCTTGATTTCTGCTATATTATTATTATTACTAATAATAATAGACTTTTTTGCATATCCTGGGAGTAGGTAGGGCTGAGGTTTAGTTGCATTTTATCATTTTTCTGTAAGTACATCTTGTTGTTTCACACTGATTAGGCATTTCTGGACTGTGACTGTTACTGTCCAAATAAATTTTGATTAAAGCTCAGTGTTCACATCTAAACACTCTTTAATTGTGAATTATAATTTGTTAAGTCATGTTAGTTTTAAAATTAGCTGTAATTAATATATTTATACATCTTTACATGTTCATTTGCTCCTTTTGGTATTCAGAAAAAGGGTTTCTTCATGAATAACGAATTTCCTTTGTGTCCAAATTTTCTTGTGTCTAAAATTAATGCAGACTTTTGTGTACTATTTTGGGAGGAATATGTATTTTTTATTCAATTTTGGGCCTAAATATGAAACTTCAGAGGCAGAGCTTAACCTATCTGATAATTCTGTTTTGATTGGAAAAGTTTAAGTGCTTTGTGTCACGTTATCTTTAGTGATTGTTATCATTAAGTGTAATAAACTATCTCTTCATTATTTCAATTTTTACTTTAGCTTTTCAGTGATCTGTTTAAGAATAATGCAAACCGTGCTGAGAATACAGAAAGAAAGCAAAATCAGAATTATTTTATGGAGGTGATGACTGTAGAAGGAGTCTATGATTACCTGATGTATGTAGGTAGGTAAGATATATGTGGTTACTGTGAAGACCTATTTTTCATTTATGTATCATTTCTTCTGTGATGCTAATTAATGCTCTTCACTATTGCCCCATTGTAACTTCTTTTTAAACTGAATATACTTCTTTTATAAGAATTTGATATAATTGAGTCTTGAACATATTAAAGTTACTAATGTTTACAAATAAAATATTGACCGTTTGTGGTTTTTTATACTGGAGAATGCTTGGAATATCTGTTTATCTTAACAAAACATTCCATATGATCCTTCTCAGGACGGGTGGTTTTCCAAGTTCCTGACTGGCTTCATCATCTCTTAATGGGAACTCGAATCCTGTTTAAAAACACCCTGGAAATGTATACTGACTACTATCTTCATTGTAAACTAGAACAACTGTTTCAGGAGCACCGTTTGGTCTCACTCATAACACTTCTCAGAGGTTTGTATTTTGTCATGTGTTTCATGTTTTATATGCTTTTGTGTCTTGTTTTTCATTGGTTTATTAGTATTTCTGCAATGAAGAAGTACTTTGTGTATAACAGGTAAAAATTCTAGCAAATATTTTTTTGTCTCTTTTTAGATGCTGTATTCTGTGAAAACACTGAACCTCGCTCTCTCCAAGATAAGCAAAAACGAGCAAAACAGACTTTTGAAGAAATGATGAATTACATTCCAGGTGTAATATTTAAGTAGTTTAATATAGATTAGCATTTCTTTGAGATCACAATGTATAGTAATTTTCTTTTAATATTTATTTGGAGAGAGAGCAAGCATGTAAGTTGGGGGAGGGGCAGAGGAAGAGGGAGAGAGAGAGAATCTTAGGCAAACTCTGCACTGTGTGTGGAGCCTGATGCGGGGCTCAATCTCATAATCCCCGACCATGATCTGAGCTGAAATCTAGAGTTAGATGCCTACCAGCTAAACCACCCAGGCACCCTACAAGGTATAGTAATTACCGAAACTAATTTTTATTTTGCGTTACCATTTTAGAAATAGTTATAAAGACCAAGTAAAATGAACTCATAAGTTAATTAAATTTGGTTTTTATGATATAAGCACTATGAACTTTAAGAAAGGCTTTTTCTAATGCAGTAGCCAGACTCTTTCAGCAGCAACTTACAATCAGACTAATGTAAGTGATATGTTTGTGGGACAATTGGAATCTTGCTGCCCACTATACTATGAGAAGAACTACAGTAGTGTTTATGAGTAAAAGATCAGAATTAATAAATTCGTTCTAAATTTACTGAGCACTTTCCACATGTCAGGCACTATGCGGAGAGCAAGGGCTATAAAAAGTATACTTGAGTAGTTCCGTCTAGCAGGAAGACAGGTATACAGATATACAGACAAAACATACATGTGATGGAGGCATGTTCAAGTCACAGAGTATCTCAGAGGAAGAGAATGATCACTTCTGTAAAGGAGGTAGCTTGAGCCATAAGGTAAATGAATGGTAGTAACCTTTTATAGAGTGGGAAATACAAGGAAAAAATGTCAAGGGGTCAAAGCAGAGGATACTTAGTTTAGAATATTTTGAGTGTGAAGTGCCTATACATTATTTGGGAGGAAATGTCTAATAAGGAGTTAGATATCCAGGTTTTGAAATTAGAGAAATGAATGGTAAAGGATAGAGATATGGGAGTTACGTGTAGTGGAGAGAAATACGTGTAGTAGAGAGAAAATATAGAGTAGGAATTGAAGAGGCCTTTGGATCGTATCTTAGAGAATTCTCATCAGTGAACAATTAGTCTCAGAATAGTCTGCTGCTCTCTGTGAAAACAGTTAAGTTAAATCCCTGGTCTGGATATAAAAGTGAATAAGAGCTGTTTTGGCTAAATCTTCTGTAGGTAAACGATGAAATAATTTCTTACTTTTTTGTAATAGCAGCCCTTAGCATTCTTGGCTTTAACAGTCTTAAGTTTTGATATTAGGGACAATGTGGAAAGCCAGTGAATGTAGTAATTTATTATTTTGCTGAGGCACAAATTTGAATCACATCTACTTCAAGACTTCTCTTTGGGAAGGAGTAATTTAGTGAGTAAACTTAGCATGTTTTTCTGTTGTTCTCTACCCCTCATTTCTTACTCAGGACTTGTGAAGGATCTGAAAAGATTTCCATGCATCTTAGTTGGGAAATTCTATGTAGTATTGGTGAATTAGGGGATTCATAAAGATCCATATTAGGTCACATATCTTGAAAATATCAAGGATCTACTATGCTTATTATAAATTTAATTTGGCCTTTGCCTCTTAGGGTTAGATTTATCTCCTAGAAGCAAACATAAAGTGAGAAATTTTCAAGAACGTCATTAAGAGTTTTATTATGATAGGGCAGGGGAAAGGACAAATATTTGAGCACTTCGTTTACTTAAGAATTAACTTATTTTCCTCTTTTGGGGAAAATATTCAGAGATTTTTTAGTAAGGACTGACTCTCTGTTAATAGAAATGATACATGACAGCTGTGCAATCAAACATGTATCAGAACTTTTTGGATCCTAAATTAGTGTTTAAACATTTCTCAAAAAGATTGTTCTATAAGATGATTAGTAATAATTATGCAAAAAGTACAAATGTAAATTAAAGAGGTCATAGTCATTGAGGAAAGTCTATGTTAAAAAATTAAACATCTTTTCCTGATATTAAGATATTCAAACATTATGAAAATATATAGAGTAAAAAGTAGAAGCCATCTTCTCCCTAATCAGTTTGGTGTTAATACTCACATTTTTCTGTCCATTTCTATACATGTGTCCATGTCCATTTCTATACACATAATTTTAGAATTTGATTTTATTTGTTTTACCTGAATGGGATAACACAGTATGTATTATTTTCTAACTGTCTTTTATCACTTAATAGTAGATATCGCTTCTTGGCCTTTTGGCTAAGATCAAGTGTATCACTTAATAGTATAAGTAGATTTCTTTACTGCAGCATTCCTCGGAGCTTGTAGTATACTTTGTGCACTGTGACTCTCCAAAAGGAAGAGTTTCTCAACTTGACTGTAGAAGCATTTTTTCTGGGAACCCCTTGCAGAACGCTGGTTTAGGAAATGCGGATTTATAGTTTTTGTGTAATACCTGGGAAACAGGGTGAAGATTTTGCTTTCTGGTCCATATATATTAGTCACCTTATAATATGAAGTGTTTCGCATTTGGCTTTCTCTTTTAGATCTGATAGTCAAGTGTATTGGTGAAGAAGCCAAGTATGAAAGCATCAGACTTCTATTTGATGGCTTACAACAGCCAGTTCTTAATAAGCAGGTAAAATTCATTAAAGCCGGTTACCTAGTGTTGGCTAGGTTTTGTGAACGACACACAGTAGGGTGTCTGGTATATTATGAGTTGCAAAGTGACACTATGTTAAATCAAAGCAGTGCACTTCAGCCGTTCAGGTAGAAAAAAACGGTATTTTATCTGTTACTCCTTTTTGATTATTTTTAAATTAAATTTTGTTTTAATTTCAGTATAGTTAACATACAGTGTTGTATTAGTTTCAAGTGTACATTATCATGGTTCAACAATTTTATACGTTACTTAGTGCTCATCATGATAAGCATACCCCTTAATCCCCATCACCTATTTCACCCATCCCCACACCCACCTCACCTGTGGTAACCATCAGTTTGTTTTCTAGATTTAAGAGTTATTTTTTTTTCTGTATAACATGAGTTGTTTTTACTTAAAATAAACATAGATTCATCGTACACAAAATTCATGAAATACAGTAAAAATTTAAAAATTAGGAATTCCATCATTCAGATTACATAGAATAACCACAGTTAACATTACATATATAGTTCAGTCTGTACATATTTCGTTGAGATCTTTATAGTTAAAATTTTGTATCCTGCTTGTGTCTTTAACATTTATGCAGTATAATAATAAAATATACACATGCGAAGACATGTATATCTGAGTTCTATTCCCAGCCTTCTCATTCAGAGGGTAACCACAGTCCTGAATTTTGTTCTTACCATTTTTAATGGCTTTTATCTAATGCCTTAAAAAAAATTTTTTTTTTTGGTGCTTTAGCTGACTTATGTTTTATTGGACATTGTGATACAAGAACTATTTCCAGAGCTCAATAAGGTAACTGAGAAGCAGCAGTTTTATTCTTTATTTTTAATGGTATGCTGACATTTTAATTAGGGACACAAAAATTAAGAAAACCTTGTGGCTATGATCCTTTTAAAAATTAACAACCTTAATAAATGACTATATTTTCTTTTTTCAACATGCTTTAAGAGTCGGTTTTTGGGGGACAGGAAAGGAATAGCCTGTGTTTTGACTTTGTCCTTTCCTAATTATAAGCAGATAGGAACATTATACCCTGTAGAGTCTTTCCAGAGGAAGGTGTGAGTTTAAATCCTAGCACGAGGCTGTCCTCTGTCTGTAACACTGAGTGCTATATAAGTTAGACTTGAGCGTTTTGGGGCAGTTGAGCTTATATGAACCCAAGAGTACAAAATGAATTGGAATTGGAGAATGGTAATATTATTATTATTACTGTATTGAATCTGGAGGGGATATATCTATCTATCTATCTTAGGATAGTTATACAATGGAATTAATTGTTAGGCACTTCACAAATGAACCCTGTTTCATTATCTTTTATTAAATAGATTTATTTTTACTTTAGGTACAAAAAGAAGTTACCTCTGTGACGTCCTGGATGTAAGCATTTGGATTTGGGAAAGAATAACTGGATAGATGACAAATTTCTGCTGTGCTAGTGTAGTATTTTCTTTCTTTTACTTTTGTATATTCTTGTATATATCATGTAATCCAGTGTCTGAAATTTCGGGGTTTTTTTTGTTTTAATAAAGACTAACACAAACGTAATAATGGTCACAAATGATTGGGTTTCATAGTCTTTCATTTTTTTTTTTTTACCTGTTATCCAAATTTTATTAGAACATCTGTCATTTGTTATTGCCATTTTTAAAGAGATAATTCATAATCCTCTTAGGGCAAACAGATAAAACCAATAATCTTTGTATTGTATCACTTTGAAAATAATTACGTTTAGTATGGAGAAACAGGAGTAAGATCTGATTTTCTTTCTTACTTAGAGTTAATACATTTTAGTAGATTTTTTTCTTTTTACTCCCATTTTCTAGTAGTTAACTACATGCCTATAAAGAAGATATTCTTTATGAGTTTTTCATAAGAAACAAAGGACTTCTCCTTATTCTTTTGGATTGACAGGTTATAGCCCTTTTTAGGTGTGAAAACGGACTAAGCAGATATTTGTGATTGTGGGGTTGCAGTTACATTTCACTGAATGAATGTTGTAGCTATATTCCAAAATCTTATGTAAACAATTTAGTCAAGTAGATTTTTGGTTTATGTCTGTTGTCTCTCCAAAAGGAAAATAATTGTCTTTCTTGAGGAAGGTTAATTTAAAATATTAGAGTCAATGTTCAGAATTGTACTCACGGTTCCCTCCTATGCTCTACTTTTCTCCTTGAAACAAATTTGTCTTTCAAGATTGAGAGTTTTGTGTTTCCTAATTGGTTGTACCATTCATTCAGAATACACTTACCGAGTTTCAGCTATGTATTAGATACTAAGCTGGGTAATTTGAAACTAAATATAATTTGGAAATCTAACCTATTTAATACTATTCACTTATTTTTTTTCCAAGGTTTTAAGAAAGGATTATTAGGTATTGTAATTTTTTTTTTAAAGATTTTATTTACTTATTTGACACAGAAAGAGAGACAGAGACAGCGAGAGAGGGAACACAAGCAAGGGGAGTGGGAGAGGAAGAAGCAGGCTTCCCGCTGAGCAGGGAGCCCAATATGGGACTCTGTCTCAGGGCCCCGGGATCATGACCTGGGCCGAAGGCAGATGCTTAACAACTGAGCCACCCAGGCGCCCATAGGTATTGTAATTTTTGAAAAGGTTTTGTCAGCAGTTTTATTATATTTTTAATTGCTTGAAAATTCTAGAATATATATGAGTTTCTGTGAATCAGTGCTTTAATACCAAGCCATAAACATTTACTAATTTCTTAGGATCAGGCGGAAGATTAATCAGGTTAACTCCACATTTAAATCCATAGCATTTTTAACACTGTTATTTAAAATGTCATGGTAAACTGGAAAAATAAAAATATTTAAAAATATTTAAAAATAAAATATTTTACAGCCCTTTTTATGCCATTCTTACTTACTCTTCACAGAGAGTTGTGATATTCTCTTTATTTAGATGAGAAAAATGTTGTTAGGAGTGCATCATTCCGCTTGGGCTGCCATAACAAAATACCACAGACTGGGTGGCTTAAACAAATTTATTTCTCACAGTTCTGGAGGGTAGAAGTCCAAGATGAGGTGCCGACAAGGTAGGTTTCATTTTGAGGCTTCTTCTTTTGGTTTGCAGATGGCCACCTTCTCACATGTGCCCCTGACCTCTTTGTGTAGGTGTGTGGGAAGAGAGAAGGAGATCTCTCTCTCTCCTTCTTATAAGGCCACCAATCCTATTGGATTTGATTTTATAATAGAAATATAAATAGAAGTCTGATTTGCCACTGGTCTTAGCAGATTGTGTAATGATGTATACACAAGTTGTAATTTCAGATATAGTCAACCATTAGCATAATGATTGACTTAAATGAATGGATGAAAACATGAATAGGTCTTGCCAGTTCACTATATTCCCTTTCGAGTCTGTTTTCTGTAATGTATCCAGTAATCTCTTTGACAGTGCTGGGTATACAGAGGAGAAATCTTTAACCCGAGGCCTATGAGCTCCAGGGAAAAATATTTTTTTTAATTTCTTTTTTGTTGTTGTTAATTTGATATTTATGGTTTTTTTTCTGCCAAACACTCCAGGTAATGGTTGTGTAGTTCAATGACACCCTATTTACTTAAAGCAGTGGCAAGCAGGATTTGGCCCTCAGGCTATACTTTGCTAATCCCTGATGTAGAGCAACAAAAGAGGGGAGGAAAAGGAATACTGTTAGAAAAATTGTAATTACCTTCATATTAGGGAACGGGGGAATTGAATCTTTGGAGAAAGGCAACTATCTTTTTTTTTTTTAATTTAAATTCAATTTAATTTAATTAACATGTAGTGTATTATTAGTTTCAGAGGTAGAATTTAGTGATTTATCAGTTGCATATAACACCCAATGCTTATTCTATCAAGTGCCCTCCTTAATGCCCATCACCCAGTTATCCCATCCCCGTACTTACTTCCCCACCAGCAACCCTATTTGTTTCCTATAGTTAAGAATCTCTTATGGTTTGTCTCCCTCTCTGATTTTGTCTTATTTTTCCTTCCCTTCCACTGTGTCTGTCTGTTTTGTTTCTTAAATTCCACATGAGTAAAATCATATGATACTTGTCTTTCTCTGACTGACTTATATTGCTTAGCATAGTACCTTCTAGTTCCATCTACGTCATTGCAAATGGCAAGATTTCATTCTTTTTGATGGCTGAGTAGTATTCCATTGTATATATATACCACATCTCCTTTATCCATTCATCAGTTGATGGACATCTGGGCTCTTTCCATAGTTTGGCTATTGTGGACATTGCTGCCATACACATTGGGGTGCAGGTGCCCTTTCAGATTACTATGTTTGGTATCCTTCGGATAAATCCCTAGTAGTACAATTGCTGGGTCATAGGGTAGCTCTGTTTTTAACCTTCTGAGGAACCTCCATACTGTCTTCCAGGGTGGCTGCACCAGTTTGCATTCCCACCAACAGTGTAAGAGGGCTCCCCTTTCTCTACAACCTCACCAACATCTGTTGTTTCCTGACTTGTTAATTTTAGCTATTCTGACCATTGTGATACTACTGTGGTTTTGATTTGTATTTCCCTGATGCCAAGTGATGTTGAGCATTTTTTTGTGTGTGTCTGTTGGCCATTTGTATGTCTTCTTTGGAGAAATGTCTATTCATGTCTTCTGCCCATTTCTTGACTATTTTTTGTTTTTTGGGTAAAGCACCTCCTTTTGACTGCATCAGATAAGAGAAGTGGTGCCTTTTGATTTGCTGTACTTGAACCAAATCAACTTATGAAATGTATCCTATTTTACCAGTACAAAAATAACATTCATTATAATCTTTCATTTGCAAAATATTTAAGTCACAGAAGCTGCTGGTTCCTGCAGGGTTGCCCCAGCTGATTGTATGTATTGTGCCAGGGGACTGTTAAAGGGATGAACTGTGTCCCCTGAAAAGATAGCAGGGCTTCAGTCCTAGTCCCCAGTACCTGTGAATGTGACCTTATTTAGAAAGTGTTTTTGCAGGTGACTAAAATGAAGTCATTACAGTGGGCCTAATCCAGTATGATTTTGTCCTAATAAAAGGGATAGAGGGGCACCTGGGCGGCACAGTCAGTTAAGCATCTAACTCTTGATTTCAGCTCCGGTCATGAACTCAGGGTCATGAGATTGGACCCTGCATCAGCCTCTGCGCTCATCAGGGAGTCTGCTTGAGATTCTGTCTTCCTCTCCCTCTCTCTCTCTCTCAGATAAAATAAATAAATCCTGGGAAAAAATGGGGGGCAGGGCATGGAGGCAGACATACTGAAGGAAAGGGATCTAAAAACATGGAGAAATACCAGCTATAAGACAAGGAATGCCTAAGGCCACCAGAAGCTGGGGGAGAGGCTTGGAATTAGATTCTCTCCACCATAGTCTTCAGAAGTAAACAGCCCTGACAACTTGATCTGAGACTTCTAGCCTCCAGAATGGTGAGATGATAAATTTCTGTTGTTTAAGCCATTCAGATTGTGTCTGTTTATTACAGTAGTCGCAGGTAGCTAATCAGGAACCTTTCCTAATTTTGACAAGCCTAGCCATATATCCATGGGACTTCATAGTCCTTGAGGGAGCAACTTTTTCTCATGGACAACTATTGACAGCCTCAACTCTCTTCTAAGAAACCCAGCTTATGCTTTGTTGCAAACTGCTGAAGGTAGCTCTGTCACCAAATGGATTTAATGTATTCAATTGATCAATGTGTAACAATTGGTTTATTGTGTTACCAGTATGCTTGAAGATTCTTAGATGTACAACCAGTTCAGATAAATTTAAATCCCCAACACTGTCTAGCTTGATCATTTCTATTTTTAGTGAACAACTACAGGCCTCAAGAACAGTTTCTACATTAGATTCTGTACATGAAAGCCAGAAAATGTAATAATATTATTACTCAAAATATCCTTTATTTACTGTGTTCTCTTACCTAAAAATTGTGTGCATTTTTATTTTTTGTTTGAGAAAGGGGATAGGGAGGGTTATCAGATAGCAAGGGACTTAGGATCAAGGGAAATGATACCGTTGATAAGCTGTCAAAGTTTTCCTTCAGTCAAATCATCTCAGATTATAGTGTTTGCTTGAGAGAAGAAATAACTACCAAGGCAAGGAGCATATCTTCAGTTTTATTGTACAACTGAATTGCACAATTCAATCTACAACTGCAAAGTGTCTGAGGTCATTTCTTAAACCACCGCACAATACATGCACATGTATTTAGAAAATTTACAAAAATGTTCTTTAAAAATTTGTGCTCCAATAGGATTTATTCTTTTTTACTGGCCAAGCATAAAAAATGTACTCCAAATGCACCTTTCTCTAATTTTCCTCTTATAATCTTACTGACATTTATTTATAGCTAATCTGTATATGCATAAAACTGAGGGTATTATTTTACTGCAGTAGCCTTTTTAAAGATGTTACAGAGTTTAAAAGTATATTTTTGTATCAAGTGTACTTAATATTTTTAAACATTAAGAAACAAACACTGCTTCTCCAAACCTCTACTGCTATTTGCTCACCATTTTTTAAGGTGAAGGCTCCCGTTTCTCGTTAAATCATTTCTGCAATGCTGAGCAGGCTCGCATGGTCTCATGACCTCCTTAAGCAAGTATTTGTTCTTCTGGGCATAAATCATTTCATCGGTCTGGGTGTTTCTTGAGCTTCCACTCAGAGGGACTCACTCCCAGGCAGGAGTTCTCATATCTATATTTGAGAATGATCCTTATGTAATACCACTTTTAAAAATCAATCCTTGTCTCATCTTCTGGATTTTCCATAACCGGGGTGGCCGTGGGGAGGGAGAGAGAGAGAGAGAGAGAGAGAGAGAGAGAGAGAGAGAGAGAGAATGTGTGTGTGTGTAGTGTGACTAGAGTAAGTACAGTGCTGGCATCTTGATGGGGAGGGACAGGTGCAGGTTTAGAATTATACCTTGTGTTAGAAGGTTCTTTAATGAGACCTTTACATTAGAAAGAAGGAAGGAAAGAGCACAGAGGCAGAATTGATGGAATCCCATAAAATTATTAACAGCTAATACTAGGTCAGGCACTAAGCTGCCGCTCCTTAACAAATATCTCTTTAACAAATCTAAATGCTCTTTAGCTCTTTTTCTTCTGTAAATACATCCTGGGTGTCCTGTTCTTCCCTGCCCTTTCTCCCTGACCCTGGACTATTTTTTGCCTTTCCCATTATCTGCTGCACTGTTTGTTCCCTGACTCATTAAAGGCACATAGGTGGTACAAGAGAGAATGCTACCCTGTGTTAGTCCATTAAATTCACTATAACAACAGGATCTAAAAAGGAAAAAACAGAGACCTGAAATAAAGCAGACACTTATCATCCAGGAGCATGATGCTATTGACAGTTACGAAGAGCGGAAGCCATTAAGTATCATTCCGAACAGCAACTGGATGTAGTTGAAAGAGTGCTGGGCTTGAGGTCAGAAAACCTGGGTTCCGGTCTTAGATCTGTCACTTTCAGCTATATGGCCCTGAACAAGTCTGCTCTTTCTGAGCTTCAGTTTCACATCTGTCAAATGGGAAAAACAATACCTGCCTTGCCTACCAAAATTATAGACATCAAATAAGATACTGTGCTTGAAACTCCACTGTAAATGATAAAATGTAAACATAGTTGTTTGGTGGATTAAAATGGATATAAAGGAGAAAAATGATTTCTATGGTTTAAAATTGTTAATAAAATTTTATTAAAATTTGCATATGTAAACTAAAGATGGTTGGCCTTCTGTCAAAGGGCTCATTTTCATTTTTTTCCTGTGTATTCATTAACTCGCTGATCCTGTGTGATGGTGTCAGTGTCTTCATTTACAGTCCTCTATGCTCAGCTTCTAGGTGCCTGCAAAGATGGTCTGTGCCATCACCAAGCCAGTTCCTAAAAGGCAGACTTGAATCTCACTTGGAAAAAAATGCAGTTCCACACATTAATGACAAGAAGAATTTTTGGCTATTGGTATAAAACAATGATCACTGCCAAAAATGAAAGAAATATTAGAGAAAAGCTCCCATGACAATGACTTCCTGCAGAAAACTTGATCCGACCTTCAACCGCTGGATAAATTACTTTCATTTTTAAGATGTATCCAGAAACCACATTGATATCTTGGTCACCTAGAAAAATACATACATTATTTTAATTACAGAATAAGTAATTATCAATTAAGGGCAAGAAGTGGGAAAACCAATGTATTTCTCTAAAGTCCTCTGTAATTAGAGAAGATATTTCTTTCATAAGCAGGGAGAAAATGTCACAAAAGATAAGAAGAGTGGTAATCAAAGGTGTAAAGAATTTGATTGCTTTTTCATGTCCCAGGTATCAAATGTGCCCATTGTTCACTACTAGATAATTCGATAACTCCGTCAACTCTTGAGATAACTCAAGAAAACGTTGTTGGCCTTATTGCTTTTGAACCACTTCAAAACAAGGGCATTAGGGAACTGGACGAGAACAATTAGTTGAGACATAAAAGTGGCTTCCTTCTGCTTGCCTAGTCAGAAATCATTTTCACATAATTGACAGACAATGGAGACTTCATTTCCAAAAGAGACCTGATTGAAAAAAATACCAACTTCCTGTAACTACAACAAACTCATAGGGACCTGACAAAAATTTTGTTTTAATAATACCACTTGACAAATCCTGTATCTGATGGGGGGTTAACACTCAAAATATACAAAGAACTCCTACGACTCAAAAACAAAAACAAAAATCTGATTAAAAAGTGGGCAGAGGAACTGAATAGACATTTTTTCAAAGAAGACATGCGGATGGCCAACAGACAACATGAAAAGATGCTCGGGATCACTCATCATCAGAGAAATGCAAATCAAAACCATAATGATATCACCTCACTGGTTAGAATGGCTACTATCAAAAAAGATAAGAAATAACAAGTGTTGGCAAGGATGTGGAAAAAGGAACCCTTGTGCGGTGTCGGTGGGAATGTAAACTGGTGCAGCCACTATGGGAAACAGTATGGAGTTTCCTTAAAAAATAAAAAATAGAACCGCTGTATGATCCAGCAATTCCACTTCTGAGTATTTGAAAAAAACAAAAACACTAATTCAAAAAGAAATAGGCACCCCCATGTTCACTGCAGCATCATTTATAATAGCCAAGATCTGGAAAAAAGTGTCTACTGGTGGATGAATGGATAAAATGTCACACAGACACACACAGGCACAATGGAATAATATTCAGCCATAAAAATGAAATCTTTTGCAATAACATGGATGGACCTTGAGGGCATTATGCTAAATGAAATAAGTCAGAGAAAGATAATACCATATGATCTCACTTATATGTGGAATTAAACAACAGCAACAAAACCAAGCTTGTAGATAAAAAGAACAACCTGATAGTTGCCAGAAGTGGAGGCGGGGATGGGCAAAATAGGTGAAGGGGATCAAAAGTCCGGGGTTCCAGTACAAATGAGTCATAGGGATGTAATATGCAGCATGGTGACTAGAGTTAATACTGTATTGTGTATTTAAAAGTTGCTACGAGAGCAGATCTTAAAAGTCCCCATCACAAGAAAAAAATTTTTGGGGTGCCTGGGTGGCTCAGTTGTTAAGCGTCTGCCTCTGGCTCAGGTCATGGTCCCAGGGTCCTGGGATCCAGCCCCGTGGTGGGCTCCCCGCTGAGCGGAAAACCTGCTTCTCCCTCTCCCACTCCCCCTGCTTGTGTCCCCTCTCTCGCTGTGTCTCTCTCTGTGAAATAAATAAGTAAAATCTTAAAATTTTTTTGTAACTGCATGATGTTAACTAGACATTGTGATGATCATTTCACAATACATACATTGAATTATTATATGTCTAACACTGTTATATGTCAATTATACCTCAATAAAAAATTTATCACTAATATTTAAAAAAGAACTCTCTGCTGTGGTTCTCACTCCTGCATCTGAATCACTAGAAGAGACTTTTGCCCCAAACCAATTAAATTAGAATCTCTTAAAAGTTGGGGCCACCATATTGGTATTTAACTTAAAATGCTCCCCAGGTGATTCTGATGTATAGCTAGGGTTGAGAACCCTGAGGGCCAAAGCTTCCTGAACCTTCTATGTGAGCTCCTTCTTTCCAACACCTGTAAGTCTGGGCTTGGGTGATGCACAGCCACCAGCCTCTGACTCATGTGGGACTCAAGGGGACAGCCTTTTAAGCCTGCCGTTCCATCTTCTATTATGGGATGGACAGAGGTAGCCAGTGCCTTTCCTGGCAGGAAGGGCTGCCTCCTTTGCCCTGGCTCTGCTGTCCACCCTCCTTGGAACAAGCAGTTAAAACAGCAGGTCCAGCACAGTGGAGCTGAGGAGGAACCTAGCTGGAAATGTAGAAAAGCTTTGCATGTGTCTTGTAAGCACACTGGCTCCTGCCCTGGAGAAGAGGAAGGGGTAGTATATTCTATCACTGGACTTTATGCGTCTGAAGTGGTTCTTTTTTTTTTTAATTAATTTTTTAAATGGCCCTGTGCTGGTGGCATCCTCGGGCCTCTGTGGGACTCAAATTTCCCAGGTATCTCTCACCAGTGGACTTCCACATGAAGTGGTTCTCAGAACTGATTTTTAAAACTGAAGCTGGTGTAAAATGACCCTAAATGCTACCAGAAATATTGACTGGGGTCAAGTATGGTTGTTCTTATAATTTGCTCCACTAACCCACTATGCTTTTTGAAAAGGGGGAGGGGAGCCTATCGTATCCACTCCCACCTGACCTATTCACACCAAATGCTTCAAGAAAGTTTACAGGATTTTCCAGATCCAATCTAAAGTTCTAGAGATGAGGTTTTTCTGTAAGCGCAAAACCCATTTATATTTCACAATTTGAATAGCTGTTTATATGTACTTAAAAGAGTTTTAAAACACTTGGGGCTTGGATGGGTGGGTCTGTGTGCCGGGGAGGGGCAGGGCACACCTGCCCAGTGCTGTGCTGCTGTTTTCCAACAAAACTGGAGAGAGTAGGCAACACAGGGGCAGGGTCTGGTTCTGGCTTTGCAGTCCTGGCATCCTGAGTAGCTCCTGTCTTTGGACCAGTACTGTTGTTTGTGAGTACTTTTGGAGTAGGGAGAGGGAGAGACACTTGTGCTTACCAGAGTCGTGTCTTAGTGCTTCATCTTTTATCATCTGGAATCCATCTCCACCATTGGCGAGGAAGCTTGGGAGGACTACCTTATATGTCTTATCCATTCGGAGAGGCTCATAACTGGGCACTCGACATTGGGTACAAAGAACATCTAATTTGACTACTCTGTCCCCAGGTTTTCGGGAAAGATCATACACCACTTGAATTCCTAGAAAAGAAACGAGTCTGTGTTTTCACCAGATCCAAGAGACTTAAGAACGATTTCTAAGAGATTTTGGCCGAAATCTGAAATTGGGGCATTGGGTTTGGTTTTCATGGAGTGTGAGCTTCAATAAGTTTCAGCAGGAGAGTTGAGATGACACTGTAGTATTTGGTTGGGTTTACCCTCAAGTCTCGGGAGGTCTGAGAACCACTGGGAGGAAAATTGGCTCTGGCTCAGAATGGGCTGGGGGTAGTAGCAACGCAGGGAGAAACCACGTCTTTTTAGAATCCTAAATGAACTGGTCAGCAACTTGGTTCAACAGCTTTGGAAAATGAGAAATAGATGAGAGGTGCAGAATATTTATTAGAATTTTGAAGACTACAAACGGTAATAATCTGGGCTTGGATAACTTTCACAGAACAGGTGACTACCCAGCACTGTGCTGGAGCATCAAAATCCCTCTGTCCCCCCAGCTGTCTCCTGGAAAAGTGCAGAATGTTCGGGTTCCCCCACAGGCAGCAAGCGAGCCTCCACCACCCTCTGCAGCCCTCCATCCCAAGAGTGGGGGGTTTCTATAGAGGGAGGACGTGACAAAGCAATCACACCATCAGGTGAGGCCTACCATCGACAATGGGAAAAAAAAAAGCCAAAATATGGTGTCAAAGTTAATAAAGCTATTAATATTATTTTACAGATTAACTCATTGAACTGTGCAACTCATAATTGACCAAAGCGTTTCAGAAGTCCTTGTTGATTTGGGAAGCATTTCATTCCATTTTCACAGTGATCTGTGAGATGAGCTGGGCAGGGTTTCTCACTGCATTCAGAGAGGCTGAAAACCTGCCCCAGGTCACAGTGGAACTAGAACCAGGTCTCCCAATGTGTCTAAGTAGGGGGCTGTCCCTCCCAGAAACCATCCTTGTCAAAACTGATTGGAAACCGCATGGTTCCAGGCAATTATGAATAGAACAGAGAAGGGCTGATTTTTTGTTTTTGTTTTTAGCAAAGAATAGTGAATGTCTAAACAACTAAGATTTTAATAGAAACTAGATCTCAAAGCAGCTGACCTGCTTAGAATTTGGAGGGCCGGTTCCTGTAGAGGGTCCACCTGATGTCCAAATCAGATGTAGCAATGTTCACTGCCAGGGCCTTAGGCTCTGACCCTGACCTGATCTCAGTAGTCTGGGAGCCCATGGCCATTGAAAGACTGCCTTTGCATTCGTGGGGGAAGACCCAAACAAATCTGGCCATGGAGGTCCTGGTGTGTGGGGAGCTAAGGCAAACAGCAGGAAATCCCGTCTCACACTGAAGGGTGACTTACCGCCCACCTGTAGGAACTCTCCAGTAGACTGGCCATAGCGGTGCACACTGTGCTCAAAGGCCTTCTTCAGCGTGGAGCCTTGTAATTGGATCAGGTCAAAGGTTTCCCCGAAGGGCAACACAGCGGCCAGGTTCTCCCAGGTAATTGTGCCTGAGGGTAGTTGTAGACGAGGCAAGAAGAAAAACAGCTTGAGAATAAGCTTACCCTAAGCCAGTGGAGATGAGGGAGACATGAGGCTCTGGGGACACTACTGGGACAGCATCAGCTGGGTAAGTGTTCCTGACACTTAGGGAGGGAATGGATTCAAGAGGCCTCTGGCCGTGCTCTCTTCGACTGGGCAAGATGGCAGGAGCTTAGACATGGCTATGGCTTCCGAGCTGCCGGTGCTCTGCCGTGGACCCTCGGCTTGCAGACGGATCTTCCGTGGGTGTGAAGCATTGCTCTGTTCCTCCAGACAGGCGATGCGTCCCTGCCACCTGTCCCTGTCTGACAGTGAGCCGAGCGTGGGGCTTCACACGGAGACTGCCTGGTTTGGATAGCATATTAGGGTGTAAGAGTGTTCTGAGTGCCTGTCTAGTTGGTGTACATTCCCCTATGATAGCCTGCATATCTATAAATGCACTAAAACGATTTAATCCAGTGGGGTCTTTTTTTCCAGCACAGAAGGCTGGCAACTTGTCACTTTCTCTTTCCTGATATCAAGGAGAAGACTGTCAAGTGTTTTTAATTAATCAGCAATAATTAGTACTGGGCTTTGTGAGTCAGAAGTTTAGATCAAGACTGGGTTCCAGGGCACCTGGGTGGCTCAGTCGGTTAAGCGTCTGCCTTTGGCTCACGTCATGATCTCAGGGTCCTGGGATCAAGTCCTGCATTGGGCTCCCTGATCAGCAGGGAGTCTGCTTCTCCCTCTCCCTCTGCCTGCTCCCCCTGCTTGTGCGTGCGCTCTCTCTCTCTCTCTGACAAATAAATAGATAAAATCTTAAAAAAAAAAAAAAGACTGGGTTCCATCAAGCCTTGCTGCTGCCCCTGTGTGTGAATACATATGAGAACACACAAGCTTCTGTGTGTCTTTCTGGGCAGGCACTGGCTTGAGTAGCAGTGAACCCGAACCGAAGAGACTGACACTGTGGTACGTGGCTGACGGCAGAGAACATGCTCCCCGTGGGCCTGGTCGGAGGCAGAACACACTCAGTTAACCACCCTGAGCCTGGAAGCATACCATTGTTCCGTTCATCAATGGGCGACCGAATGGCACCTCCATTTAAAATGCACATGGACACATGGTTCCAGGACACGTCATCCGGGTGTCTAATGTTGTTGTTAATCTGCAACAGTAACATGAATTCACATTAGTTATTCTAGACCTTCCTCCTCAGGATCCGTTCCAGGAATCTGAACACCGAGGAAATATAGCTGCTTCTTCCCTGCTCCCGTGCTCCCAGAGACTTCTCAAGTATAATTAGAAGTAGTTTTATGCTGAGAAGCAAAGAAACTGTGACCAGTCCCGTGTCAGACTTTTATTTTATTTTATTTATTTTTATTTTTATTTATTTATTTTTTTTCCATGTCAGACTTTTAGAAGCAAGTAGCTCTGAGCCCCCTTTCCCCAGGCCCCTGTCCTCAAAGGCCGGTGGGTGGTAGTGAAACTGGCTCTTGTGTTCGGACAGGGCCTGGTGCAGACTGGCCTGCCACGCTGCCCCCCACCGCTTCCCGCAGGCCCCACACCTGCTCCTGGAGGCAGGGCCTCCTGCCAACATGCTCCCTGGCCTCCGTGTCAGGTCCCCAGCCAACTCCCAAGCTGGCAATTTCAGAGGCACAGAGATAGCCTCCTGAGATGGCAGAATCCATTTCCTTCTTTTACAAAATATATGTTTAATCACCAGAAATAAGATGAATACATTCTGATTTGAAAAAAAAAAAATCGTGCAAAAGCAGAAGTTTTCTTATACTTGTCTCAGCCTCTTAACAGAGTGGTAAGCACTGCTAACAGCTTGTTTCCTTCCAGACCTTTCTCTAACCATTCCCATACAGGCTTCTCTTCAGCTACTTCTTCTGCGTGACTGCCTAGTTCTGGGGAGCCAGCGCGGCCTCACCTTGCGGAGTGTGAACACTGCTGTTTACCTGGCCGCCAGTTACGGAGGGTGTGTATGCCAGCCGCCTTGCCAGGCACAGACGAAGTCAGTCCCCTGGGCGCAGGCTTTGGGAGTCTGACCCGGGGCCGCTGGCTCAGCATGGTCCCCAAGGGGCTGCCACGCCCAGTCTGCCTGCAGACAGTTAGAAGGGCGTTTTCAGGGGCGACGTGCTCAGCCACGGGACTTACTACGTAATGGCACCTTGTCATTCTCTGCTTGTGAAGGAGCCTCCCATGCACGTAAGGCCTCACTCTCTGGAGCCGAGAGGACAGAGCGGTGTGACAGTCTGGCCAGGTTAGGCCCAAGCACATGCATTGTCTCTACTGTGTCTGCATCTTCAGAGGAGTGACGTTTTGGGTACTCAAACCATCTTACAGAAAGAAAGCATCATCCAGGATGGACAACTTCCGATAAAGGCATCAGTCCTCATAAAGCAATAAAGTGATGGTCCGCTGGTCTAGACCAGGCATCTTCCCAAGGTACTCAGTATGAATCCCCCGCCGAGCTTTAGTTTGGGCACTGATTTTTAAAAAATCCTCAGGTCCCTAATTATCAGGTTGTCCCTCCTTGCATCCTTCCCTGCTCCCTCCCCCCTCCGCAGGCACAGGGCCCACACTCCTAGGGACCACTCACCATAGCATCACAAATCAGGTTGCCCATGTTGCATTCCTTAAAGCGGCATGACTGAGTGGAGCCATCCAGATAGACAACTGTTTTCCCCAATTCCTGAGTAGAATAATTATCTAATTTTATCCTCCATTCGTTAATGTCTGCTTTTATGCTTGGATCTAGAAGCATGCAAAGAAAAAGAAAATCAGCCTGCAGTTAAGGCAGGCCTCATGGTGGCCTACAATTTGGAGACGGGATCAAAGATCATTTAGTTTACCCATTGTGACTATACATTTCTTTACCATAATTTGTCTACATTTAATTAATTATTTAATTTTTAAAAGATTTTGTTTATTTGACACAGAGAGAGAGATCACAAGTAGGCAGAGAGGCAGGCAGAGAGACAGGGGGAAGCAGGCTCCCTGCTGAGCAGAGAGCCTGATGCGGGGCTCGATCCCGGGACCCTGAGATCATGACCTGAGCCGAAGGCAGAGGCTTTAACCCACTGAGCCACCCAGGCGCCCCAATTTGTCTACATTTTAGTTTGACTGTGAAATTTCCTCAGAAAATTCTGTTTCTTGGTAGTAAGACCAGGAATGGATCTTAATTTAAAGATGCACTGAGTATTTTTTTTTTTTTAAAGAAAGATTTATTTATTTTAGGGAGAAAGAGAGGGAGAGAGCAAGTACATGCACACAGGAGTGGTGGGGGGAAGGATGGGAGGGAGAGAGAGGGAGAGAATCTCAAGCAGACTCCCCACTGAGCACAGAGTCCCACTCAGGTGCAGCCCGAGGCTCTATCTCAGGACCGAGGGATCATGACCTGAGCTGAAACCAAGAGTTGGACGCTCAACTACCTGAGCCAGCCAGGTGCTCCAGATGCACTGACTAACCTAACATCAACTCACCACACCTGCAGGAGCCCCTGTGGGCCCACCTGGGGTGACGGTAGTGGCGGTGGCATGGGAGGGCTGGGGGGAGGACCAAAGGTGTCCAGTGCAGGTATAAAGGGCCTGCGGAGGTTCTGCGGTCTGTGTGGTCCTGGCCTCTCCTTCTGGCTCTTGAGAGGTCTGCGTTGTGACCACAGGCTCTGCAAGGCACCCCACTGCTCGTCCTTCCCGATCTAATCATGGTAAGCAGTGAAAGGCAGGTGACAGTGCATAAGGGTGTGGTCACGTAGGGATGACAGAAGATGTACTTTACTCTGAGTCCCAGACAAAAAAGAAAGACACTCCCTCCTCCAATAAAGAAAGAAACTGAAGCCCATGGAGACTGGGCACCTTGCCACAGGCATGCTGCTCCTGGTGGTGGGGCTGAGGTTGGAGCCCTGCTCCATCTGGCGTGAACCCCTTTGCTTCAGGGAGCCGCTCTCCTCTGGACACGAGGTGAGAGTGGCTTTCCCATGGCCGGGTGAAGCTTGAAAAGGCACAAGAAGCAGGGACATGGTATCTGATGCGAAGAGGACTTGGGGAAGCAAATGGCATTTGGGGCATCCGGGTGTGTTTTCAACCTCCTTGTCCATGAAGAGGGCAAACTTAAGGGAGAACTCAATTCCTCAAAGGTACTAGAGTCTTGTCCTGAAACATTAACAACACGACAAGTCCAGCCATCTAATTGTTGGATTGGTGGTACCCTCCCTTGAGTTTCACGTACCTTCGACAATGCTGCTGTTGAGAAGAATGGGATTTCCATGGGAAGCGATGACATTTCCTTTTTCATCAAACTCGACCTTCAAATAGCCTAGGTATTTGCCGAAAGCATAGGCCTGGACCACAGGAACCTTCCGCCCATCGTCGGACGTGACTATGAACGGGTACTTCCCAGCCGGCACCTCTCTGGAAGGTGGAGTGCCTAAAATAGAAGAGCCGAAGCTGATTGAGTCTGCCCTTGTACACGGCTGGCTGCAGGCTGGCAGGCCACTGGCCCGATGACAAGGAATTCTGAATGGATGATTGGCTAGCTGCTGCCCTACAGAGCCGGTCTTTTAGAGCCACGCTTGGGCATCTATCCCTGTTTCCAAAGGCCCTCTGGCACATGAATCCTTCCATTCTCAAATCAGCAGGAAGCTCTTCCCAAGTCCATGGTCCCGTGCCTGGTGCAGCGGGGGACACCACGATGCAATCCTGCTCAGACTCTCCTACCTCCAGCCTGCCCCGGGCTCCGTTCCCTGCAGCCGGGGAGACAAGCCAAGCCAAGCCACTTCACTTCCCTGCATTTCAGTTTCCTCACCTGTAAAATGGGGGAAATAACAATTCCAATTTCACAGGACCGTTGGGAGGATTAAATGCCTAAACTTCCTAGCACAATGCCTGGCACAGAGTAGAAAACAAAGGCATCTTTTTTCCCTTGTGAGGGGATGGCCACCTCTAGAAACCCTAGACATCCGATCTAGAGCTCGGAGTCCTTAATGGAAGTCCTTAATGGAAGATGGGCAGAAGTGACAAAGCCTGTTCTCAGGTTTTGCTGCTAAAATCTACATCCTTTTCGGTGCCTTTCGGAAGAGCCTCGTTGGCTGGCAGCCAGCTAATGTGCACACTCCTCACCTAGCCAGACCTCGCACCGGCTGGGCTCTGCTGCCTTCTGTCTCAGAGGGTCCCCTGGGCACAGCGTGGGGGCTAACTCACCACCCAGAGGCCGAAGGGCTCACCACACTGCTGCCTCCCGGACACGTGCTTGCACAAGGGTGGGGAGCCCGGCCGCACGGAGCACGGGCCCTGGTCCCTCGCCACAGGCCATGCTTCGGTTCTGTAACTGCGACCCTCCTCCAGGCACACCTTACCACAGAGACAAGGACCTGCTTTGGCTGTTTTGAATCAGAGACTATAGAACAGATACCCTTGAACCCACTACTGCTTCTACCCCCCCCCCCAAACACTTGACAGTCCTTCCTATTAGATGTTTACAGAGGGCCCAGGAATCTTCAGCACATGTTGACTACTCACATGGGCCAGTTATGAGAGTTGGCCCCTAGACCTCATTCCATCTTCTAAGTATCCCCTGAGGCAGGTTCTATTACTGTCCCCACTTTACAGATGAGAACACTGATTGTCACAGGCAATGTGCCCAAGGTCACACCGGTGTGTGTGTTATGTGCAGTATGTCTGGCATGTGAAGGAGAGCAGACAGAAAAGCAGGGTGGTGAGGCACGGGACCTTATGTTCTCTCCACTACCCAACACAACCTACCACTGCTAGTCTCCTAACGCCCGCGAGAGCTGGTGGCCAAAGGCCCCTTACTAAGTCAAATGCAAGCCCCGAGGCTGCACCTTTGTACCCCAAGCTGCTTCTGGGCTTCTCCTTTCACTTAAGACAAGCTGGGGTGGATACAGCAAAAAAAACCTGCTCCTTCCCCGCTCTTACGCCAAGAGCAGCCCCCATTCCAGCTCAAGACCCATGGAGCAGAAGGGCAGCAAATACCAGCCCCTCACAAGCAGGAAACAGCTGGTGCCAACCTTAATTTCTCATTTTCTCACTCCCTCTGGAAAAAAAAAAGAAAAAAGACAAAAGTTTTGGAACTTCACTTGTATGCAGGCGCCTGACTTGAGACCCAGTGCAGGTCCTGTCCCAGTGCAGTGTCCAGCCTCACGGGTGACTGGCGGACTTTGGCTCTAACAACTGCAGATGATCTCATGCATCGCAGGGTAGCAGGGAAGGTTAATACGGTCATCGTCCTCATTCTACCCATGCTGGTTCTTATTTGGGCAGACCTGGAGCCTGGACCAGGGGGTGTGGCAGCCCCCTCTCACCTCACCTGGGGAAGGTTAGAGACCGTGGTTTTTCCTCTGAGCCCAGAGATGCAAGTGCCAATTGGGAGGTGCAGTTCCCAACAAGTCCACAAGGTGGCGGAGAGGCCCCCCCCCAACTGGGGAGGAAAAGGCACTAAATCAGTTTCAGAAAGGACTGGCAGTTTCCTGAAAACCCTAGAGAAGGGCAAGCCTGATCTTTTTTTTAGCCTTTGTTATTCTACCTCATACAGACATAACCAAACTTAAAATGAATGTAACAGGATTTCGACGATCGAGTCAAATGCCTCATCGTTCTGAAAGACCTTGAGGTTCCTTTTGTTAGAACCTAAAACGCGTCATCTGCTTCTTAAAGGGACTTAATCGGGAACAAGGAGGATGCTTCCCAGTGGCTGAGGCAGTAGCCAGTCTGTTTTGGCTCTCTGCTCCTCTCAACTTGGCAAGCTCAGAAAACCAATGGCGGAGAAAGCAACCCAAGGTTCCACTTTTTCTGTAGCATCCTATTCAGCCAAAGACGCTCATGCCCCAAATATTTCTACACAGAACCACTCATCTGTCTTTAATAACCCAACTTTTCATCTTGGCAGGAAAGTCACCAGAACTCGATTTCAGACATCTAGCAAATAAATAATCTGGAAACCGGTGGGACTGCGGGCTGACATTTAGACTCGGTAAATGGTTGCATTTCCTAGGACAGTACAAATGCCTGACAGAACCATTAGGGCCCTGCCCTGGGAGACTTGGCCGCAGCAGCTCCTCGGGAATGTGGCAGTTCCAACTACAGGCCTGGACAACCACCCACAGTGGCCAGAAGGGGCCAAGACACTCGGTCATGTGGTGGCAGAGGTGCCAAAGAGGAGGCCTTTGAGATGGTTTTCAGTTGGCTGAACGAATTACAGAATGTTTCAAGGCAGTCCTCGCCACAATTTTAATGCGTGTGGGAACCGGTTTAAGAACTTCCATGCTTCCCGTGTGGTACCTCTACGCAACGAAATATGAGTCAGCCCTAAGAAAGGTTGGGATCTTGCCATTTTCAACAACATGGATGGGCCTGGAGGGTATTGTGCTAAGTGAAATAAGTCAAACTGAGAAAGACAAATACCACATGATTTCAGTCTCAGGTGGAATCTGAATCACAAAACAAATGAATTAAACAAAAAGCAGAATCAGACCTATAAATACAGAGGACAAACTGGTGTTTGCTAGAGGGGAGGGGGTGGGGTGATGGGCAAAATGGGCGAAGGAGAGTGGGAGATACAGGCTCCAGTTATGCAATAAGTCACGGGAATAAAAGGCACAGCAAAGGGAATACAGTCAATGGTATTGTAATGGCGACAGATGGCGTCTACACCTGTGGGGAGCACAGCATAACGCAGAGATGCCGAATCACTATGTTGTACACCTGAAAGTAAGGTAACGTGGTGTGTCAAGTGTACTCAGATTAAAAGCACTTCCATACTTCCTGTGAAAGGACTGGATAAAAATAATCAGTCATTAGTATATTTCCCGTGATTGCTTCTAAGGGAGTTGGTCTCTTTTTTAACCTACTTGGAAGTCTTCGGTCTGCCTACTTCTCTACATCTCCTTGGGCCAGCCGCACTTCTGGCCAGCATCATCTCGTGCCTGGGTTACTGCAATGGCCTCCTAACTGGCCTGTATGCCTCTTCTTTGCCTCATTCTAATCCCGTGTCCACACAGCAGGCCCGAGTGATCTTTCTAAAACGTAAATATGACCATGGACTCCATGACTTAAAAGCTCTCCTACTGTCTTAGGAAAAATGTGACCATTTTTGATGTGAGCATCATGACGTGGCCCTTTCTTGACTTGCCGGCTTCCTCCAGACCTTCCTACCGTGCCCCTGCACGGCGGCGATCCTAGCTTCTCCCCTTCCCGGGCCACACCCACCGAAGCTTCGAGTCTGGGGTTCGACCTGGAGCCAGAGGCCAACACGCGTGCTCGTGCCGTCATTCAGCTTCAGCTCAGGCATCTCTAAAACGGAGAAGATACTGACCTACAGGCTTGCTGGGAGGATTGCAGAAGTTAACGCAGCCAGGCCAGCCGGACTCGGGCGAATGCTCAACGAAGATGAGTGATCACTGTTGACAGGTTAGCTCCTGGATGTCTTTCTGATCTTAGCCCAAACGTCAGCTTTTCAGAAGGCTGTGTGCTGATCCCCCAGTCTTGGCAAGTCTTCCTATATATGCTCTCATAACATCTGGCACCCCTCCATTCACAGCATGCTTTGTAATTATATAGGATAGGACTGATTGATTTGCATACTGAGAAAAATCAGATTAGGGTCAGTACCCCCTTTTAAGACAAGTTCCAGGAGACCAGAGGCTGCTATGCCTCCAGGGTTTGCCCAGCACATAGAAGGCACTCGATGAGTGTTTGTTGAATGACTAAGCTTGAGCAGTTTAGCCAGTGCTTTTCCAGAGACCAGACAAGACTTCTACGCTCTCCCTGTAGTGAAATCCGTATGTAAAGGGAGCGATGCTTATGGGCCCCCCGGTCCCCCAATTTCCCCCTCAATTCAATTTTCTTAACTAATGAGCTGAGTGGGGGCTTGTAAAGCAGAATCTGGGCTGGGAGTCAAGAGAATGGATTTTGGTTTCATGACCCTGAGAGAGACATTTAGCTCCTAGGGCCTACGTTTATTTCCTAAATTTGTAAAACAAGAGATCCGGCTAGCCATTTGGCCCAAAAGTTGTTTAACTTTTTTTTTTTTTAAATAAGCAATGAGACCTTCCACACGCAGGAAATCTGGTGGCGAGGGGAGCCGTGCAGCAGGTCTCGCAGGCTTCGGTGGCCCTGGGGCCAGATCTTCAGGTCGCAGGGCAGACACCACCGGCCGCAGAGCACCCCCTGCACCCAGCCAGCCAGGCCCACGGCTCTGTGCCCCGCCTCTGCTGTAGGAGCAGCTTCAAGGGTGCAGGACCGAGGGCTCCTCCTCCTTCCTGGCCAAGAGGTCCTCCACAACCACAGGGGCGAGTCACAGTGTCCTCTGCTATCTCTGCCCCCAACCGCGACACAGGCGCTGTCCTGTTTCCTTAAGGGGACTTAATGGGCCGCTGACATTCTCCGTCTCTGGGCTCTGTCCCTCTGTTTTGCACAGGCTTCGACTGACTGCTCACATTCTTGCTCTTGGACGTGCAATGAGGACTGGGAGGTCTGAAGGAGAGGACGAGTCTTGGAGCAGGACCCAGAGTGGGCACAAACCCCTCGTGAAGTCCAGTCCAGGCTGTGGGCTTTACCCGATCCTGAGGGGCTAGAGCATATAAGGCAGTCCTGGGTGGGGGGGCAAGGGATCCCCACAAATTCATTCACTCATTCAACAAATATTTACCAGGCTCTGACAGGCACCCGGTGTTCTGAATCTCCACTGCTCCGCAGGGCCAGGCCTAAAGCCTGTGCTCTCTCTTCACGAGGTCAGGAGAGGCTGCTTGAGGGAGACAGAGCAGGGGAAGGAAGGGATGCCCCGGTGTCCGCCACCTTCTCTTCGCCGCCGGATCTAGCCATCCCTATGGCCCTGCCGCTTCCCAGGCACCAGACTTCCCATTCACTTTTTACATTATAGAACAGGGTTTCATATGACAAATTAAGAAAAAATCATAACACCGTTCTATCACTATGGCCGGTTAAAATGCAGAGTCCACGGGAATGGGATGGGGAGAGAGAGACTGGTTTTCATTTTAACATGACCTTCTTGTAGTTCCGTGTACTCACAGTGCTCTTTTCAGAAGCAATAACTTTATTTCTTGAGATTAAAAATTAGGAGGTACTTATGACCCTAAATTGATGTATACCTGGTATATTTTTTAGGGACAGTCCGTATTTAGCTGGAGAAGGCATTCCCAGAGTGGTTGTGTACAACGTGAAATGCTGTGTGTGGGATTAGTGAGGGCTCCTAACAGCTGATTCTCACAGATCGTTCCTGTCAATCACACTCGTGAGCAATCAAGCACGGAGGGCACAAATTAAACAAGCTTGTCCCTGCGAACCTGAGAATCATCGGGCATGACAAGTCTGCTTCCAAATCATGGCGGAGTGTTTGGAAATTCTCTCCTAGATTAGCAGTCGTGAATTCAAAACCGCAGGTGTTTCTAGGCCTGGGCGAAATGTATGAACTAAGGAGAAGAGAATTGAGTAAGACACCGCCAGCCTGCTTGGGATAAAGCACCACATTCCTAGTTTCTTCTTTTTTAAAGGTAAGAAGATACATTTGGTCCTTTATGTATGTAGCTCCGATTCTCAAACGGAGTATATACCTCCTTTTTAAAAATTATTTCACGGAAGCATGTACGATCGTTCAAGTTGTTAAAGTAGCGAGTTTAGGCCAAGATGGAGTCGCTCGTGTTGAGCCCCACACCAGCAAACCAACACTTAACAGCGCGCAGCTGTCCCCGAAGAGGCAGGCCGAGGTCAACCAGCCGCTGTTTGCCAGCTGAGCCCAAGCTCCCCAGCCTGCTCCCAAACTTCCCTTTGCTCCCTGGAAGGAAAGTAACCCTGCTGTAACCAATCAGCAAATGCCCCGTGTAACTTCCTTGTTCCTGCTCACTCTGGTCCCGGAGTCTCTCTCGCCTCGTATGGCTCTTTGGAGCTCCTCTCTATCTGTTAGATGGTATCCTGCCCGATTCATGAATCATTCAGTCAGTAAGCTGGCTGTGGAAGAGTTTCCTTTAACAAAGTTAAGAATAGTTAAGGTTATAGGGTTTAGAGAGGTTTAAAAAATTTTTTAGGAGTAAAACTAGCACGACAGAATATTTGGCCAAGGGAGAAGAAAAAATTACAGTCCCGTCACCTTATGGCAATGATCGATATAGTTTGTGTGAATTAAAAAAACAATATACGTATGTATGGAAAGCAATAAGGAGGGAATGGGTGGCAGACTCCATTTTAGGGAGAAAGAATTTTCTGTTGAGTAAAACACTTGTGACAGGTCAAGTTTCTGATAGGGTGACAAGGAGAGCAGGCAAACCCTGTGTAGGTACGTCAGTCTCCCTGTTCATCTCCTCTCCTCTGTCTCAGACGACAGGCTCCCCGACATGGACATGGATGGCGTGGGGTTGCAAACAGACAGCGATTATTTGCTTAAAAATAGTGGGAGAATTCTGAGTGTCAAGGGTAGCTGAGGATCAAGGGGGTGGAGAGTGGAGTAATGAAAAGGAGAACACCAGGGCGCCTGGGTGGCTCAGTGGGTTAAAGCCTCTGCCTTCGGCTCAGGTCATGATCCCAGGGTCCTGGGATCGAGCCCCGCATCAGGCTCTCTGCTCAGCAGGGAGCCTGCTTCCCCCTCTCCCTCTGCCTGCCTCTCTGCCTACTTGTGATCTCTCTCTCTGTGTCAAATAAATAAATAAAATCTTTAAAAAAAATAAAAGGAGAACCCCAACATGGGACATAGGTGGAGAGTGGGAGGTGGGGAGGGTTAAGGAAGAAAAGTCAACCAGTGAGGCATGCCCTGTGGAGGCAAATGGTGGGGGGCCTTGAAGAGGGTCCCGTGCAGGTTAGGGGTTGTGCAGTGCTGTGGCCCACTCCCCTGTGATGACTGGCACATTTGAAGGGATGCTGTCTTGTGTGGATGGAGTTTGGGGGAGATGAAGAAAGCTTCCCATGTTTGGTACTGCATGGATGAAAAAGAACGGTTTGGGAGAGGCAAGGCCAGAGGTGACTGAGAATTCAGCAGAAGTAAGAATTAGTATCAAGGGGATGAGGACAAATACAAGATCCCCAAGGAATGGGAGGGGTCAGAAAAACCCCAATATTTCCCAAGTTTTGCATGATAAAGAGCCTTTTTATTTATTAAAGGGAGGAGTGCCCTCATAAATTAGCTTGGGATTTATGACTCTCAGGTGATTACAGTTGGGATAATTTTTCTAAAGGGGTCTGTTAGAGTCCAAAGCCCTTTCCACACCCTATGCTGCTTCCCAGTGAGGATGGAAAAAAGGAGATATTCTCAGAAGACCATGAAGAGGCAAAGTTAGGGCGACATGAATTGTAATACCCGGAGGAGACTTGCACTTCGTGATGGGAATGAGTTTATGATTTCACAATTGCTGGCCATCAGCTTTCCTTATAACTCAACCCTGCCAAATGACCTTGACCATGTCGTTCGTATGCTCTTTCTTTTCATGTTTGGGTTTGGACAGTCCCACTTCATCTTGGAAAGCAGTCTCATGAGATGTGGTTAAGACAGATCAGTGCTGTGTGGCTGCAAAAGTCAGGACTCTGGGATCATGACCTGAGCTGAAGGCAGTTGCCTAATGACTGAGTCACCCAGTTGCCTCCCCTGGGATGTATCGTTTTAACTACACTCATTAACGAATCATATTTAACCTCAACTTAAGCTAGGCTAATTCCAAAAACAATTCAGGGGAGTTTTTTTTAAGGCTGCGACAATTTATTTAAACAAGTAAATATGTTTCATCGCCTACTCTGTTCTGGAATTACCTTTAATTGTTAAGTTCATCTTCCCTCAAAATGATGAGTATCAAAATTGATTATTTTCATGAGAACAAGTTCATGAGAACAACAATCTTGCTGAGCAACCATGAAATGTGAAATAAATGACTAAGACTTTAGGGGCAGTGTTCTCAGAGACCGTAATGATCTACTTCAACATTTACGTATAAACAAGTCATAATTTTTATCCCCGAATCTTCCTTTCATCCCGTCATTCGTCATTAACTAAACACATCTACTTAGCAAGGGGCACATGGTGTTTTGCAGGACCTCACTGGCTGGAACAAAGTGACAGGGACAAAAGCACAGGCTGCAGCATTAATGGGAAGCCTGGCATGGTGGCGGAACATTTTCAGGTCCAGCAGGGCACGCTAACGGTCACACAGCAAGGCCACGGACAACAGTGCGACAGTGCGAGCTGGAGGAGGCCGTGCTTAAGATGGTGTGGAGGAGAATCGGGATGAACAGGGGAATGACTTTAGCATTTGAATGGAGGGGCGGATTCCTTTGATTGTTAATGCACTGTTTTGGTCATGCTTCATTCAGAGCTGAGTTTTTCAAAATGAGAGCCAGCTACAACAACATGAGGAAATTAACTTAATGGGTGGTAAGGGACACCTTAAAAAAAATGAAACAGTACAGAACCAGGGTGCACTCCAGGTTCTTTGTGAAAGTTCAGTGTGTGTGTGTGTGTGACTCTGTGTGTCTGTGTGACTCTGTGTGTCTGCATGTGAGACACTGTGTGTGTGTGACTCTGTATGTGTGTGTGATTGTGTGTGTTGTGACTGTGTGTGTGACTCTGTGTGACTGTGTGTGTGTTTGTGGGTATGTGCTGGGTTTTCACTTACAATGCCTTTCTTACTCTGAATCAAAGTCGATACAGCCTGCAGCCGCTGCGCCCCAGAACCAAGGGCTGGAGGCTGACATCTAGCTCGCACTGTGTGCCGCCAGTTTCTGACACGGCCTCAGAGAAAGGCTAAGCAAAGGCTCCAGGGAAGGGTTTGTCACAGGTCTCAGCCACAGAGCCGGGACAGAGCTGGAATAAGGGCAGCTCAGGTACAAGACCCTGTCCTGCGGCGCCTTGCCTCCAGCCGTCCGTTCCAGATGGGAAGTCACCGTGACCTTTTCTCATCGGGTCATTTCCATCCTCACTGTGCAGAGGAGGAAATCAGGGGCACGGCCAGCCCGACGGCCGAGTCTCCGCCTCGCCCCACGCCGCCCGGTGACTTGCCCCCGGGGGGGTGCCCGCCCCCCGCCCCGGGGCTCCCAGCCCCTCCAGCTGCCCTGGAGTTACCTAAGGGGCTCTCAGACGTCTGACTGCGACACGGCTCCCGCTAAGAAATTCCCATCACTGTCCGTGCCTGCCACTGTCCTGCCACACGTACCGACCGCCCCCCAGGCGCGGGCGCTGTCCTCCTCGCTCCACGGACGGCTTCTTCCACAAGACGGTGCAAGTTCCTGTGAGGGATGTAAGTGCCTAACCTACTGGAGTCTAGTCGGTTAAAAGTTTATAACCCACTGCATGGATTTCGCAACCACCCATGGGCATCACTCGGTGTGAAATTATTCTCTAGCCTGCGTCTCCCACGAGGTAAAACACTTAGGAGGGAGCTGCAGAGGAAGGAATCAAATACGGGAACACCAGCCTTCTTTCTTAAGGGAAGGCCAGGCCCACACACACCATCTCACGCCATCTGCACGGCACGGGCACTTGGAGTATTGTCATCCCCACTCTGAAGCAAAGCTCAGGGAGGGTGAGTGACCTGTTCACGGTCTCTGACGTGAATCAGGAAGGAAGACTTGGGACCCAATATTGTTTCTTTCTTTTCCTTTTATAATTTGTGTCTCTCTGATTGCAAAAGCAACATGTGTTCATTATTTGAAAATACTCAAAAGTGCTAAGAAAGTGAAAATTACCTGAATGCTTTTCTTCATGATGACACCTTTTAACATTTTTAAAAAATGTTTTTAAGTTTTATTTATTTGAGAGCGAGAGAGAGAGAGAGAGAGAGAGAGAGAGTGAGCACGAGTCGGGGGAGGGAGAAGCAGGGTCCCGCTGAGCAGGGAGCAATATGTGGGACTCGATCCCAGCACCCCAGTATCATGACCTGAACCAAAGGCAGACGCTCAGCTGACTGAGCCACCCGGGTACCCCTCTTTTAATATTTTTGGGTTTTGTTTTTGGGTTTTTTTTTTTTTGCTGTTTAGGGTATTTTTTATTGTTGCCTTTATAAAAACAGGATCACCTTAGGTAACCCATACAGAGGTGGGAGAAGCAGCAACCTCTTCAAAGACAGGGGTGTTCCCCACCAAAGCCTTCCTTCCCACTGCCGATAAAAGTCAGTTACCAGGAGGCCCTCCTCCTCCTCTTCTTTTTCTTAAAAGTCCTTCAAAGCTCCATGTAGTAGTGGTGGGGGGACAGGGGGTACCATGGTAGGAAACTCACCAAGCCAGACTCAAAAGTTTGGGGACGTTATCAGTTCAACATAGAAGGGAAAAAAAGAGGATTTCTAACTCAAACTGCCTAACATCGAGGAGAGAAAGAAAGAGGGAGGGAAGGGAACATGCATGCTTATTTGGGCCTACGGCTTCCAGAACACTTAAGGTTCTAGTGGTCCTAGTACAAAGAAGAGTTAGGACTTGAGCCCAGAGTTCCAGCTCCTGCAACCTGTGAACCTACAAATCAAGTCAGTCACTTTGGTCTGTGGAGGCCTTATTTACATTTTTGTTCATACTTAAATTTCTTTTTAAAATTTTATTTATTTATTTGGAAGTGCAAGTGAGAGAGCATAAGCAGCAGGAGCAGCAGAGGGTGAGGGAGAGGGAGAAGCAGGCTCCCTGCTAAGCAAGGAGTCCCGGGCAGGTCTCGATCCAGGGACCCCGGGAGCATGACCTGAGCTGAAGGCAGATGCTTAACCGACTGAGCCACCCGGGGCCCCTATACTTAAAATTTTTTTATATGACATGTTGCTTTTTGATATAAACTAACTTTTGCCTGGGGCTCAGTAATCTTTTTATTTTATAGTGTATTTTATATAGATTTATAATATACATACATAAATGGAATTGACATAATCATGAAACCAATAAATTCTTTTTAATAATGTCTCTGAATAAGATTTACACATTACTGGGACGCCTGGGTGGCTCAGTTGGTTAAGCAGCTGCCTTCAGCTCAGGTCATGATCCCAGGGTCCTGGGATCGAGTCCCACATCGGGCTCCTTGCTCGGCGGGGAGCCTGCTTCTCCCTCTGCCTCTGCCTGCCTCTCTGCCTGCTTGTGCTTTCTCTCTGACAAATAAATAAATAAAATCTTTAAAAAAAAAAAAATTTACACATTACTATGTAGGTGTATTACATATATATCACATTTTACAAAATATATGTAATATATATTATGTGTTAAATAGTAGTTAAAAATAGTAACAGTTATAAAGGCGAAGAGATAAAGTAAGTTATCTAGACATCCTGGCCAGCATAATCCTTTGAAACAATTACCTGTATAAAGAAACGTGTTGGAGTGTCCTCCTACCACGATGTCTACGCCCTTCACTTTCTGAGCGATGAGTTTATCCATTTCAAAGCCAGAGTGTCCCAGTGCAATAATTTTGTTCACATTTAGAGTTTTTAGCTTATCGACTTCAGGCTGCAATGCAGCGATTTCATCTTCAAATACTAAATTCCTTCCTAAGGAACAAAATAAGCAAAATGGATGTTTTTAATAATTTTTGTCATATTGCTTATTACACACACTAACACGTATAGTAAAAACAGTTTTTTTCTACTAAAGCTCTTACATTACTAAAACCAAAACATATTTATAAATTAAATATAAAACCCCTAGACAGCCAATACAAATTCACATCAATTTCCTTAGTTACATTCACTTAAGGTTGCCTTGGTTAAGGTTGTGAGTGATATTATGTTGCTCTAATGAAGTCTCAAGCTATGAGGAGGCTGCAGACCTGGAAACCTCTTTTTAAAAAATGTGTTTTTAATATCAGATGTCTCTTAGTCATATGATTTTTTGACCAAGACGTGGCTTATACACATCTTGACTTGATCCAATTCACTGGGTGCGGCTCAGAATGGCATTTATATCCAGCAAGCAAATTCATTCACAAAAAACAAAGATTTCTCATTATTGAAAATACTCCCCAGAATTGTGTCACAGGCCCTAATAACAACTCTGCAAGAGTAGTTCCAGCTTTCTCTGACCAGCGGCTACTTTAGAAATGTACACAGTTCCCCAAGCCAAGTACTTTGTAAGAAAACACTCATTTTTATGTCTTAGTTCTGGTGTTTTTGTTAAAGTGATCTCTTTTAACTTATGTTACTTGATTTGGTGTTGTAAATTAAAATACAAAGATTCTCTCTGCTAAAAAAAGTGTCTTTTTCTTTGGACTTCCATTATGCCAAGGCAGAAAATGCCTGAGCCCACGAATGCGTTGTACCATATGTACGTCAAGTCATTCCACTCCGTGTGGTGTGTTGGTTATATCTCAATAAAACCGAGGTGGGGGGGGAAACCCAGATGAGTCCACTGAAAGCTCTGCTTGCCAGTTCAGGATAATCAGTCTTCCAACTTAAACTCTGTCGGCAACGAGTCCTTGAGCGTCAATCCCAACACACCGGTCGATACTGTACCTTACTCATCAGGTAAGGCCGACACGAGCACATCCCTGAGCTCTGTGTCCGACAGGGTCTCAGCCAGACACTGCTGGCACGGGGAGTGTGCCCCTTCTTCCCCGCTTACTCCCACTTGTAGCAGTAGCAGAAGACCCCCCCCCCACCCCCCCCCCCGGGGACTAGGCTGCTGGATGCGGCTGCGCGGACCCCGGCCCAGTGCCGTGCTGGGCTGGCCGTGTGGTCCCCAGCTCAAAGCCGACACTCAAACAGCACTTGTAAGAGCCGGGCCACCGCTATCTGCCATGAAAACATCAAGAATGACCCGCTTCCTGCTGACCTCTCCAAGAAGTCCGGGGCTCCCTGCTCACCCCACACTGCCGTGTCACTTTCTCTGTGAGCTCCTTGAGCCTCCCTTTAAGTCGACAAGGTACACTCACTCCCTGCGCACTTGCCATTCCCCCTACTGCCTAGCACTTACCACCTTCCGATGCCCCAGATATTCTACCCATTTATTTGCCCACTAAACCTGTGAACTGCAATAGGCAGGGATTTTTTATTTATTTATTTTTGCAGAGGGGCAGCATCCCTGAGGCCTAGAACAGTGCCTACACGTAGGCACTCAGAGGAAAGAAGGAATGAATGAAGGGACATTGAGCCATCAGACAGTGCTACCCTCCTCTGCTTTCGTCTGACTGGCAACGAGGAGGAAAACGTTCAGAGAAATGCCTCGGAGGACAAAGAAATGTATTCTCCTAACACACTAGGAGCCTCTGGGGGTCAGTCATCGCACAGATAAGAAAGGATGGGATCTATTTCAGGATATCTTGAGGGGTTACAGGAATTTCTAGCTAAGATAAATGAACTGTGCTGTTATGCCTGTGGGCACCCAGGCCAGCAGGACTGGAGGGATGGGGCTGGATCAGGGCCCAGAGAGCTGCAGGAAGAACGCATGTCCTGGGCCTGCGGTCTTGCAGGTGTCCCCAGAAACGCCCCTCCCCCACACCGGCGTCTGTCCCTACACCATCCGGCCTCCTCTCCTGGGAGCTGTGGGGACGGCATCACCCCTTCAGACACATACGCCCAGTCAAGGGCTACTACGGGGTGCTATCAGAGTCCCAGCAAAGGGGGGCTGATTTCTGGAGCCCTTGTGTCTGTTCCCCGACACCCCCTCCTTTCTTATTGGTGACTATTCCAGAAGGGATCACGCTTTTCTCCCATCATGCCTGAACTCCTCCGTCAGCCATTCAGGAGGCCCTACGATCTGGTCCTCACTCAACTTTCTGCCTTCCCTGCTTGGAACCTCTGTTTCAACAAACTGAACTATTTGCTCTTTTGTGATTGTGGCCCCATGCCTCCCTGCTCTCATGTGTTCATTCCAGCAACATTTACGGAGAGCTTCCCATATGCTGGGCACGGCACAGAGCACAGAGCCGGGAAGGAGACAGATGATAAGGTCCCTGCCCTCACGGGGCTGGCCTCCCAGCATGTGACTCTGACCTCACCGCTGGAATGCCCTTTGCCCCAGGATATTCTGAGAGCCCTGGAGGGGGCCAGGGAGGTTCTTAAGTCTCCAGAAGCTCCAAGCTGGCCATCACTCCTTTCACTTACCCCCTGTTCCTAAAAGACATCCTCCCACTCCCTGACTTTGTGACTCTCTTACGGCATTTAATTACATTTGATCTTTTTTTTTAAGATTTTATTTATTTATTTGACAGAGGGAGAGAGATCACGAGTAGGCAGAGAGGCAGGCAGAGAGAGAGGGGGAAGCAGGCTCCCCGCTGAGCAGAGAGCCCGATGCGGGGCTCGATCCCAGGACCCTGAGATCATGACCTGAGCCGAAGGCAGAGGTTTTAACCCACTGAGCCACCCAGGCACCCCTTAATTACATTTGATCTTAAATGAATTAAAAAAAACCAGTGGGTAGAGATTATCAAGACACACAATTACTCAATTATTCAACAAGTCCACATCTTTATCTAAAGCTCCTCCGCTGGCCTCCAGACTAGGTTCTGGATGTTCACTGAGAGGAGCCGTAGGCCTTGTCCTCAGGCTGCTCAGGCCAGTGCAGGAAGCCGACAGGAAGGGACAAATGTAATACGGGGGAGGGATTTTCTGTGGGAGCTGGGGACACAGGGCAGGAGCATTCAAGGGGAGCAGGGGCAAGGACAGCAACAACCAGGCCGTGTCATCCCAGCCCTCCTGACGCTGGCAATCGGCTTGTTAGCCGTCAGGCAGCCCGGGCCACTCTGCCATCCCCACGCGGTCCTCTTTGCAGAAAAGCCGCAGGAAGCTCGAGAGGCGCAGCCCCCCAGGGGAGAGCAGTGGCCGGGCATGTGCAGTAGGAAGGAGAGCACCACGGTCAGGCTACGTGGTGGGGAGAGCAGCCCGAGACTGTGAGCTGGGGCCACAGATGGGACCACACACCTCCTAGAAGCGCACCACAGTGACATCAATAATAGCTCCTTGGTGACCGGGTATCACACAGCGAGCAGAGGCTCGGTCCCCTGTGGGACAGAGGGCCTGACCATCCCCACCTCCCCTACCAGCAGAGAGCAGAGAGGCCCTGTCTGGGTCCTGCCCCACCCGGGCTGGCTGCAGGACCCTCTGTCCTCAAGGACCTTCCCGCTGTTTCTAGTGGCTTGGACCGATCCCTTTTCTCTCTCTCTCTCTTTTTTAATCTTTTCTAATTTAATTTTATTTTTTCAGTGTTCCAAGATTCATTGTTTAAGTACCATGTCCAGTGCTCCATGCAATACGTGCCCTCCTCAATACCCACCACCAGGCTCACCCATCCCCCCAACCCCTGCCCATCAAAACCCTCAGTTTGTTTCTCAGAGGCCACAGTCTGTCATGGTTAGTTGCTGAATGATTATGGGTCCTTTACCAGGCAATGCTTCATGAAAGCCCTTGCCTCTGGATAAGGCTAGCTCCCAGTTTTCCTTCTGTTTTTTTTTTAACGCTATGCTCACCCTAAGAACTGCTACCATGCGTCCCCACACAACACTACTATGGTACCAGTGACTAAATTCCTTATGCTGCATTTTTATTCCTGTTAGTTTCCCTTTTTTTTCTTCAAATATGGGAGGAAAAGGGACTCGGATAATTTAGAAAAAGATGTCATTTTCATTTTCACTGCCAAAGGGTTTTGGTCAAAGTGTTCCTATAAAGGTGGCTCAAAAATGCTTCTCGAATAACTTTAGGGTTATGTATGTGTTCATACTGCATGAAATATCGCATATGTAAGATACTTCTATTAGGATATATATGTACCATAAGGCCTTTCAAGGACATGTACTCCTCAGAAAGCCAGATACAACAAAGTCATTAGAAAGAAGAGATAAATCATGAAAAGGGAGGAAAGAGAGTTAACTAGACGTATAATGATCATACTAGAAAAGGAAATGTAAGGTAAATTGAGATAAACCTCTAGCTCTGGGCTCTCTGACCTCACAGGAGAAAGGGCCATGAGTTAGGTTTCATTTTCCAGTAAATGACTGTGTAATGCTAACACTGGGTGTGAACAACTTTCTTGCTCAATTTTGAATGCACTGAATTAAACAAAGATGTGTATGTCAACAAAGAAGTTCACTGAACAAAAGAGCAATGTCATTAAGGAGTGATTTAGAATACCGCGGAGGCCGCCAGACTGGTTTCATCAATGTCGTCCTAAGCAGACTGCTTGCCCAACAGCCCATGGTGTTTCTGCTTTTACCCACGATCCATAAAAATCATGCCAAGCTCGGATTTAATACATCTAGTTGCAACCAGTGAGTGCTATAAAAGTAGAAAATACCTGGATTTGAGAGAACAGGGGTTTCTTTTGAAGTATATCCAACAATTCCCACAACTTCATCGCCAACAGGAAGAATTTTATATGGCAAATAGAGTCCTGATATTTGAGACGCTAGCGGCCCCTTTGCTTTAATATTTGCACTCAGAATTGGAAATCTGGCCTCTCTGAGGAGTGGATCAATCAGTCCTTCTACACCATTATCAAATTCATGATTTCCCAGTGCCTGGTAGAAAGGGAAAAGAGAACAAGAATTAGGTACTCTGGAATCTCTAACAAAAACAGACTGTCAAGAGTAGGACATCTGCCCAGTGGCTCCCAAACCTGCTGGGGCTCTAGGAGCTGACCGCATGACCTCTGTCATCCTCACGACCAGAGATTTTACTCAGTGCCCCTGGGGTTGGGCCCATGGACACACAGAGCATCAGGCCCATTTGGGAATTGCTTCCCAGGTCCCGTACCGCCTACCGAAGGTGGCGTCGATGCATGGAGGGCTCTCCTGGAAAGCTGGCGTCATGTCCACTGTCCTGCCATCCCCACGTCTGGGGCAAGTTCAAGAATCTGCATTTCCTAAGCTCTGCCCAGCCTTTCCAGGTTCTGTTTTCTCTCATAAACCCACATTTCAATCCGCCCATCCAACCGTTCCGACGGCCCATCTGCTGGGAGAACCATTAAAATCAATAGGACTTTAGCAAAAGGCGACTGGAAATGTACTGTTGCTAGACCAGAGCCTCTCCTCGTCCCGTCCCCACATCTCCTCGGTCATTCCTCCCTTATGCTCTCGCAACTCTTTCTTCCCAAGGACTCTGTGGTCCTCTAATTCTTCACGTAAAATGAAGATCCCCAAAGGCCAACAGGAGATGGCTTTCTCCACATCATACATGGTGGCACGGGTCTCCTCCTTCGGGCGGCTCTGGACCGTCCTGCGTTTCGTTCCCAGCGGTTTCACATCCCAGGAAGATCAGGAGAGTGCGGTGTTCGTGTTCTGAGCTCAGGACTTGGTGCGGGGCTGGCATGGTTTAAAGGTGCCCTTGCCTCCCACCTTCTTTGCTCTCTCCCAGTCCTCACTGCTCTGGGAGTCGCTGCTGGGTCCAAAACACCGCTTTGACATCTGGCACCTTCCCCCAGGGTAATACTCACAAAACACAGCATTCTGGCCACCTCCCCTGAAAAACCTTCCACCCCTCTCTCTCTTGGCCTCCTAGCATCAGCTTATCTCCCCCGGACATCTGCTTACCTGCTCTGGCAGGCTGTTCGCTAACTTAGTACTGAAACTGGTGAGTCTCAAACTTTTTAAATGCCACTCCTGATTCTGTTTTCACTTTGCTGGTCATCTGGGAGCGGACCTGGAAGTGCTGGCTGGTGACCCGTCAACTGAGATTAGGGCCCTCCTGGATTCTCTCACGGGCCCCGCTCCCTTCCTAGCATGTTCCACAATCTGAAGGCATGTTCTGCCTGTTTGTGGGGGCCTCGCCAGAGGGGTGAGTGCTCCCTGAGCCCCTGGGTCCCGCTGCCTCCACCCTGCTTGCGCTACGGCCCCTCCCCCACCACGCAGGCACCCTGTGAGCACCTACGCCTCAAAGAATCGTGCGTCTTATGGCCTCGTGTGTATCTTTATGCACACAAAGCAACACAATGTCTTCGCCTTCCCACACACCTGTCTCCCTGATGAAACACAGAATGTGTGAATTTGAATTTGCCTCTTCCTCCACCCTCTGAGTATCCCCTCATTTTCACTTCTTCCTCTGAACTAATTACTTCTCTCTTAAAGGCCCACCTAAGTCTTTAAGGGTCTCCCGGTCTTGGGTGATTGTCTTTCTATCTCCTCTTTAGAACATCATGGTTTCTTCCTATGGTGAAATAGGTCTCCCTTATGAGATCAGAATGAACTATCTTGCATAACTGTGAGGTCTTAAAAAGTGAATATTTCTCTCATTCTTCATGGACGGTTATCCAATGGGTCAGCCACCTTGCAGTTTTTCCACAGCATTTTGTTGCTGGCACTTGGTGACACCTGGAGTTACCTCTTTCATTTCCTTGCGACTTGTTTGACGTCTCTTCCCCTGACTTGAGTGTAAACACTGGAAGTGCTTTTGGGGGCTCTCTTCCTGTCTCGGTGGGGAGAGGTGCCCTGATGTGGGTGCTCAGGACTGAACGTGGATCAGCTGAATGACCCCCTTCACATCTACATCTCCTACTCAAAAGTGAACATCTGCAGTCCTGACTTTCCTCCTGACCAACGGTCATGTGGACGCTTCCCTGTAAAGATTCACAAGCACCCACATTTACCAGGCTCAAAGCCCCTTCCTCTGGGATCCGCCATTTTGGCCCAAGGTGCCACCATCTACCCAGTCAAGGAGGCCAGACACCCCGGAGCAGCTGAAAGCCCCCCACTCACTAGCTCTCCCTCACCCCCCACCGGCATCCCACCTTTGCCTAAATGCGCCATTCCATCCATCCCCCGGGAAGCATTCCTCACCCATTCCCTCCTGGACCACTGCTACAGCCTCGTCACTGGCATTCAGCTAGTGCCATTCCCTTCTCTAAACCATAACATAGTGCTGCCAGAAAAATGTTTCTAAAATGCAAAGTATATCTTGTCATTCTCGACTGTAAGGTCCTACAGTAACTCTCCACTGCTCGTGTGATAAATTCAACATCCTGAGCTTCTTGAACCATAAGGCTCTTGGAGATCTGGTCTTGCCTTCCCCTCTAGCCTTCATTTCTGACATCCACCATCTGCTAAAGCATGAGACAACCAGGCAGGGCTGGCTCCACCAATCATGAGCTTGACCGGAGCACACTTGTAAACCAGAGTCCTTGGGAAGGGCAGTGAATAAAACAAAGGTTGTAATAAAAATGAAACAGCATTTACTAAGCACTTGCCACATGCCAGCATCATGCAAAGTGGTTTTGTTAAGAAAACCTGATTTTTAGAGAGGGAGACAAACCGTAAGAGACTCTAAATCTTGGGAAACAAACCGAGGGTTGCGGGAGGGGAGGGGGATGAGAGGGATGGGGTGGCTGGCGGATGGACACTGGGGAGGGCATGTGCTATGGTGAGTGCTGTGAATTGTGTAAGACTGATGAATCACAGACCTGTACCCCTGAAACAAATAATACATCATATATAATTTAAAAAAAAAGAAAACCTGATTTTGTGCTGTGATTGGTATTATTACTGTTATCATTTTAGAGATGAGAACAGATCTAGAGACATTGAATGAATTGTTCAAGGTCACGCAATTAGTAAGCGGTAAAGCTGGATCAGAACCACTTTCTGTTTGACTCCAACCTTCTTAACCTCTATGCTTGGATATGAAGAGCTTTGCATAAGGCCTAGTAGATAGGGAGCACTCGGAATAAAATCCTAAGTACCTGCAGTTTTCATGCTCTCCCTCATCTTTGTCCCTTTGTATATAACAGGCAAATGATGATTGGTTGGTTGAAATACAGATAGGTAGACGAACAGAACTGAGTAGAATAGAATAGAATTAGAATAGAATAGAATAGAATAGAATAGAATAGAATAGAATAGAATAGAATAGAATAAGAGTATTCCTTTTTTACACATGCCTTTACTCCCTTATTCAATCAATGGCTTTAGCTCCTGAAGTCTGATGATCCTTCCAGAAGAGATACTTTCCAAGAACCCTTCACTGAGTTCCCTCTCTGAGTTAGATGTACTTCCTCTGCTCCAATGGTCCCCTCTGCAGCCCTGCACCTGCCCACCCAGTCCCTCCGGCGCCCAGCAAGCCCCTGGAGCAGAGCAATGGTGCACTTCTGAATGAACACCTGAATGAGCAGAAGAGTCTCTGAAAAATCTCTTTCTTCTCTACACAGCTAACCTTTCCTACAAAAATTCCTTTGCTGAAAACGCCTTTATAAATTCTTACTTTCTTTATAAACTCATATGTTTATTTCCCCACCTTGACTTTTTCTGACCCACTTCTCCTCCACTGCATTTATTGCAACTTCATTATTCATGAGCTCCTTGGGAGGAGGAGCGCACCACTCACTTGTGTACACCATGTTCCCTGCCGGCACGCAGCAGGTGCTCAAGAAATGCATTAAATAGGGGCGCCTGGGGGGCTCAGTCATTGAGCGTCTGCCTTCGGCTCAGATCATGATCCCAGGGTCCTGGGATCGAGCCCCACATCGGGAAGCCTGCTTCTCCCTCTTCCACTCCCCCTGCTTGTGGACCCTCTCTCACTGTCTCTCTCTGTGTCAAATACATACATACATACATACATACATAAATAAATAAAACCAAAAAAAGAGATGCATTAAATAAAAATTTTTAAAGTTTTTACTCTCACTCCAGTTACTTAACATACAGTGTTATATTAGTTTCAGGTGTGTGATATAGAAATACATAGATTCTTACTTTCTATTATTTTTATTAATATGACAATACCTCGGGAAGAGTCTGACCAAGAGCACTCAGAGCAATGAATGACAGACCATCTTTCCACGTTCCTTTACATCTCACAGAGCATTTGTAGCACAAACATAAGAAAATTTATGCAAATTCTTACTGTAGTATCAATCCGCCTTTTTTGATGCTCTCTGAAAATTCCCGTACCTTTCCTTATGTGTGCTTGTCAATTTTTTGCTGCTCTGCCCGAAGCTTCCCTCATGACTGTAATAACCAATTCGGATCTGAGCTAACCTGTCACTGGCCATTAATGCTATAATCCTCACATCAGGCGAGTGTTTTTTTCTGACCTAAATCATATTCTTATGCTCTCTCCCTCTTTTTATTTTTGCTTTCCAAACGTTTTGTTTCTCCTATTGGGCTCATTCACTTACTAACCCTATTCAGTCACTGATTCTAGACCTATGACAATCTTGTGCATTTTCACTATAAACACTAAATTTCACCAAATGCACTGTTCTGTAATCTAAGCATAGCAAAATGACCTTCTTCAGATCTCCAACATTGAAAACCACAGAAATTAAATATGAGCCTCTAGCTAGTCTAGTCTAGCTCTGAGCTCACCCTTACTGCTTTCTTTGTGCAGAAGCCTAAAGCACTACTTATAAAGACAAAAAAGAAAAAAAACCCTGGTGCTCTTCATGAAAAAAACTTTCCTCACTTTCCGTCTAGCCCAGCCCAGCATGTTCAACCACCTAAATCCCTGAAATATTGCTGCCATTTAAAGCTTAAACACAACTGTAAGGACAGGAGGAGATCTGATTCTTTGGTGGTTCTTATTACATAAACTCTTGTTAAATCAACTCTGAGGAATAGAGTCTGCTTTGTTTAACACCTTTCTGCAGGTGTCTGTTAATATTTATATTTGATGTGGATAATCTGTCAAACTCTAGTGGTTGCTTTGGAGAAACTCTCTGTTGACTAAAGATAAAGCCCAGAGGTTTTTCAGGTCATATGAAGCAGCCATGGAAGAATGAAGATATTCCAAGACTTCCGGCTCCAAGTTTCTTGTTGGATTATTAACACCACCCTGCAGTGAGGAGTGAGGGAAAGCTTGTGTCTACACGTCAGTTATCATTCTCATGAATTCAGGATACAGGCCAAAGTCGACCTTCCCTTTGTGGATAAGCAATTTCCTTACTTAGACACATTTTCAGGTGGTTACGAGGTGACTACATCTCTAATAATTTTATTTCCAAATGCACTGCATGCTAAATAGAATTTACGTTAACATTCAATTATTGTCGCTTGGATACAGTGCAAACAAATACATGACGTCATAGTGCCATTCTCATCTACCTCTTCCTTTGCCCATGAAAGATGCCGATTAATTGATTGGATTAATCTTTCCCACTGTGTTCAGACTGAGCCTCAGAATCCTCCTTACCTTAGCCCCGCGGGGAGTTACTGCCAATCAACTAGAGCTGGCGCTGGAGAGGAAATTAGTTTTTCATGCTTGTCCTAAGGTAATAATTATGTTTGGCATCTATTTATTGAATTCTAGCAGCAATAAAATACACCTTCAGTGACTAACAAATGTTAGAGGCCACGCTTTCTTTTTTTTTCTTTTAGGCCACGCTTTCAAAGAAAGAGGGAGGCTTCCTTTCCGACTTGGCTCCCCTTACCATGTTGCATGTCTGGTGTGGCTGGAATCTGCTACTAAATTCAGCAGCCACACCGACGGGCTGCTGCCCGACCTCACTGTCCTTTGGGCCTGTGTGCCAACTCTCATATTTTTTCTTTCCCAAGGCTCTTCCTAGGAGGAGCTGCTATTTATTCATTTCCTCCTTTCACCTATAAACAAATGTGCCTGTTGGGTCTTGAGGCACTCGTCCTGAACGAGCGGACGAACAGAAGAAATAATGAGAACACTCCTCAGGCTGAGAGTGAGGGAGAGGAAGCCTTCCCTTGTCGAGTCTGCCCAAGCACTGACACTGGGACTGATGCACGGTCTGCAGGAGGGGACCCAGAAGTCGGTGGCCGTCTGGCAGCCTTCTGTGAAGGTCTTTCATTATCCTGGAATGTTTTGCTTTTATGGAGAAATCTTCCCCTTCTGATCTCTCCAGTACAGCTGAGCGATCAAAGCAGTAGACAATACGCATTATTAAACGATATGTATTAACTGACCCTCATCATTCATTTAAAATATCTCTGACACAGGGGAAACATTTGGTAAATATTTGCTGAATAAATGAACAAGTAAATAACAAATTGATAGGAGGGGAGGAAAGAGCCAGAGAACTGATTCCGAAGGCTGGAGCCATTGGTCCTCTGCCCCGGGCTGGTTGCCACCACGTCACCTGGAACTCCGCGCCAGGCTCTCCGTGTCTCTGCGGGCCGCAGTGCAAAAAGACGTTACAAGACACAGTCGCTCTGACCTCTAGTACCAAACTGGTAGAGCGTTCTGTTTTGAAATCCTCTGATGAATGGTCACAGTAGCCAGAGTGATAATGTGAGCAAGAAACTTGGCCATAAAAGGCAAGGAAGCTGCAAAGCCCTGAGACCTGAGAAAGCCTCACAGGCCAAGAACCTGTTCGGCGTCACCTCACACAGACCCTGCCTTCTTGACTGGGCCTCGCTTGCCAGCATAAATAAAGCTTTGAAGAGGCCACAGTGGCCCAGCTCTGGTGAGCTCCTGGTGCAGCATCCTGGGGCAGACTCTACTTGCAGCAGAATGTTTACCCAAATGTTACCAGAAAATTTAGATTTTTCCCCCGAGATTTGGAATGACCTCTCCGCCTCTCCATCCCAGGCCTGCCCAGCTTGAAGCCAGACACTGATAATGTGCCCGCCGGGACGGGGCCCCTGGGGCAGATGCCCGGACCCCTTTCTTTCTTGTCTCTTGTTTCAGGGAACATGGTAGGGAGCTGCCTGGGGGTGGTTTAGGGTCCCCTCCTCTTGGCTTCCCACTCCTCCCAATCTGCTGGCCATTGGGGAGGCCCCCCGCCCAGACCAACGACCAGCAGACAAGGACACTTACCCCTGGTAAGCTTGTGAATGAGACGCCTGTGAGGACGCATGTGGTCCCAGGTGTTGGAAAAGAGCTTCTACAACTCCCAAGAAACCCGCAGAGAAGCAGGGAACCACCTGGGCAGCCCTCCCCTGGTCCCCGGGCCTCAGCGTCATGACCAACCAGCCATAAGGTCCTGTTGCTACTGCTCCTTCACTATCCTCTCTCAGGGGCCTTCTCCACCACACCCCCTCTGCCCCCTCTGCTTCCTCACTTCTCACCCAGACCTTTCTGGAGTCTTCCAGTCGGTCTCCTGGCCCCCAGACTCACAAACCTCCTGCCCGTTGCCCACAGGCCGCCAGAATGCACTTCCAAAACCATGCCCTCGACTGCTTCTAGCCCCTGCTTCGAGTTCCTCCGAGGCCTCCCACTTCCCACTGAAATCACAGTCCTGACTCCCCAGATACCACAGCAGCCCCGTCCTGATCTCCCTGAGCTGGTTCACTTCTCCTGCCAAATTGCAGGGGCCCTCAGTTCCAGGGACACTGAACGGCCCACGCAATGAAGAGCCTTGGACGCAGCCCCACGGGACCTCCCTATGAAGCCCCCTGTGCCACCTCCGCTGGAGACGCCCCCTATCGGCTGCACCTGAAACGCACGTCTCTGACACCACGTGGCCTTGCTGTGGCAGTTGGCTCTGGCCAGTCTCCCAGAGGCAGGAGGGGCAGCGACTCCCGCTGTGTCCTTGCTGACACCAACCCACACTGGCACCAGGGCCCAGCAGCTGTTTACTGAACGATAAAACCACCACTCCACTGGCTCCTTTCAGATAGGCTCCACTGGACTCTGATTTGGTATGCAAGACATTAAAACTTTCCAAAGGCGGCAGGACTTAAAAAAAAACTTTGGTAAACAGTTGAGCAATATCTTGTGAAATGAGAGAAACCAAGCTGCTTGGAAGCAGGTGAAAAGTTTAGCCAACTGCCTCACTGTCCCTAGCAGACCCTCTCTGGGCAATCGGCCTGCTTCTCTTCTTTCCATTTCACTAATACACTGGCCTTTGTAAATTGTGAATGAAACAGATTTTTAGAAAAAGTTTGTTGAACTGTTTTGTGTGTTGAGAACATTATTTAGATTTCATGATGGCAGTTAGGGAGAAAAGGGAACTTTTTAGAGTCTCTTCCCATTGGAAATTTGCTAAGGAGACCAACTACTTGGTCTATCCAAGGACACCTATACCTGAATTAGAAAGGAGGCATTTCAGAGCCTCAGCTTTGTTCACGGAAGACTCTAAAAATTACCAGGGAAATTGACATAAGGGGATTTCAAGAAGGAGTTTTTTTAAATACAAAAAGTATGACAAAAAGAAAAGTTGATCGTTAAGACTCTCATGCTACATGGCCAGGCCCTGTTCACATATTGACTCATTTAATCCTTACAATGCTATTAGGTAGGTGCTACAATTTGTCCTTTTCACAAATGGGAAACTGAGGCACTGGGCTCCAGCAACTAGCAAGGGGCAGAGCTGAGGTTTGAACAAAAGTAGTGAGGCTTAAGCATCCAGGGCCCCTAACGGAAATACCTGGAAGGGATGGGTATCACTTAACTAGTTTCCTACAGGGTTCTAGAGTGCCACGGAACAAGGGCTCGGTCCTTGTCCTCAGGAAGCTGCCAGGGCAGACGGGGACAGGGCAAGACATGAGCATGTCCATCCATGCACGCTTATGTAAACCACGTGGGGACCACAGGGAGGGACGCGTGAGACAGCCCGTCAAAGACTCGGGCATACGCTGCCCCCTAAGGACCAAAGGGGCTCAGAGTGTGATCCTCACCTCCTCGACACTGGTCAGGAGAAGCTCACAGGCAAATGACATCAACGGTATGAACAGATGAGGCAATGAAAACACAAGGGCTGAGGCACTCAGATGTTCCAAGTGAAGACAAGAGGCTTAAACATGAATTTACAAGAAAAAGGAGGGAAATAATTGATTTAAGATGCAGAGGAAAATGATTTGTTCTCATCTGCGGAAATCAATTGCAATGTCAAAAAGCCATTGGTCGGAAATCCGCAGCATAGGTATTCAGCGAGTCATTTGCACACTAGCTCATCCCACTAAGGACTGGGGCTTGCAGCACACCCTATGATGGGAGGGTTACAGGGAGAGCCTGACCGATTCCACAATGCGGCTTAGTTGCCAGTCATTCAGGGACACTCAACAACCACCTTAAGAGGGGGTGATTACAAATTACGTTTGGTTGAGTTGACCCATTTCTGGAGTCATAGACTATTTCTGGGGTTGGGTTGTGCTCCCCCTGACCCCACAGTTGTGGGGCATGTTGGTCCTGGCAGGTGAATGTGACTCTGACTGAAAGACAAAAAAGATCCCGGGGCTCAAGCCAGCTCACGTGCACTTCAGTGTTTGTTGAAAGAATGAATGAACAAGTACTGAAAAGACGGCATTTCACGTTTTCCCTATCAGATGGGAAAATTTACAAACTCTCTATGTGCAAAATACACATAACAATATTACACGTAGAATCATCTGCTTGCCTAATTGGGTTCCGTGCAGGTTGAACTATATCTCTGAGGGGCTAGAGGGCTCCAGCCAATGTGTGGTTTATATATGGAATCAATTATTCAAGGAAGGGGAAAAGAAGTGTCAAGAGAATTTTCAAATTCTAGGTATGTGGTTGAAGGAAATAGACACAGAAGGAGTCCATGCAGTATTCAGATGTATTTGTGGGTAAACTGCAGAAAGCTGCTGGCTTAATGTGCGATTTGTTTTTGTTTTGCCTTTTTTTTTTCTCCAATTTTTAGTTAAGGAAACTCAGATGCCAGAACAAGGACAAGATGAGCTAAGAACCTGCCTTTGCTTCCTCCCTCTGGTGCTTGGGGCTGGCCTCACTCAGCCCAGCTCTGGCGTGGAACTCACTCAGGAAGAGAGGAAGTAGAAAGGCCATAACCACAGCCACAGGATGGGGTGGGGGTCATTGACATCACTGAGGCTTGGGGATCCACAACCACCCAGACAGTCAAAACTTCTACGGTCTAATTTTCTTTGTTACTGACTTTCCTTGCTTTGAAAAAAAATATCATTGCTATCAATATACCTATTTCAAGCTTCACCAAATGAACATTGCTAAGCTGTCTTCCTCAAACCTGGGTTTGTTATTGTAATTCAATTGTTATTGTAACTCAAGTAATTCTGAGAGTTTTTTTGATGTGAGAGACTTTGAAAGCCCCCCCTGAATGGAAGGTGACTTTTCTTGCCTCAGGATTAGTTTTCTGCGGAAAAGAAAAGTTTCTATGCATTTGGGCATAGAAGACACATTTGAGGGCTTGACATTCTGTCTTCTGCAGACCAGGTCTTTGGTTCTTTTTTTTTTTTTTTTTTAAAGATTTTAAGAGAGAGATCACAAGTAGGCAGAGAGGCAGGCAGAGAGAGAGGGGGAAGCAGGCTCCCCGCTGAGAAGAGAGCCCGATGTGGGGCTCGATCCCAGGACCCTGAGATCATGACCTGAGCCAAAGGCAGAGGCTTTAACCCACTGAGCCACCCAGGTGCCCCAGGTCTTTGGTTCTTGAATTCCCATGATCAGGTGTTAGAATTTCAGTCATTTATGCTTTTCTTATCCCTTCCTTCACAGGTCTTGCCCAGACTCTCTATGTGGTCAAGAAGGGCTCAACTGGGCACTGCCTTCTATCCACCGAATAGCGGGTTTCTCCCCCGCAGGGCAGATTCGCTCTGCTCAGCACTGAGCCGGGAGCCTGGCGCGTGTAGTGCTTAGTGAATCTTTGTGGGCTGAGTGACTAAATGGGCTGGAAAGACAACAGGCTTGAAACTGGGCTCATCCTCCTACCATTCCTTAGGCCATCGTCTTCTATTACAAATACAGTAAGGCTCCATTCACATCCTGGGAAGCTCTTTATCTGGCAACAGGGAAGGTACCCAGAAGAAGACCCAAGCCCTCTCTCTACAAGGAGTTCACTGCCGTGACAGTAACCGTGAAGGAGACAGAAGAGAGTTGTCAAGCAAACCTAGACTTGTGTGTAAAATTAAGTTCTGGGGCAAACCAAGTCATACTGGCAGATTCGAAGCAAGATAGAGGGCAGGGCAGGGCCTGAGCTGCTGGGTGACAGCAACAGGCCACGCTCCTGGAGATGAGGCATCCCCTGCCGAACTCACGTAGCTGATGAGTAGGAAGAGGCAAGCAGAAAACCCGGGTGTGGTGATGCCTGCCCGAATCTCTTTGCACGGCCCCTGTCTGCCACAGGTCTGCAGGGTCCAATCCCGGCTCGTAAGCTCAGAAGGAGCCTTCAGACTGCATTTCTGTGCTGCAAATAGCAGGCTTCAGCTGTCAGGGGGTACGGGTAAGTAGAAGACTCTGTGCTCCTGGCTGGTAGTGTCAAACCCTGCTGACTCTCCCGGTGCATCTGGCTTGAACCCTTAGTCATCTTTTGATTGCACCCTCTCCTGAGTCACCCCTGCCCCCAGAAGGTGAGCAGGGCCAGCACTTCCTAATGCTTTACTGTGAGCCGGCCCTGTGCCAAGCACTTCCCATGGACTATGACCCCATGACAACCTCTGCGGTGAAGGCTGTCATCACACCCAGCTCACACCTGTAGACAAGGAGCCTTCGCGAGATTAAATAACCTGCTCTTGGTCCACAGATTTTAAGTGGCAGGGAGGGGACTTAATCCCAGGCAGTCACCCCAGAGGTCATCCTCTTAGCCCCAGGCCATACTGCCTACCCGCTGAAACCTTCCCGTGGACTCAGCCTTTCTTTCCCCATCACCATAGTTCAGGGACCATCTCACCCTAGACGGCTGCCCAGCCTCTTCTCCACCCTCTTCTCGGGGGTCTTCTGCCTCCCACCCATTTCTGCTCATCCTCCCAAACTCTGATTTCCCTATGTCACTGAGAGGTTTTTTTCTCACATCAATCGATTCTCCAGATTTCTGGGGTTACCAACTGGCTGTCCAACAATGACCCCCTCCGCAGGTTTGATAATTTGCTAGAATGACTCACAGAACTCATACAAGTGCCTTAGTTACTATTACTGGTATATTATAAAGGCTACAACTCAGGGACAGCCAAGCAGAAGACCTGCATAGGGCAAGGTACCCAGTACTGCAGTGCGTTCACCAAACCAGAAGCTATCTGAACCCTATCATTCAGGGGGTTTTTATCACACAGGCACGATTGATTAAAGCACTGGCAATTGCTGATTAACTCAATCTCCAGCCATTCTCCCCTCCCAGGAGGTTGAGGGGAGGCAGAAAGTTCCAATCCTCTAGCTGTGGCTTGGATTTTCTGACTGGCAGTCCTCCTTCTGAAGCTATCTAGTGGTTCTCAGCCATCAGTCATCTCATTAGCATACAAAAGACTCTCATCACTCAGCAAATTCCAAGAGTTTGGGGAGCTGTGTGTCAGGAATTGGGAATAAGGACAAAATATCTATTTTTTATTACACCACAGCCACCCTCTACTCAGAAACCTCCAGTGCCCCCCCTACCCCATGACAACAGAGGAGAGCCCAAACTTTTCAGGGTGGCCTTTCAGCCATATACAACCTCATCTCCCATGGTTCCTGCCACCTCAGCTCTGGTCTAGGCTGGTCCAGAACCTTGCAGATTCCTGCCTCTGTACCTCTGCCCCATCCTCTTGCCCCTTCACTCAATCAAAACATTTCACTGAACTGAAATTGGATCTAAACATTTCTTAGGATGATTTGGTTAGAAATGTGTGGAACCTCAGAGATGAGCTGGTTCGAAACTCTTATTGTATAGATGAGGAACTGGTGATCCAGAGAGGTGAATGGCATAGCCCCAAATTACAGATTTATTATCTCTCAAAAGACAGAGAGAACAATACTGATCTCTGAATTTCTGGTGCTGAGTACTACCGGTGATGATAAGCTTCAAATAATAAACTCTTATGTAAACCTTCAAAAGCACAAGTCACAAGGCAAAAAAAGAGTAATTTGATTACACCAGGTGAAGGATTTCTATTCAATGAAAAGACACTGTGGATTGAGTTAATAGACATACATAATCAGAAGATATTCACAATGTCTAAAATTGATCACAGATCAATATCTAGAACTCCTGAAAATCATGAAAACTAGAGTAAACCTAATTATTTATTTATTTTTAAAAGATTTATGTATTTTAGAGTGAGAGCACATGCACATGCATGAGTGGAGGGAGGGACAGAGGGGAAGGGGGCTCTCTACTGAGTGGGGAGCCCTGCCTGGGGCTCTATCTCCCAACCAGGAGATCATGACCTGAGCCAAAACCAAGAGCGGGAGGCTTAACTGACTGAGCAACCCAGGCATCCCCCCATTTATTTATCTATTGAGAGAGTGAGTGCAGGCATGTGAGTGGGCAGAGTGGCAGAGGGAGAAAGAATCTCCAGCAGACTTCCTTCTGAGTGCAGAGCAGCTTTGGTCCCAGGACCCTGAGATCATGGCCTGAGCAGAAACCAAGAGTCGGACACTCAAGTGACGGAGCCACCCAGGTGCCCCTAAACCTAATTTTTAAAAAAGAGCAAAGGATGTGAACATGCAATTAGGGAAGAGGAAACTCAAAAAGTAAATATGCCAAAGTCCCCAGTTATTAGAACAATACAAGATCGAATAATGAGATGACATTTCATCTGGAAAGTGGGATAATGCTGCAAGACAGGGGTGAGGATCGGGGGCTCCACGTCTGTGTGGGTGTGGAGACTGGGGAGAACAGAGCACTCCGGTCTCTCAGGCAGTCCTTGGTCAAAGTAACACATCCCTGTGACCAGCAATTCCGCTCTTGGCTATGGATCCCAAAGAAACCTTCCAAGGCAGGAAGTGTAGGAAGCTATTTGGAGCAGCATACTTGTCCTAAACCATCACCGGGGGAGAGGACGGTAAAATCTGTGGAGGTCTCTGGGCAGCACAATGCCGGGTATATACATGGAGCTGACACAAAGTGACATGGACAAGCGTGAAAACAACCCACTTGAAAAGCAGAATCAAACCTATAAATACAGAGAACAAGCTAATGGTTGCCAGAGGGACGGGGTGTGGGGTTGGGCAAAATGGGTGAGAGAGAGTGGGAAATACAGGCCTCCAGTTACTTTATGAAGAAGCTGCGGGAATAAAAGACCCAGCAGGAGTACAGTCAATGTTACTCTAATAGTGCTGCATGGCTGTACGGTGACACACAGTAGCTACACTTGTGAGCACAGGTCCAATCACATTGTTGTACACTTGAAAGTAATGTAACAGTTTGTGTCAACTATGTTAAAAAAAAAACACAACTAGTTGAGGACAAAAGAAACAGAATGATCTGAGCAATAGGAGGAGTTACATAATTTAAGAACGCAAGACCCTTAACCATGATAAAAGTTCTGCAAGGACAGGCAGAAACAAACAGGAACATCAAACAGAGCGGCTGCTCACGAAGGAGGTGGGGACTATTGATGAAAGGCGATTTGATTAGAGGTCCCCTGGGTTAGTGAAGGCAGTCACAGTCCCCAACCTGCCTGCTGGCTCACGCACCAAGGAGCGGTTTCCTGGGGCTAAGGCTGCAGTCCTATGGACAGCAAGTGGGCTCAGGGGCCAGGGCCGGCTACACAGGGGGCCGCCTTTCTCCTCAGAAGCTTGTCTTCTTCCCAGCGCATCTCCACGTTGGGAATCCCACCTCCTGAGATGAATCTCTCAGACTGTGTGCTCTCAGGGGTTTTCACAAATCCACTCCCCGAGTAAACATTAAGAATAGTTTTCACAGTGGGGCTTAGAAAAGATGCTGGAGGGGCGCGGGGGTGGGGGTGGGGGTGGGGGTGGGCAGATAGAGTATGCCAGGCAGTCAGAATCAGATAAACTGACCCTGTAAAACCCAAACCTTCCCTTCCTCACAGCCACCTTCTTCTTATCCACCCCACCCCACCCCAAGGCACCCAGAACTAACCTTTCCTGAACACTTCCTAGAACCCAGCAGGGCACTAGGGATTTTTACATTTGTTGTCTTATGCACTACTCACAGAAATCCTACATAGCAGGGTGGGGGTTATCCCTCTCCTTTCCCAATCAGGGAACAGGAGGCTCGGAGAAAGGAACCTGGCCCGGCTCACACTGTGCGTGCATCTGTGCCGTCCTCTTCACGCTTCAGGGGACACTCATCCTTCCACCCAGACAGTTACACCAACTAGCGGCTTCTGAAATTCTCCCTCTAGAATTCCCTGCCTGGCAGCTGGGTCTAGGGGGGTTCCGGGCTGGCCCTGGGGCCTCCGGAGGCGTCGAAACCACTCCACAGCGCTCACTGGGACACGCAGATCTAGAAAGTCTACACCTCCTCCAAGGCTCCTGCTCCAGGGACCTCCTGGGGTGAAGCTAGCTTGGAGTAGCTTCCTCTTGGCGCTCTATACCCTTGAGTCCTTAGATGTGGCTCCTCTAACCAAGTCCAGTTGCTAGAGAACTGGTGAGGTCCCTTGACAACTGTTTTCCACCCTAACCAGAATCTCTGGCTTCCTGCAATTGAAGATGTGGCGAGCGAGTGGGTGGAGTGGGCCAACATTTATAGCAGAACAGCAATAAATTCCCTGAGAGGAGTATAATATAAGCAAAACGACAATGAAAAATCTCTGTAAAACAAGAATATGGCAGAGCTTTATCACACACTAAAGCATAACACGAGAACAATTCTACGCAGGTCAGATCGTGTTTGTCAAACCCCAGAATGGCACAGATGCTGAGATACTATCAGGAACGTGGCCCTCAGACTCCCCCTCTTTACCTCCTGTCAACATTACACGGTAGCCTATTTTTCCTCAGGCCCCAGTCCAGTTATTTTGAGTGAAACTTGAAAGAAAATTATTCCATTCAACAAAAAGCATTCTAACTACTTCCCAGTGGTGATGCGCTGTAACTTGCAGCAAATTGCTCTAGCCTCACCCAGAGTCCTATCACAAACACTCAATAGGATGATTAACAACATTTGACTTAAAAGAGGAAAACATGAGGATTAGGGAAAACAAGGAATTCTCCATTTATTTTTTTTTTTTTCACCAAGAGGAGTTAACATAGCTGTAGAGAAAAGGGTATCACAAAGAGAAATTTTAAGAGTGGTGATTTATATGTGAAATCAAAACAAACTCGCGGTGATGTTTATTTTATCCTTCTGGGAGGAAATGGAGATGTAAACTAGTAACAATTCAATTCAGTAAATATTTGTTCTGTCATTACCCCACACAAAGCATCAGGCAAGTTGGACTATGGAGATACCAATGATAAGAGACCCTACAGGGTTCTTGAGACCCCCTCATTCTTCTGTGGAATCCAGACAGATGCTGGTGACCCCACCCCCAGCGCCCATGGACTCAGAGGCATAGGGATCTGCTTGAATCCCTGTGCTTTCAGTGTCTCTGATAATCTCACAACCAACAATCAGAATAGAGAGGAACTCCCTCTGCCCATCTCTCATCTCTCTAGGATGAGCTTTCTTGTTGGTGGAAAAACCCAAACAGGTCTACTTTATTATCTTTTCCTGTCCTTCTTTCTCCAAGTTTCCAGGGAAAAAATAACCTCTGTGCTGTTTTCATACCAAGTGTATTGTTAGCCCTCTGTATTCCAGTCTGGACCACCCGTCTCCTTCCCTTCCCCCTGGACCCTTGCTCTCTTCTTCCCCATCTAAAGCTTTTAAGATTTCTTGTCCCCTGTTTCTCCACAAAAGCCCTTTACTCTAGGATTTTACACTGGGTTAAACTTGGGTGGTGGTTTGATGAAAAAAACAAACCATATATATGTTTTGGTCATATTTATTACTGCATAACCCCTCTCTGCTCATTTTCTAGAGTTTAGTTTAACAAATAAGGCATTGCCTTTCCCAGAGCATTTGGGAGCTTGGACTTAAACTCCTGCACGTATTTCAAGTGCCTCATCCCTTCAGTTAGACTCTCTAAATCAATCCGATAAATTGATTTTATCAAAATCCTTTGAAACCCCAGTGTTTCAGCATTTTCGTTCTCTCTGGAAGTTTCTTTTCTTCCTTTTTAAAAAAACCTGTAGAGTAGTATCTGGTAATAATAACTAACATTTACAGAGGCCATGCTATGCGCCAGGCAACCCTCTGAGGTAGATATGTTATCCCTATTTTATAGAGGCTGACACTGAGGCACAGAGAGACTAAATAGCACACAGAAGATAGCGGAGCCAGGACTCTACCCCAAGCTTGGGAGCTTAATCAGGGTCAAGCTCCTACATCTAAGGGATCTGGAATCCACTTTTTTTGGGGGGGGTTGCAAAAAGGTGATTTTGTTAAAGGACGGGGACAGGACCCGTGGGCAGATCCATTCTTATCGTGTCTCTCTCTTTTGGAACTGGTGACCAAGACACTCTACTCAACCTCTCTGACCCTGAGTTTTCCCTCCAATAAAACCGAAATAAAGCATTCCAGTTCAGTTCCAGATCCTGGATAATTGCCAACGCCCCCACGTACGCCCACTGACGCCCTCCGAGGGTAGGGCTGAGTCTCTCTCCGCCAAACACCACATCTCATAACGGGGGCCCAACCACATCAGTCCGTTTAAGACGAATCATCCAAGGGACTTCTCTGTCTGCATCCACCCGGCACGCCGGCCAGAGTCCCGCTTTCTCCCCGCTTCGCCCTGACCCCGTCCCAGGCTGGCCACCCGGTGCCACACGGTCGGCTGCTCCTCCGCGCCGGTTTCCCTCTCGTTTCGGGACTCCTACCCTGGGGGTCCCCAGCCTCCCCGGCCAGCCACCTTCTTACCATGGCATCGTAGCGCAGGGCGTTCATGAAGTGCGCCACCTCGGCGCCCTTGTACACGGTGAACCAGATGGTGCCCTGGTACTGGTCGCCGGCGTCGAGCAGCAGCACGTGCGGCTCGGTGCGGCGGATCTGGTGCACCTTGGTGAAGAGCCGCGCCACGCCACCCACGCAGCGGCTGGCGTTGACGCACTTGCTCGAGTCCTCGCTGGTCTGCTCCAGCCGGCTGTGCACGTCGTTGGTGTGCAGGATGGTGAGTTCCCAGGCGCCGGCCGCCGGCCACAGCAGCGCGCCGAGCGCGAGGATCCGCAGCACCGCGGCTCGTGCGGCTCCGGGACCCATGGCGGCGGCGCGAGGAGGGCGCGCGTGCAGGCGGGCCGGGCGAGCGGCGGCGAGTGTCGGCGGGCGCGGCGGGAGCGGGAGCGGGAGCTGGAGCTGGGCGCCCGGGCCGGCGGGGCGGGGCGCGCCGGGGGCGGGCCTCCTTCAGCTCGGAGGCCGGCCCCACAGCCCCGCGCACGCCCGCGCTGTCACCCGATCCGACCCTGGCACCCGGGGCGGCCCCGGGCGCGCCGGGGCTGGCGGCTGGCACCCGCTGCCGGCAGCGACAGTGGGGAGGTTGTTCCCGGCGGGGAGCGGGCACTGGCCACCGTGCCGGGGAGCCCGCCACCCCACAGCTGGTGGGCTGCGCTCTCCCGGGTGCGCGGGAGGTGCCGGAGGCGGCCACCCTGCGTCTTGGCCCTCGCCGTTTCTAGCCTCCGTTGAGGCACGAGTTTTTCCCAAGAGGAAGGCACGGTTTGTGTTGGGCTTGTGGTGGCGCGAGCTCGTCACTTGAAAGAACGAAGGCGGGAAAAGAGGGGAAGGAAAAGATGGGTGAGGTGAGGGGAAGAAAGAGAGGAGTGGAGAGAGGCAGGAGAGAGGAGCGCTTTGGGTTTTGGGGCTGTGGAAGCTAAAAACGGACTGTGAGACGTGGCTGACGGCTGTCTTTCCAGTTGGGGAACGCACCGAGTCCACGTTGTTTAGACGTCGAACCTCGGAATTTAAGACCATTCTAACCCAGTCCCGCGTTTGTTCGAAATGAAAGCCTCAGGGATGAACCGACATTGGGGCAGGGACAGTTCTTGGAAGCTAAAACGGACCATGGGAGTAAAAGCAGCAGCTATGTGGACGCGATGCTGCCTTTTTAAGGCATTTTTTTCCTGTCCACCCCCCTCTTTTTCCCTAGGTTTTAATATTTTAAGGATGTGAGGGGTGTGTGTGTGTGTGTGTGTGTGTGTGTGTGTGTACATTAAGGCAAAGCTTTGGGCAAGGAAAGCGATAATAGGAATGCATTGAATAAATCATCATTATATAGAATTTAAAATTGCAGAATTTCCCTCTGTTTAACCAACTGATTCCTAAGTGCAATCAACAACCTAGTACTTTGGGAAGGGAAGGAGAAGGGAATTAGTTTGGAGGTCCTATTAGGTGTCCGTGGATTTATGCTTTGCAGAACAGCATACATAGTCCTCACACTTCCCCAAATGCATCAAGTCAGTACTGTTTTTTGTTTTTTGTTTTTTTAGCTGTATATATATAGATGTATATATACACAAAGATGTATATATATACAAGATGTATATATATACAAAACCTAAAAATTACCATCTTAACCATTTTTAAGTGTACAGTTTAGTAGCATTAAGCACATTCACATTGTTGGGCAGCCATCACCACCATCCATCTGCAGAACTTTTTCATCTCCCCAAAGGAAACTCCCAGCCATTAAACAATAACTTCCTATTCCCTCTTCCCCCAGTCCTGGGCAATCATCATTCTGCTCTGTCTTTATGAATCTATGTACTCTAGGTACCTCGTGTAAGTGAATCAGACAATATTTGTCCTTTTGTGGCTGACTCGTATTTCATTTGCATGATGTTCTTTCAAGATTCATCTATGTTGTACCATATGTCAGAATTTCCTTCCTTTTTAAGACTGAATGATATTCCGTCCATACCACATCTTGTTTATCTATTCATCCATCACTGAACGCTGAGTTGTTTCCACCTTTTGGCTATTACGAATAATGTTGCCATGAACATGGTGTACAAATATCTGTTTAGATCTCTGTTTTCCGTTCTTTGGGCAGATCCCCAGAAGTGGAATCGCTGGATCATATGGTAGTTCTATGCTCAATTTCTTGAGGAAATGCCATACTTCCTTCTCTAATGGCTGTACCATTTTATATTCCCAGCAGCAATGCACAAGAGTTCCATTTTCTCCACATCTTCGCCAACGCTGATTTTCTGCTTTTTGATAATAGCCATGATAAGGGGTTTGAAGTAGTATCTCACTGTGATTTGATTTGCATTTCCGTAATGATTAATGATGTTGAGCATCTTTTCATGTGCTTATTGGCTATTTGTATATCTTATGGAGAAATGTCTATTCAAGTCCTATGATTTACCCATATTTTAATAGGATTATTTGTTTTTTTGTTATTGTTGCTGAGTTGCAGGAGTCTATATATCCTGGATGTTAATCTCTTATCAGATATATGTATATACATTGCACATATTTTCTCTCATCCCATGAGTTGCCTTTTCATTTTGTTGAGACTGCTTCTTGATGCACAAACTTATATATTTTGATGAAGTCTGATTTATCTGTTTTTTTCTTTTGTTGTCTGTATTTTTGGTGTCATATTTGAAAAAACATTTCCATAGCTGATGTCATGAAGCTTTTCCCCTTTGTTTCTTCTAAGAGTTTTATTGTTTTTGTTTTTAGGTTTAGGTCTTTGATCCATTTTACATCCAATATATAATATACACACAGAGAGAGGTGGGAGGAGGGGGAGAGAGAAAAAGAGATTTATCATAAGGTATTGGCTCATTTGATTATGAATGCTGAGGAGGAGTCCCACAATATGCTTCCTGCCCTGGAGACTCATGAAAACTGGTAGTGTAGTTTGAAGGCCTGAGTGCCAGAGAGCCAATAGATTTACCTTGATTTTAAAGAACATTATTATTTTTTTCATTCTGTACTGATACACGCAGTTATTACAAGTGCAAAATTGGGAATTTGGGGCATGACAAGCATTTAGATTTCTGCATTAAAACCCAAATAGCTAAAACCTATCCAAATATGATAAAACATAGGATTTTAATTGCAATTAAAATGTAATGGGAAAAGATGGTGTGTTTTAGGAAACAATTCTGGCAGGACTTAGTTAATCTTGGAATTATTGGAATGTATAAAAAGTTTCCTCTTAAATATTCTGGGTAAGATTCAGTTTCTAATCAGTGGCTTTCTTCCCCCTTTCATATGCTCTCGTTATATAATACAATATTTTAAGTTGGCTGGGTGAAATTTGAATTTTTAATATATTAGAGTAATAGATATTTGTGTTTTTCCAAAGACTTCTGAGAATTTGCTGTTCTACCCTATGTTTACCAATTAAAATAAGAATCCTAATAGGAATTTTACCTAGGAGCCGAGAATCTTCCAAACAAAACCTCAAAACCAGTATTGCCTGTATTATTTTTTTGCTAATTGGTGGATTCATAGAATAAGTACTAGTTACCTCCTTGATCTCTCCGCAAAAAAAATTAAAAATTTGATTGGTACTGGTCAATATAATACTAGTTGGTAGAGTCTTTCCAATGTATATGTTACAAACGTTAGAATAACAATTTATTATATTTTAAATTTATAAAATGATTTTGCACATTTAAAATGCCAAGAGCTTACAGGTATGGAAAGATGCAAAAATTAAAAATCTTTAAAGATCAAGTCAGGATTTAACAAAGTTAGAAGTATATATACTTGAATATAAGGATTCTGATGTCACTAGAAATTAAAGAATAGGAGATAAATTGATTTTTAGCTGGAAATCATATGAGCCTTTATTTATAACTAAGTCATTACTGATGGACCTGAGGGCGATGACAAACTATTGTATGGAAACAGATCTCTTGTATAGAAACTCTCCTAGGGTTTTCCCATTATCTCAAGATAGAAGAGATCTTTCTATTAGGAGTTAAAAACAGCTACCATCTAAAACCAAAAGGAATCATTAGAAAGTTTTGAATCATATTTAGAATTAATATTTGTATTGCTATTGTATTATTATTTTAAAGATTTATTTATGTATTTTTGAGAGAGAGAGAGCACTGCGAGTGCACATGCAGTTGGGGGAAAGGGCAGAGGGAGAGAGAGAATCTCAAGTGGACTGCTGGCTGAGCCCCTGAGCCTCAGGGAGCCCAACGGAGCCCGGTGTGGGACTCGATCTCACACCCCTGAGATCATGCCCAGAGCCCAAATCAAGAGTTGGACCCTTAACTGAGCCACTCAGGCACCCTGATGTTATATTATTTTTAACTTAAATTGTGGAATAAACCAAATAAATAATTATATCAATTTTATCAGGAAAAGGAGTAGTGTAAGATATTCAGTTTAGAGGAAATCAAGAATTTTAGTAGGAACCCTGACCTTTTGAAGTAACAATATGATATTCTTTTATAAGAAAAACCTGTTTCACTGTCCCACTGAAATAGCCCAGGAACAATGTGACCCCATGACACACTCTAATGTCCAGTACTATGATCTCTAATATATTTCCACTAAAAGGAACACAAATGATCCTTGGAGAAATAGCTGATTCCATGTCTGGGGCTAAAGGCACAAGTAAACATAAGATTTAGGCAATGTATACAACATGAATCTGGGATTGGGGCACCTGGGTGGCTCAGTTGGTTGAGCATCTGCCTTTGGCTCAGGTCATGATCCCAGGGTCTGGGATAGAGCCCCACACTGAACTCTCCTCAATGGGGAGTCTGCTTCTCCCTCTCCCTCTTTCCGCAGCTCTCCCTGCTTGTGCTTGTGCTCTCTCTCTGTCAAATGAATAAAATCTTAAAAAAAAGAAAGAAACTCAACATGAATCTGGGGAAGTGGCCAAATTGCTCATTTCCCTCTTTTATTTAATTTTTAAAGATTTTATTAATTTATTAGAAGGGGAAAGGGCAGAGGGGAAGGGAGAGGGACAAGCAGACTCTGCAGAGTCTCATGGAAGGGGCTCGATCCCACGGACCCCAGACTGTGACCCCAAGACCATGACCTGAGCTGGAACCAAGAGTCGAACTCTTAACCAACTGAGCCATTCTGGCACCCCATTTTTTAAAAAAGATTTTATTTATTTATTTGAGGGAGAGAGAGAGCACACACACGGGGGAGGCATTTGCCTCTTAAAGGTGTGGAATCATTGTCGCAATAACTATAGGTAGGGTTCTAGACATCCTATCAGGGTCGAAAACAGGAATCTAGGCAGCTTCCTCGCCTAAATCACTGGTAGTAGATGAGGTCATTATCATTAAAAGAAGCAGAAGGTGGACTTCCAATTGCTATGATGAGAGACTGAGATCAACTAATCTCATGAGATCGCTCATGATGGTTCCAGTACTTGAAGGACATATTGCTGTTTTCATCAGATACTTTTTTTAATAAAGATTTTATTTTTTAAAGTAATCTCTATACCCAACGTGGGGCTTGAATTTACAATCCTAAAATCAAGAGTTACATGCTCCACCCACTGAGCCAGTCAGGTGTCACTTCATCAGATATTTCTATTGTAACTTTCCAGAAAAACCATGAACTTCTTAAGCTTTCTGTGAAATGACTCTTTTGCTAGTCTGGCGAAGCCCATGGAGTCTTCTCAGAGTAATGTTTCTAAATGCATAAAATAAAATAAGTTGGATTACAAAGGAAACTATAGTGAAATATAGTTACCAAAATATTTTTTAATTTGTGATATAATAATACATATATTCTTTGTTAACACATTGAATAAAAAAACACATTTAAAATCTTGACAAGAAGCTACGTTTTATTTTTTAAAGACTTTAGTTGTAAAGGCAGTAGTTACTTAGCTTGAACAAGAGAATTAAACCATGAAGTGCCCTTTGACAAGACAACATGCATGTAATATCCAGTTGATTTTGATCTTTTGTTTGGACTGTCACAAGTGTTGAAAATCTAGGTTCTCAAAATATATCGTTGTGAATGCAATTAAAACTTTCATAGTTTACAAGACCAAGGTAGGCAGACTTCTTTCAAAGAACACTGCAGTTTTTTAGTTAAACACCAGTTGTGGTCAAGTTTTTGTCCAAATGCCAATCAATGAGTTCATCTTTAGTTAGGTCATTATTTTTCATGTTGTTCCTTTTTTTAAAGTTTTGATTTAAATCCCGATTAGCTAACATACAGTGTATTATTAATTTCAGGTGTATAATATAGTAATTCAATAGTTCCATACAACAGCCAGTGCTCATCACAAGTGCCCTCCTTAATCCCCATTGCCTATTTAATCCATCATCCCCCCCGCCCCCCCCACTCTCCTTGCCACCTCCCCTCAGGTAACCATCAGTTTTTTCTCTATACTTAAGAATTATTTTTTGTTTTACCTGTCTCTCCTTTTTTCCCTTTGCTTGTTTGTTTTGTTTCTTAAATTCCACATGCGTGAAATCATATGGTATTTGTCTTTCTCTGATTGACTTATTTCTCTTAGCATAATGCTCTCTAGCTTCCATCCATGTCATTGCAAATGGCAAGATGTCATTCTTTTTTATGACTGAGTAATATTCCAGTGTGTTATATATATCACCCTTTCTTTATCCATTCATCAGTTGGTGGACACTTGAGCTGTTTCCCTAGTTTAGGTATTGTTGATAATGCTGCTATAAACATCGGGATGCCTGCATCCCTTTGAATTAGTATTTTTGTATTCTTTGGGAAAATACCTAGTAGTGCAATTCCTGGGTTGTAGGCCAGTTCTACTTTTAACCTTTTGAGGAAACTCCATACTGTTTTCCTGAGTGGCTGCACCAGTTTGCATTCCCACCAACAGTGCAACGGTCCCCTTTCTCTATATCTTTGCCAACACTGTTGTTTCTTGTGTTGTTGATTTTCTTGTGTTGATTTTAGCCATTCTGACACATTCTGACACATATCTCATTTTTGATTTGTATTTCCCTGATGACGAGTGATGTTGAACATCTTTTCATGTGTTTGTCGGCCATCTGTATGTCTTCTCTAGAAAAATGTCTAATCATATCTTTTGCCCATTTTTTAATGGGAGTATTCATTTTTTTTGGGTGTTGCGTTTTATAATCAACATAGTTTCTTAATCTTTCATTTATGTTTAATACTTCTTGCATTTTATAGGTGTTCCGAGATAGGAAAATATTTCTTCAACATATCTCCTGCAAATAAATAGAAATAATGATGGTAGACATCCTTATGTTGTTCCCAAACTTAGATGGAAAGCATCTACTTTCACCATAAAGTATGATGTTTTTGGTAGGTGATTCTTTTTTTTTTTTTTTTTGAAGATTTTATTTATTTATTTGACAGAGAGAGACAGCAATCTCTTTACTTGGTGTTTTTCCAAATGAGTCAAAAACCCATGTCCATACATAAACCTGCAAATGGATGTTTACAGCAGCTTTATTCACAGCTGACAAAATCTGGAAGCAACCAAAATGTCCTTCCATGGGTGAATGGATACATAAACTGTGGTACATTCATACAATAGAATGTTATTCAGCCCCCCAAAGAGAAATGAGTTATGAAACCATGAAAATTCATGGAGGACATTTTAATGCATATTACTAAGTGAAAGAAATTAATCTGAAAAGACTATCTTTTGTATGATTCTAGCTTTACGACCTTCTGGAAAAGGCAAAACTATGTAGACAGTAAAAGGATCAGTAGTTGCCCTGGGTTGGGGGGAGGGAGGAATAACTAGGGCATGAAGAATATTTAGGGCAGTGAATCTATTCTGAGATATTCCAATGGCAGCATATGACGTTATACATTTGTCAAAATCCATAGAATGTACAAGACCAAGAATGAACCCTAATGTAGATTATGGGCTTTGGGTGATAATTGATAATGATGTGTCAATGTAGGTTCCTTGATTATAGCTACTATAACACTCTGCTATGGGATGTTGATAATGGGGAAGATTATGCATGTGTGGAGCCAGGGGGCATGTGGGAAATCTCTGTATTTTCTCAGTTTTGCTGTGAACCTAAAGCTGCTCTAAAAAATAAAGTCTGTTTTATTTATTTATTTATTTATTTATTTATTTATTTATTTATATATTTAAAGATTTTATGTATTTGAGAGAGAGCGCAAGTAAGAGAGCACAAGCAGGGGGAGCAGCAGGCAGAGGGAGAGGGAGAAGCAGGCTCTCCATTGAGCAGGGAACCTGACACAGGGCTCGATCCCAGGACCCCGAGATCATGACCTGAGCCGAAAGCAGCCGCTTAACCAACTGAGCTGCTCAGGGCCCCCTAAAGTCTGTTTTTTTAAAAAAGAGTTAAAAGAGTATCAGTCACAGGTCCCTTTTCTCATCTTGGCAGCTTAGCCAAGAAAGCATGCTATTTTTCCATAGTGTCTGTAACGATGACTGTAGGGTTTTTAATGGAAAGATTTATTTGATTCATGTAAGTAAGAATAACTGGCAGGTAATATGGATAAAAGATGTATATTTCTTTTCCAAAGTAGAACAAGAATGGATTTTCTTTTTTCTTAGAAAAAGTGAAACTTCTGCTCATAGTTCCAGGTGCTCTTAAAGATTTCCCTCTTCTGTGTGGTAGAGAAGTACTGTCCACGATGTTCCTTTCCTTGGCAAAATCTCTAACATGCCATGATTCAGAGATCTGCTTCTGATCAGGGTGTTGCCTGTATGGCTGAAAAAAAAACAAAACAAAACTGCTTCAGGGTAACAGGAGGAGTCCTTGTTGCCAGTGTCTTTCTGTGCAGCAACCAATGAGTGATGATGACCTAGGAGGTTCCTTTTCCATGAAAGGAGAACAAGAGTATGATCAATGTGGCAGGATTGCTGTGTGTACAAGAGTAGGAAGTGTTTCTTTTCAAAGTTTTGTTTGGCAATTTTTCTTCTTTTTCTTTTCCTTCTTCCGTAAAAAAAAAAAAAAAAAAAAAAAATCATTTCCAAACTATTCACAGTCTTTGTAATTTCAAAAAAGAAAAAAAAATTTCTTTTAATGGCCCCAGCAAGCACACAGTGAACAAAGCAAGGACGTGGCTATTTTAAGGAGATGGCCTGTTGTTCCCACCAGTTACATGCTGGAGGGGAACCTCAAAGTTGCCAATGCTTTAATGACATGCTTTCAAATATGTGAAAAAGAAATGTCATTTCTCAAACATCACGTATTTGACAAAGAATGATTTCTAGTTTTTCCCCCAGTAGAAGCAGAGAGATTCCAGAAACCGTGTATCATTGTGCTGGGGACATTGTGTAAAGAGCTGTGGAGGCCAGAGGACCACCGTGTGCTTCGTGATCCCACGAACGAACATGTGTGGGCCACTCTGCCTAGCAGCGTGAAGACTCTTTGTCAGGGATTCAGCAATCATTTAAAAAGAACTTTGCAGAGTAGGCTGGCCCAAGGCCGTTATGGAAAAATGAGGGTTCTACTTGTTCTGGGGATGAGCATTAGGAATCCAGCGCTCCAAGGACGGGCCAGGCCATCATCCTGATAAGGGCTTGTTCCTCTTTGGTTTTCTAAACCAGTGTTTTTGGGTTTTTGTTGTTGTTGTTGTTGTTGTTGCTTTTGTTTTGTTTGTTTTTTTTCATTTTTATTTATACCTTTGGGTCACTCCCTTGCTTTATACAAGGACAAGTTTTCTGGGGACTTTGTCAGACTGAAAATTATCTTCACAATGTCTCTCAAGTTTTTTCTCATGTTATTGTGTTATTATTTCCAAGCAGAACTGCCTTTTACTGTGTCATGACTTTTTTTTTCTCTCAGAAACCCAGAAATTTGGAAGAGTGTAACCATTTGTGGGAAAATGCGTGCATTATTTGTATTTTTTTCTTTTAAACATAGCCACATGTGTTTTAAAACATAGCTACATAGATTTTCCTTAAAATACATGTAAGTTTTAAAGAAAAAATACAAATAGTACATACCAGTTCTTTATATATTTTGGACACTAACTACTTTATCAGATATGTTTTTTGCAAGTATCTTCTCCAAATTCTGTAGGTTGTCTTTTAGTTTTGTCGATTGTTTCCTTTGCTGTGCAGAAGCTTTTTATCTTGATGAAGTCTTGCCACTCTGGAAAACAGTATGGAGGTCCCTCAAAAAGTTAGAAATAGATCTACCGTACAGTTCAGCAAGTGCATACTGGGCATTTACCCAAAGAATACAGAAATACTAATTCAAAGGGATACATGCAACCCTGATGCTTATAGTAGCATTATCTACAATAGCTAAACTGTGGAAACAGCTCAAGTGTCCATCAACTGATGAATGGATAAAGAAGGAGTGGTGTATATATACATATAATGGAGTATTACTCAGTCATAAAAAAGAATGACATCTTCCCATTTGCAGTGACGTGGATGGAGGTAGAGAGTATATGCTAAGTGAAATAAGTCAGGCGGAGAAAGACAAATACCATATGATTTCACTCATGTGGAATTTAAGAAACAAAACAAATGAGCAAAGGACAAACAAAACAAAAGAGAGAGAGGTAAATCAAGAAACAGACTCTTAGCTATAGAGAACAAACTGAGGTTGCTGGAGGGGAGATGGGTGGGGGGATGGGTGCAATGGGTGCTGCCGGGGATTAAGTGCACCTGTTGTGATGAGCGCCGAGTGTGTATGGAAGTGTTGAATCACTATATTTTACACCTGAAACTAATAATACACTGTATGTTAGCTAACTGGAATTTAAATAAAAACTTAAAAAAAAGTTTTTGTTTTTTTTTTAAACTAGGGAAAATGAGAGGTAAGCATTTAAGGAGGATCTTCTCTAAACAATCAGGCCCTGTGGTAGACAGTTTATCTTTATTATTTTATCGAATTCTCACGGTAGCCTTTTTAAGTTGAGAATAATAAGTCACAGAGAGATGAAACACTTTGTCTAGTTCAGCTTAGTCAGGTCTGTCTGGCTATCTAGCCTTGTTGACTCAAAATTGTATACATTTTTATCTCTTTTGAATGAAAGGCAGCATGGATTGGAAAAAGCACACTATCTGAAACCTTGGGCAAGACTCTTGGTTCTCCTGCGGTTTAATTTCTCATTTTACATAAGAAGAAACGATGAAATAATCCACTCTCCAAAGCTTATAAAACAGGTTCCTGAGAGATTGCTATATAGTGACATGATGGTTGGTGATGCAGGCCTGGGAGCAAGGACTTCCTTGAGGGCAGAGGGAGAGCTGGGCAGTCTATATCCCACCCCCTATAATGACTGACGAGGAAGTGGGAGGTTACTACTTGGAGCTGGAGGGATGATTCTTTTTTTTTTTTAATTTAAATTCAGTTAATAAACCTATAATGTATTATTAGTTTCAGAGGTACAGGTCAGTGATTCCTCAGTCTTATATAATACCCAGTTCTCATTATATCACATGTCCTTCTTAATGTCCATCACCCATCCCTCCATCCATACTCAATCTCTCCACCCCCTCCCCTCCAGCAACCCTTAGTTTGTTTCCTATTATTAAGAGTCTCTTACAGTTTGTCTGCCTCTCTGATTTTGGCTTGTTTTATTTTTCCCTCCCTTCCCCTATGATCCTCTGTTTTGTTTCTTAAATTCCACATAAATGATGTCATGTAATTATCTCTCTCTGATTGGCTTATTTCGCTTAGCATAATACCCTCTAGTTCTATCCACGTCATTGCAAATGGCAAGATTTCATTTTTTGATGGCTGAGTAGTATTCCATTGTATATATATACCACATCTCCTTTATCCATTCATCTGTTGGTGGACATCTGGGTTCTTTCCATAGCTTGGCTATTGTGGACATTGCTGCTATAAACATTGGGGTGCAGGTGCTCCTTTGGATCACTGCATTTGTATCTTTGGGGTAAATACCTAGTAATACAATTGCTGGATCATAGGGTAGCTCTATTTTTAACTTTTTGAAGAACCTCTATACTGTTTCCAGAGTGGCTGTACCAGCTTGCATTCCCACCAACAGTGTAGGAGGGTTCCCCTTTCTCCACATCCTTGCCAACATCTGTCATTTTCTGACTTGTTAATTTTAGCCATTCTGACTGGTGTGAGGTGATATCTCATTGTGGTTTTAATTTGTAGTTCTCTTGATACCGAGTGATGTGGAGCATTTTTTCATGTGTCTGTTGGCCATTTGGATGTCTTATTTGGAGAAATATCTGTTCATGTCTTCTGCCCATTTCTTCACTGTATTTTTTGTTTTTTGGGTGTTGGGTTTGATAAGTTCTTTATGGATTTTGGATACTAGCACTTTATCTGATAACACATTTGCAAATATCTTCTCCCATTCTTTAAGTTGGCTTTTGGTTTTATTGACTGTTTCCTTTGTTGTGCAAAAACTTTCTATCTTGATGAAGTCCCAATAGTTCTTTTTGCCTTTGTTTCCCTTGCTTTTGGCGATGTTTCTAGGAAGAAGTTGCTGAGGTTGAGGTCGAAGAGGTTGCTGCCTGTGTTCTCCTCAAGGATTTTGATGGATTCTTGTCTCACATTGAGGTCTTTCATCCATTTTGAGTCTATTTTTGTGTATGGTGTAAGGAAATGGTCCAGTTTCATTCTTCTGCTTGTGGCTGTCCAATTTTCCCACCACAGTTTGTGGAAGGGACTGTGGATATTCTTTGCTGCTTTGTCGAAGATTAGTTGACCACAGAGTTGAGGGTCCATTTCTGGGTTCTCTGTTCTGTTCCATTGATCTATGTGTATGTTTTTGTGCCAGTACCATACTGTCTTGATGATTACAACTTTGTAATAGAGCTTGAAGTCTGGAATTGTGATAGCACCAGCTTTGGTTTTCTTTTTCAACATTCCTTTGGCTATTTGGGGTCTTTTCTGGTTCCGTACAAATTTTAGGGTTATTTGTTCCAGCTCTGTGAAAAAGGTTGATGGTATTTTGAAAGGATTGCATTGAATGTATAGATTTCTCTAGGTAGCATAGACATTTTAACAGTATTTGTTCTTCTAATTGGAGGAATAATTCTGTGGGGGAGCTGAGCCTCCTCCACTCCCATTTGAGAGTCCCAGGCTGATGTGTAGGACAGACTGAGCTTTTCCCTTCCCTTTGCAGAATAAGGAATGTAGATCATCAAGGGCAGCTTGTAACAGCCAACATCCATCTGATCCTTTCCATGTGCCTAGCACTATATATCAACCTATTAAATTTCATTTAATTACCACAACAATGCTACGAAGTAGGTACTTTTGCTCTCTCTGCTTTACAGAAGGGGCAACTGAGAATTTTAGAGTCTAAGTATCTTGCTCGAGATCACAGAGCTGTTAGTTAAAGAAATAAACTTATCTTTAATTACTGACACATTTGTATCATTTCCATAGGCTTCTGTGTGTTTTTACAAAATTGTAGACCCTGGATTTCTTTTAGCTGAGAGGCTTTCAGGTTGAGAAGCTTTAAAATAGGTCATGGGAGCTCCTGCCTCAGTTGGTGGAGCATATGACTCTTGATCTTGGGGTTGTGATTTTGAACCCCGCATATAGAGTTTACTTTAAAAAAATAAAATAGGTCATGAATGCTCTGAGGAACTTAATCCCATTTTCATTAAAATTAATTACTAAGATAAGATTAACTTGATTTTAGTATCTCATCTCTTTAACCCCCAACCTGGTCCAGACCATCCCTCAAAGAGTTATATTTACATTGGCTGTCAACTCAGGCCATAAAAAGAGTCTGATAAATTTCACTTTGTCATGATGTATAATCTTTTGGATTCTGTTTCATGGTATTTTGTTGAAGATTTTTATGTCTATACTCATCAGAGATATTGATTTGTAGTTTTCTTATCCTGTCATATCTTCATCTGGTTGAGATATCGGTAATATTGGCCTTATAGATTGAATTGGGAAATTTTCTTCCTTCTGTTTTTTAGAGGAGTTTGTGAAGAATTGTTAATTCCTCTTTAAATATTTGGGAGAATGTATTAGGGAATGTACTAGGGAGTCTGGGCTTTTCTTTGTGGGAAGATTTTTAATTATTAATTCAATCTACTTCCTGTGTTTCTATTTAGATTTTCTTTTCTCTTTTCTTTGCTTTTCTTTTTTCTCTTGAGTCAGTTCAGTAGTAGTAGTTTTCCCTTTCTGGGAATTTGTCCGTTTCATCTGGGTTATTTAACTTGTTGGCATACATTTGTTCATAGTATTCCCTTATAATTCTTTTTCTTCTATAAGGTTGATAGTAATGTCTTCTTTCATTCCAGATTTAGGGAGCCAATTTCAGTTATTATTTATTTATTTATTTATTTATTTATTTATTTCAGTCAGTCTAGCTAATGGTTTGTCAATTTTTGAATCTTTAGAAAAACTGAAAAGTTGCTTTTTTTCAAACAGTTTTCTAGTCTCTATTTCATTTATTTTCACTTTAGTCTTCATTGTTTTCTTCTTTATGCTTAGTTTAGGCTTAGTCACATTTCTTTTTTTTTTTTTTTAATTCTACATCTTTTTTTAAAGATTTTATTTATTTATTTGGCAGAGAGGTCACAAGTAGGTAGAGAGGCAGGCAGAGACAGAGGGGGAAGCAGGCTCCCCGCCAAGCAGAGAGCCCCACGTGGGGCTCGATCCCAGGACCCTGAGATCATGACCCGAGCCGAAGGCAGAGGCTTAACCCACTGAGCCACCCAGGTGCCCCGTCTTTTTCTAGTTTCTTAAGTTAAAAAATTAGGTTATTGATTTAACGCAGGCATTTACAGATAATTTCCCTGTAAACACTGCCTTTGCTGCATTTCATTTTTACTGTTTCATTTTGTTCATCTTAGCATACTTTCTAATTTCTCTTGTGATTTCTTCTTTGATCTTCCAGTTATATAGGAGTATGATGTTTAATTTCCATGTATTTATGAATTTCCATACTTCTAATTTTATTCCATTGTGGTTGAAGGACATGTTTTGTATGATTGATATTTTTGTTAATTTATGGAGTCTTGTTTTATGACCTATGACCTATAGCATATGGTCTATCCTGGAGAATGTTCTGAAGAATGTATATTCTGTTGTTGTGGGGTGGAGTGTTATTTAGATGCCTGTTGTGTCTAGTTGGTTTATAGTGTTTTCAGGTCTTCTTTTTCCTTTTTAGTCTTCATCCTGGTTGTAGTACCCATTATTGAAGTCTCCAATTATTATTGTTGAATTGACCATTGCTCCTTGCAGTTTTGTCACTTTTTCTTCATGAATTTTAAGTTATTATATGCATACATGTTTATAACTGTCATTTATTTCTGATGAATTTACCCTTTTATCATTATAAAATGTTCTTTTGTCTTAAAGTTTATTTTGTCTGATATTAGTATAGCCACTCCAGCTCTCTTTTGGTTACTCTATGCATTACATCTCTTTTCTCATCCTCTTAAACTTTTTTTTGGTCTTTGAATCTAAAATATATCTCCTGTAGATGGTATATAGTTGGATCATGTTTTTTTCCTCCATTTTTCCAAATCCTGCCTTTTAATTGGAATGTTTACTCCATTTATGTTTAGTAACTGATTTGGTAAGATTCATATTTGTTATTTTGCTCTTTGTTTTCTATATTTATTATGTCTTCTTTGCTCCTCTATTCCTGTTACTACTTTCATTTTTGTTATTTTCTAGTGTACCATTTTAAAGATTTTATTTTACTTTATTTGCCAGAGAGAGAGAGAGAGAGCACAAACAGGCAGAGTGGCAGGGAGAGGCAGAGGGAGAAGCAGGCTCCCTGCCGAGCAAGGAGTCCGATGTGGGACTCGATCCCAGAACCCTGGGATCATGACCTGAGCCAAAGGCAGCTGCTTAACCAACTGAGCCACCCAGGCGTCCCTCTAGTGTACCATTTTAATCCTCCCTTCTTTTTAAACTCCATTTTTTGAGTCATTTTCTTAGGTGTTGCCATAGGAATTACAATGAACAACTTATAACAATTATTTGGAATAATACAAATTTAATTTCAATAGCATACAAAAATTTGTTCTTATGTAAGTTTGTTCCATCTCCCATTTTTGTGCTATTATTGTCATACAAATTACATCTTTGTACATTAATATTGCTTTATGTAATTGTGTTTTAAATTACGTAGGAGAAAAGAGCAACAAATCAAAAAGATATTTATACTGTCCTTTATGTTTGTCAATGTCTTTACCTTTAATGATGTTCTTTATTCCTTAATGTTGCTTCTACTTACTAATGTCCTTTCTTTTCAGCCTGAGGGACTATCTTTAGTATTTTTTATAGGACAGATCTATAGTGATGTATTCTCTCAGTTTTGTTTATCTGGGGATGTCTTAACTGCTTTGTTTTTGACGGATAGTAGTGTTGGATATAAAAATCCTTGGTTGGAAGTCTTTTTCCTTAAGCACTTTGAATGTTATCTCACAGTCTTCTGGCCTCCATGCTTTCTCATGAGGAGACAGCTGTTAATCTTGTTGCAGATTCCTTTATGTAATAAGTCACTCCTCTTGCTGCTTTAAAGACTGTTCATTTGACTGTGGTGTGTCAATGGTGGATCTGCTTGGAGTTCCTTGAACTTCTTGGATATGTAGTTTTTGGTTTTTATCACATTTGGGAAGTTCTTGTCCTTTATTTCTTCAAATAGTCTTTCTGTCCCCTCTTCTCTTCCTTTCTGGGGCTCCCATCATGTGAATGTTGTTACACTTAATTGTGTCTCACAGGTCTTTAAGACATGGTTTGTTTTTCTTCATTGTGTTTTCTTTCTGTTCCTCAGACTGGATAATATCTATTAACCTATCTTTGAGTTTGCTGATACTTTGTTCAACCAACTCCAATTTGTTGTTGAGCCTCTCTACTGATTTTTCATTTCAGTTTTTGTGCTTTTCAACTCCAGAATTTCTATTTGGTTCTTTTATTTATTTATTTTAAATAATTTTCTTTATAGGTATTATTTATCTGATATGTTGTTCTCATATGTTCCTTTAGTTGTTTAGACATGATTTCCTTTAGGTCTATGTATTTATAGCAGCTGATTTGAAGTCTTTACCTAATAAGTCTAACATTTAAGCCCCATTAGGGACAACTTCCCTTAGCTGTTTTTTATCTTCTTGGTGTGGAACATACTTTCCTATTTCTCTGCATGTCTTATAATCTTTTAAACAAATATTGGACATTTAAAATAATATAATGTGGCAATTCTGAAAATCAGACCATCACTCTCGCCAATCAGGGTTTGTTGTTGCTGTTTGTGGTTGTGGCGGTGATTGTTGTTGCTGTTTATTTCCCAAACTAATTCTATAATGACTTTCCTGAACTAATTCTGTAAAGTCAATATTCTCTGTTGTAGATAGCCACTGAAGTCTTTGCTCAGTTAACTTAATGATCAGCTAACGACTGGACAGAGATATCTGTAAATGCCTTGAACTGGAAAGTCTCCCAGGATTCATTCAAGGTTTTTCAGTGCATATGTTCAGTGACTCTGATAGCGGTTTTTACAACTCTTCCTTAGCCTTTACTTTCTGTTTGTACAGAATCTCAAGGCTAGCCAGAGGTGCAAAAACTAGGACCTTCTTAGATCTTTCCTGGCATACTCACAGCTCTGTACATGTGTATGCCCTGTTAGATTCCCAGGAATATGCTGACCTTTTCAAAGCCCCTTAGGACTTCTTATTCACCAGCTTTTCCTTTAAAATTTTTTTGGCCTGCCTCTTATTTGCTCAATTGTTATTGAAATCTTAGACAGTTTTGATGTTAAATAATTCTCTTGCTTTTTTTGTATATGTGATAAGCACTGATGGGACAAGGCTATTCCACTGAGCAAGTGCTGAGTTAATCAAATAAAGATAAGCCCTGTTAGTGGGAATTTCCAGGAAGTTACCACACAGGTCGTATAATGGGAATCGAGATTTTTGGACAATACTAAACCTGTTCTGCCATCCCCAGTGACTTCTGGGCTGCTGATATAACAGCTGCTGTAATTGGAAGACTGTTAGGTTTCAAAACTACTATGAGGATGGGGATAGAGAAAACTAAAAATTAAAAATTCCCCAGTACTTCTTTTTAAATAGATAGTCAGATTTTTTCTTAGGGAAAAGAAGAAAAATTAGATTGTTGCAAGCCTTTGGTTAATTTCCAGAATTCTGAAAAAAGTTAATTTTGACAATTTTGCCAGTGCTCTTATTATTTCTTTTCTTTGTTTTTTATTTATTTATTTTTATTTTATTTATTTTTATTTTTTATTATTTCTATAGAGAAGTAGATTTTGGAAAGTTGTTTTCTGCCAACTCTTTTGGATGTGCTTCTCAAGTTTTTTTTGTTTTGTTTTGTTTTTTGTTTTTTTTTTAGTTAAAAAGCAATTATACTGAAATTTGTCCAGCAGAGAAACAGAAACTTCCTATTTCCTTACTCATCGCTCCCCCACCCCCATGTCTATTGTTTGATATTGATTACAATAGCTATCTTTGAAAAATGTTACATGGTTTTTTCACCCTTTGTTCAATCATTAACTCTTAAAGAGAAAGGGGCTTGAACTATAAATGTCCTCTAAGGTTTGATAATTAAGGATTTTAATAATGTTTCATTACTTCAGTTTGGATTTTAGAGCATTATTGTGTATTATCCATTTTTCTTAAAAACTTTAAAATCTAACTCTCCCTCCCTAAGCTTATTATTATGTAGCCATTGCACAGAGCAAGTTAATACACTTATCAATTGCTTTGATGAATGATTGTCTTACAGCAAAATTGACCAGGGGAGAAACTTTCAGCGTAAGGAATTCCCATCAACTTCTTTTTAATCATTAGATTTATATTTTAATAAAAAAAAAAATCTGACCTGAAAACTCATGGTGAAGGAACAGTCAAGATGCTTGCCAAGTCTGTCAGATAAACATTAGAATACTGTAAATTCTTTTATGACTTTTAATTAATAGGTTAGTGTTTTTCGGCTCTGAGCCATCCTCTGAGTTCAT
>CM052886.1:65610701-65622588 GCA_028534135.1 Potos flavus
AAATCAACACCCTCTTCTCAGTAATAGGTAGAACCAATAAACAAAAAAGCTGAAAATCTCCCTTAACCAACTGAATCTAACTGACATTTCTAGAACACTCTATCCAACAGCAGAGCACACGTTCTTTTTAAGTGCAGATAGAGAGCATACCCTGGGTCATAAATCTAACCTTAACAATTTGAAAAGGATTAAAATTCTAAGTATATTCTCTTAAAAAGAAAAATGGAGAGATACAATGTTTTCATGGGTTGGAAGATTCAGCATAGCAGAGATCTCAATTCTTTCCAAATTGGTCTATAGGTACTTTACTGAAGAAAATATGAGGATAGAAATCAATACATGAAAAAATATTCAACCTCATTAGCCACTGGGAAATGCAAATTAAATCATGACACATTACCACACACCTACTGGAATGGCTAAAATAAAAAATACTGATAATACCAAGTATTGACAAAGTTGTGGAGTAACTGGAACTCTCATACATTGAAAGCAGAAATTGAGTTTGGTCCTTTCTTATAAAATTAAATATACACTTATAACTCAACAGCCCCCCCTTCTAGGTATCTAGTCTAGAGAAAAGAAATGGCATACAAATATGCATAGCATGTCAATTCATAATTGCCAAAAGCTGGAAACAACTCAAATGTCCTTCAGTAGGTGAATGGATAAGCTGTGGCACATACATACAATAGAATGCTACTCAGCAATAATAAGAGATTATTGCTAGCGAGACTCATTTAAAAAAAAAAGAGGATCCAAAGAAATAAAATTATTATGGGGCATCTGGGTAGTTCAGTCAGTTAAACATCTGCCTTCAGCTCAGGTCATGATCCTGGGGTCCTGGGGTCAAGCCCCGGGTTGGGATCTCTGCTCAGTGGGGAGCCTTCTTCTCCTCCCTCTGCCTGCCGCTCCCCCTGCTTGTGCTCTCTATCTCTGTCAAATAAATAAATAAAATCTTTAAAAACAAAACAAAAAACCAAATAAATGAAATTATAATGAAAGAGGAGAAGTAACAACCAACACAACAGAAATACAAACAGGTATAACAGAATATTATGAAAACCTATATGCCAACAAATTGGACAACCTGGAAGAAATGGATAATTCTTAGGAACATATAACCTATCAAAATTAAGCCGAAAGAAGTAGAAAATTTGAATAGACCAATTACCAACAATGAAACTGGATTGAATCAGTAATCAAAAAACTCCCCCAAAACAAAAGTCCAGGACCAGACACTTTCAAAGGCAAATTATACTAAACTTTTTTTTTTCAACATAAGCTCTGTGCCTGAACTCACAACTCCAAGATGAGGAGTCACATGCCATACTGACTGAACCAGCCAAGCAACCCTCTACCAAGCATTTAAAGAAGAGTTAACACCCTAACGCATTCCTCTCAAACTATTCCAAAAAATACAAGAGGAAGGAGAACTGTATTACATACAGTATTATCTGTATGTAAGAGGCCAGTATTACCCTGATACCAAAGCCAGATAAAGACACCACCACAAAAAAAAAAAAAAAAAAAAAGAACTACAGGCCAAAATCTCTCATGAATATAGATGTAAAAATCCCCAACTAAATATTAGCAAACCAAATCCAACAATACATTAAAAAAATCCTACACCATGGGTTTATTCCCAGGATGCAAGTGTGGTTCAATATTTGCAAAAAAATCAATGTGATATGTCACATTAATAAGAGAAATGATAAAAACCATATATGATCATTTCAATAGATGTAGAAAAAGCATTTGACAAAGTACAGCATCCATTCATGATAAAAACCCTCTGTAAAGTAGGTGTAGAGGAAATATATCTCAACGTAATAAAGGCCTTGTATGAAAAACGCACGGCTAATATCATACTCAATGGTGAAAACCTGAGAGCTTTTCCCCTAAGGTCAGACAAGGATGTCCACTCTCACAACTTTTATTCAACATGGTACTGGAAGTCCTAGCCACCCACAGCAATTACACAACATAAAAAAAATAAAAGACATCTAAATTTGTTGGAAGAAGTAAAACTCTTACAATATGCAGATGACATGATACTATATATAAAAAACCCTAAAGACTCCACCAAGAAACTATTAGAACTGACACATGAATTCAGTAAAGTCACAGGATGCAAAATCAATGTACAGATATCTGCTGCATTCCTGTACACTAATAATGAAGCGGCAGAAAGTGAAATTAAGAAAACAATCCCATTTACAGTTGCACTAAAACCAATAAAATATATAGGAATAAACTTACCCAAAGAGTGAAAGAACTGTCCTCTGAAAACTATAAAACACTGATGAAAGAAATTCAAGGTGATGCAAAGAAATGGAAAGACATTCTATGCTTATGGAGGAACAAATATTGTTCAAATACCTGTACTACCCAAAGCAGTCCACACATTTAATGCAATCCCTGTATTAATAGCATTTTCTACAGAACTAGAACAAAGAAGCCTAAAATTTGTATGGAACTGTAAAATATCCTAAGTAGTTAAAGCAATCTTGAAAAAGAAAAACAAAACTAGAGGTATCAAGTTTCAGATTTCAAGTTATATTACAAAACAGAAGTAATGAAAACAGTGTGGTACCGGCATCAAAACAGACACACAGATCAATGGAATAGAACAGAAAACCAAGAAATAAACCCACAATTATATGGTCAATTAATCTTTGACAAAAGAAGAATGAATATACAATGAGAAGAAGACAGTCTCTTCAACAAATAGTGTTGGAAAAACTGGACAGTCACCTGCAAAAGAATGAAACTAGTCCACTTTCTTTCAACATACACAAAAATAAACTCAAAATGGATTAAAGACTTAAGTGTGAGACCTGAAACCGTAAAAATCCTTGAAGAGAGCACAGGCAGTAATCTCTCTGACTTGGCCATAGCAACTTTTTTTGTAGATATGTCTCCTAAAACAAGGTAGATAAAAGCCAAGAACTATTGGAACTACATTAAAATAAACTTTCTGCACAGCAAAGGAAACAACAAAACTAAAGGCAACCTACTGATGGCAGAAGATATTTGCAAATGATATATGTGATAAAGGGTTAGTATAGAAAATATATAAAGAACTTATAAAATTAAACACCCCAAAAGCAAACAACCCAGAATACATATAGATGGCAAACACAAACAGACACATGAAAAGATGCTCAATATCACTCATCATCAGGAAATGCAAATCAAAACTACAGTGAGATATCACTTCACAACTTTAGAATGGCTGAAATAAAAAACACAAGAAACAAATGTTGGTGAGGATGTGGAGAAAAAGGAACTCTCTTGCACTGTTGTTGGGAGTGCAAATTGTTGCAGCCACTGTGGAAAACAGTATGGAGGTTCCTCAAAAAATTAAAAATAGAACTACCCTATGATCCAGGAATCGCACTACTGGGGATTTACCAAAAAAACAGAAAAACTGTAATTCAAAGGGTTACATTAACCCCTATATTTATTGTAGCATTATTTATAATAATATAATAATATACTATAATACTATAATATATAATATATAAAAATAATATAACATATATGTATACATAATGGAATATTATCGAGCCATAAAAATGAATGAGATCTTGCCATTTGTAACAATATGGATGGACCTATAGAGTATAATGCTAAGAGAAGTAAGTCAATCAGAGAAAGACAAACACTGTATGATTTCACTCATATGTGGAATTTAAGAACAAAACAAATGAGCAAAGGGAAAAAAAGAGAGAGAGAGACAAACTAGGAAAGAGATTCTTAACTATAGAGAACAAACTGATGGTTACCAGAGGGGAGGTGGGTGGAGGCATGGGTGAAATAGGTGATGGGGATTAAAAAGTACACTTACGATGAAAACAAACAAACAAACTTAAAAAAATGATGAACGGATTATTGATACGTGCAACAATTTGAATGGATCTGAAAGGCATTATGCTGAGCCAAAGATGGTAGTCTTAAAAGGTTACATGACAGATGATTCCATTTATATGGCATTTTTGAAAAGACAAAACTGTAGTGATGGAGAATAGATCAGTGATTGTTAGAGGGTAAAGATGGGGGGAGGGTGTGACTATAAAAAGATAGCGCTGTCTTGTGTTCTGGTTGAGATAGTGGTAACCTGAGTCTTATGTGGAATGGTGAAGAAAAAGATAGGGGACTGTTTTTACTGCTGTTGTTATGACATTTTTTTTTTTTTTTTACTTTTAAAATGAGTTTATTAAATTCAATGATGGTAGTTCTCAGAAGACTATTCTTCTGAAGATTGTTTTTTCTTAGGGCAATCGAAAAGAAAACCAAAATTGTCCTAGCATAGTCACAGATGCTGAAGTATTCAAGCTTCTGCAGGTGGAACTGGAACCTGAGGACCCCACCAGTTAAGTTGCTGTCTGGGTCTCTAGATCACCCTTTTTTTAAAAAAAAGTTTTTATTTAGATTCCTGTTAGTTACCACAGTGTAATATTAGTTTCAGGTATACAATATAGAGATCCAACACTTCCATATATCACCTGGTGCTCATCACAAGTGTAGCCGTTAATCTGGTTCATCCTTTTCATCTTCAGCTTTAAGCCATCCATTTCCTGGAGCAAAGATTCATCTACCGCCATGTTGTCTCCATTAACCTCCAAGAATTGGGTCCAGATTATTATATGCTTCAAATAGCCACCCCCCGCACCCAATTTAATTTTCCTACTTGTTCTTTTTTTTTTTCTTTATCATCTGTTTCTTATGAATTTTCAAGAGTTCTGTACCAAACTTTGGTTTCCAACTTAAGAGATTCTTGCTTGTAACCTCAATGGATTAATTGGTTTTTGGCTCCTTTGTTTTCCTTCCTTTCTTTTTTCTTTTTTCAACTCTTACAGTTTTTATTTGTTCTACTATTTCATTTACTTTTTCTTGCATAGTTAATACTTATGTAAAGATCATTATCATACCAAGGTTTTCCTCTACTTGTAATATTAATATTTTAAAAATATCTGAGAAATCTCATATTTTCAGGATAATACTTAATATGTGGGAAAATTTTTATTCTTTGTACACTTGAGACTTACCAGACAGTTTGCCATTTTCTCCGGCCTTAGGTTTATAGAATGGTGAAAATGTTTGGATCTTCTGATAATACTTAGCAGGATCTACTCCACTGAAGTAGAATTTGGGAACAGGATAGTTCATTTATGTTTTGGAAGGCTAGTCGTTAGAGGGGATGGCTCACCATGGAATCAAGCTGTAAAGGAATAGAAATAGATGGACCACAGAGTTTCCAGCTCATTGCTCCTGGATTTAAGTTGTCACCATGGCCCTTGCTGTGGCCCATCCATGGCTTGCTGATTCATGGACTCTGAGGACTGAAGTGGGGTACGTGGTCACACCATGCTATCAGTTCTTAGTCTTGCTTTTACTTTTTACTTTTGTGCATGTAAAACTTGGATATTTTAAAAATGCCATATGTTTTAGTCAGTTTGGACTGCTGTAACAGAATACTATAGACTGGATGGGGTAAACAACATATTTATTTCTTATAGTTTGGGGGGATGGAAAGTCCAAGATTTAGGTGTCAGCATGGTCAGGTTTTGGTGAGAATTCCCTTTCTGATTTGCAGTGCCTGGTTGCTCTAACCTCACATGGTGAAGAGAAGGAGAGGAAGCAAGCTCTATTATTATAAAGGCACTAATTCCATCATGAGGACTCCACCCTCATGACCTAATTACCTCCTGAAGGCTCCATCTCTAAATATCATCATAGTGAAGATTAGCATTTCAACATACAAATTTTGGGGGGCATAAATATTCAGGCAATAGCACCATGTAAGAAATAGACTTTTTCCACTTTGAAGTCTTAGGGACAAAAGTGTTTTTATTTTTTAATTTTCTGTTGCTATTTCAGCATTTTGTTGGGGCTCCTTTCATAACTGATTGCATGATAGACATGGAAACAACTTGATCTACCCATCCTTTATTAGCATGAACATTCTTGATATGCCTAATTTCACTTCAGAAGCAACAACATTCTCCATGTGCTGGGATAAACCCTTTCTAACTTTGTTGCACATGCTTTATTTCTTGGTTTCTTTGCCACTGCTGATATGTTGGTTTGCAAACATATTTCTGCATTGCTACCAGAGAGTGACTTGCCTTGACAATTACATTAGTTTACTGAGACATGAACTGTGCCTGCCATTTTCTTATGTTCCATTAAATGTTCAGAAATATGTTAGATAAATGCTGACATGCTGAAGAGTTGGAGAGATGTAGATATAATTCCTCTACCTGGACTCTGCCCAGTGGCTCTAGTCTCCTCAGCTGGGGCTGTTTCTATTCCAGGTATATGGACAGGGCAGAGGTGGGGGTAAAGTGTGGTATTTTAAGAACCTCAACGTCAGTTGATAAGGTGAAGTAAAACTCATTCTCAGTAAATTTGATTAAGTTTGAGAGTCAGAAATATCAGGAGGAAAGAAAGGATGGTTTGACCCCAAGGAGAGTCAAAGGGGTAGAGTCTCTGGGATTCAGAGATCTTCCTGAGCTTAAAAGATCCAGAACCTAGATATTTTTAAGTACACTTATTTTTTAGAGCAGTTTTAGGTTCATAGCAAAATTGAGCAGAAAGGACCAAGATTTCCCACATACCCCTTGTCCTCACCCATGTATAACCTTCCTCCACCAGAGTGGTTCATTTGTTACAACTGATGAACCTACATCAACTTATCTTTGTCATCCAAAGTCCATAGTTTACATTGGGGTTCACTCCTGAGGTGATACATTCTTAGGGTTCGGACAAATGTATAATGTCACGTATCCATCATGATAGCATCATATAGAGTATCCTAAAAATCCTCTGTTCATCCCTCCCTTCCTCCTCTCAACCCCTGGCAACCACCAATTGTTTTACTGTCTCTGTAGTTTTGCCTTTTCCAGAATGTCATATAGTTATAATCATACAGTATGTGGCTTCTAAGATTGGCTTCTTCACAGTAATATACATTTAAGTTTCCTTCATGCCTTTTTATGACTTGATAGCTCATTTCTTTTTAGTGCTGAATAATATTCTATTGTCTGGATGTACCCCAGATATTTTGGTTAATTTCAAGTTTTGGCAATTCTGAATGAAGCTGCTATAAACATCCACATGCAGGTTTTTGTGTGGACATGTTTTCAAGTCATTGGGAAAATACCAAGGAAAGTGATTGCTGGATCAGATAATGAGAGTATGTTTAGTTTTTTTAAAAATCACCAAAGTGTCTTCCAGCAGTATGGATGAGAATTTCTGTTGCTCTACATCCTCGCCCACATTTGCTGTTGTCAGTGTTATGGATTTTGACCATTCGAAAAATTTGTTTTAATTTGCATTTCCCTAATGACATATCATATGGAGTATCTTTTCATAAGCTTATTTGCCATCTGTATATCTACTTTGGTATGGTGCTTGTGAAAGTTTGGGACTCATTTTTTAATAGGTTGGTTGTTTTCTTATTGTTGAGTTGTAAGAGTTCTTTGTATATTTTTAGATAACAATACTTTATCAGATATGTTTTTTGCAAATATTTTCTTTCAGTCTGTGGTTCCTCTTTTTATTCTCCTTGAAAGTATCTTACACAGAGCAGAAAATTTTAATTTTAACGACATCCAGCTTATAAGTTATCATTGTCATGAATCTTGCCTTTTGTTTTGTACCTACAAAGTCATCGCCAAACTCTAGGTCATTTAGTTTTTCTCTTCAATCATCAGTTGGCTGATAGCCCAGCTATTTCTGGGCTCTCTATTTTATTCCATTGATTTGTGTGTCCATTCCTTTATTAATAATACTACACTTATTGTTACTCTAGCTTTGATTACTATATTAAGTCTTGAAGTTGATTTGCATCAATCCTCTAATTTTCTTCTCCTTCAATATTGTGTTGGCTGTTATAAGTCTTTTGCCTCTATATACTCCAGAATTAATTTGTTGATTTGCACAATATAACTTGCTGGGATTTTGACTGGGGATTGAATTGCATCTATAGATAAAGTTGGGAAGAACATCTGGACAATATTGAATCTTCCTATCCATGAATATTTACTTAGTCATTTGATTTCTTTACTCAGACATTTTTCATTTTACTCTTAGATTTTTTTATGTATTTTTTTAGATTTATACCTGAGTGTTTCATTTATGGAGGTGCTAATGAAAATGATATTCTGTTTTTAATTTCAATTTCCACTTGCTCATTGTTGGTATATTGGAAAGCAATTGACTTTTTTTTAAATTGAAGTATAATTAACATACATTGTTATATTAGTTTCGGTGGGCATAGTGATCCAGCAGTTCTGTACATTACTCAGTGCTCACAACGGTAAGTGTAGTCACCATCTGTCACCATGCAATGTTATTACAGTATTATTATTATTGACTGTATTCTGTGGGTGCTGGAAATAGTCAGCAGTCCCTTTACTGATGGATGAAAGATTACTCCAAACTTTGCTGTGAAAGAGAGGGGAAGGCAAGGGGGTCAATGCTCAGAGACGAAGACCCTTTGCTTTCTTTGCTCCTACCTGTATTGGTCCTTCAGGATAATCATAAATCTTTATCACTATTTCTCAAGCATGTGACGTGTGACAAGGAGTCTTACTGAAACTAGGAGGATCTGTTTATGGTAAGGAAACAGTATGGTAATCTGAGTGTTCTATAAATTCTCTTAGATCACAGAGTATCTGTTTGGGCTAACAAAGCTTGGGGGAAGGCAGCTCCCCACGGCATTCTTATGGCAGAGTGGTCACACATACCTTGGCATTCCAAAGGCCTACGCCTTTCTCCAAAAGCTTCCTTGCCCCCAGTGGCCTCCGTGTTACATTTTAGCAAGACAGGTATTATGGATGATTTCACACTCTACATTAACCCCAACATCTGTGCTGTATTTTTCATCTCCGTGACTTATTTATTTTTAATTTTTTTCTTTTAAAGATTAATTTTAATTTTATTTTATTTTTCCAGTGTTCCAAGATTCATTGTTTATGCACCACACCCAGTGCTCCATGCAATACGTGCCCCCCTTATTACCCACCACCAGGCTCACCCATCCTCCCAGCCCCTTCCCTTCCAAAACCCTCAGTTTGTTTCTCAGAGTCCACAGTCTCTCATGGTTTACCTCCCCCTCCAATTTCCCCCAATTCACTTTTCCTTTCCTTCCCCTAATGTCCTCCATGTTATTCCTTATGCTCCACAAGTAAGTGAAACCATATGATAATTGACTTTCTCTGCTTGACTTATTTCACTCAACATAATCTCCTCCAGTCCCGTCCATGTTGATACAAAAGTTGGGTATTCATCCTTTCTGATGGAGGTATAATATTCCATTGTATTTTTTAACTGGAAGTCTGTGTCTCTTAATCCTGTTTATCTATTTCACCCATCCTTCTACCCCCTTCTCCTCTGTCAACCACCAGTTTGTTCTCTGTATTCAAGAGTGTTTTATTTTTTTTCACTTGTTTTGTTTTTTATATTCTACATATGAGGAAATCATGTGGTATTTGTCTTTCTCTGTATGACTCATTTCTTTCTTTCTTTCTTTCTTTTTTTGAGATTTTATTTATTTGAGAGAGAGAGCTCACAAGCAGGGGGAGCAGCAGGCAGAGGGAGAAGCAGGCTTCCTGCTGAGCAGGGAGCCTGACATAGGGCTCGATCCCAGGGCCCTGAGTTCATGACCTGAGCTGAAGGCAGATGCTTAACCACTTCAGCCACCTAGGCACCCCTCTATGACTTATTTTACTTAGCATAATACCCTCTAGATCCAGCCATGTTGTTGCACATGACAAGATTGCATTCTTTTAATGGCTGAGTAATATTGCATCCTATACACCTCATCTTCTTTATCCATTTAACTATCAGTGGACACTTGAGTTCCTTTCATATCTTGGCTATTGTAAATAATGCTGCAGTAAACATAGGGGTGCATATAGCTTTTTGAAACAGTGTTTTGTTTTATTTTAGTAAATGCCCAGTAGTGGAATTACTGGATCATATGGTCTGTATATTTTTAATTTTTTGAGGAAACTCCATGCTGTTTTCCACAGTGGCTATACCAATTTACATTCCCACCAACAGTACACAAGGGTTCCCTTTCTCCCCAGATCTTCTCCCATTTCTCCACGTACTCTCCAACACTTCTTAGTTTTTGTCTTTTTGATACTAGCCACTCTGACAGGTATGAGGTGAGATCTCATTGTGGTTTTGTATATATTTCCCTAATGAAGGGTGATGTTGAGCATCTTTTATGTGTCTGTTGGCCATCTGCACATTTTCTTTGTACATATCTATTCATGGCTGGTGCTTATTTTCTAATTGGGTATTTTTGATGTTATGTTGTATAAGTTCTTTATATATTTTAGATATTAAGCCCTTATCAGATATATTATTTGTAAATATCTTCAATATCTTCTCCCATTTAGTAGGTTGCCTTTGTGGTTTTTTTTTTTTTATGTTCAGTTAGCCAACATATAGTATATGCCTGTTTGTTTTATTGATGGTTCCCTTTTCTGTGCAAAAGCTTTTTATTTTGGTGTAGTCCCAATAGTTGATTTTTGAGAGAGCAATTGACTTTTAAATATTAACCTTGTATTGTGCAACCTTACTATAACTGCTTATTAGTGCGAGGAGTGTTTTTGTTAGTTCTTTCCGATTTTCTACAGAGACAATCAAGTCACCTGTGAACAAAGTCAGTTTTATTTCTTCTTTTCTAATCTGTATCCCTTTCATTTCCTTTTCTTTTCTTATTGTAGTAGCTATGGCTTCTAGTACAATGCTGAAAAGCAATAGTGAGAGGGACATCCTTACCCAGTGTCTTATCTTAGTGGGAAAGTTTCAAGTCTCATCATTTCTTTTTAATTTATTTTTTTTCTCACCATAGTACATACCCTCCCCAATGTCCATCACTCAGCCACTCCACCCCTCCCACCCCCACCTCCAGCAACCCTCAGTTTGTTTCCTGAGATTAAGAGTCTCTTATGGTTAGTTTCCCTCTCTGGTTTCATCTTGTTTCATTTTTCCCTCCCTTCCCCTATGACCTCTGTCTTGTTTCTCAAATTCCTCATATCAGTGAGGTCATATGATAATTGTCTCTCTCTGATTGACTTATTTCACTTAGGATAATACCTTCTAGTTCCATCCACATCATTGCAAATGGCAAGAGTTCATTTTTTGATGGCTGCATAGTATTCCATTTGTGTGTGTGTGTGTGTGTGTGTGTGTGTGTGTGTGTGTGTGTGTGTATGTATGTGTATGTATATCTCACATCTTCTTTATCCATTCATCTGTTGATGGACATCTAGGATCTTTCCATAGTTTGGCTATTGTGGACATTCCTGCTATAAACATTCAGGTACATGTGCCCCTTTGGGTCACTACATTTGTATCTTTAGGGTAAATACCCAGTAGAGCAATTGCTGGGTTGTAGGGTAGCTCTATTTTCAAATTTTTGAGGAACTTCCATACTGTTTTCCAGAGTGGCTGCACCAGCTTGCATTCCCACCAACAGTGTAGGCAGGTTCCCCTTTCTCTGCATCCTTGCCAACACCTGTCATTTCCTGTCTTGTTAATTTTAGCCATTCTGACTGGTGTGAGGTGGTATCTCACTGTGGTTTTGGTTTGTATTTCCCTGATGCCAAGGGATGTTGAGCACTTTTTCATGTGTCTGTTGGCCGTTTGGATGTCTTCTTTGCAGAAATGTCTGTTCATGTCTTCTGCCCATTTCTTGATTGCATTATTTGTTCTTTGGGTGTTGAGTTTGATAAGTTCTTTATAGATTTTGGATACTAGCCCTTTATCTGATATGTCATTTGCAGGTATCTTCTCCTATTCTGGCATTTGTCTTTTGGTTTTGTTGACTATTTCCTTTGCTGTGCAAAAGCTTTTCAGC